>CM028132.1:564092500-564442500 GCA_016271365.2 Neoceratodus forsteri
TGTTCATGCTTTCGTGTGGTAAAGTGGTTCAGCTTGGAAAAAATAATGATCACATTAAATTAAAATAAATCTAAATTCCAAGTGTGTGTGTGTTTATCAAATGTTTCTTAAATGTTATGTCTTGATTTTAAGCTGTGCTGGTAGGTGGAGATGAACCTACACTGCAGAGAACTTTTTTTTAATTAATATTATTAAATTAAAGTCTGGCGCTCTGGGATCATAAATGTTTCTTTAACATGATAAACATGACGAGCCCAATTTTCAAACAATCGGGAATAGCACACTGTGCATGCACCAACAAGGAATGGCACAAGGGACATCCTGCACCACACTGTGTGTCATTCCCAATTTTCAGATTCTGCCTGGACCAACTGGAGGGCCACCTGCAGCAGCTGGGCTTGTGCCATCTTTGTGATGGATGCACCAGTGCACCAAGGTGGACGAGGGCTTGCAAAAGGGCAGTACTGCAGCATCCCCTTAACTGGAATTCTGCAAACTGCCCAATAGGCACACAGACCACCAGAGTTAGACCAACCAGGAGCTGATCTATGATTCATGCGCCATTCAGAGAGCCATGGCTTGGTGGGAGGTGGTCCATGCGCCCCTGTTGTAGATGGTACCAGCTGAATTCCATGGCCATTCTGCACCCAGACACCTGTCCCAGCACCAGTGGAGCTGTGGTTGGTACCTTCAAAGGCTCCCTTGGTGCCAGTCGCATGATTTCCCCAACACAGCTTGTCACTGGCACAGAGGCAGCTGTGACATGTCCCTGCCCAGGGTCTGCCACCAACCCCACTCCAACCCACCCCATCCTCCTCTCCATGGCCCCTGCCATCCTTCGGGATACATGGCCAGTGGGTACTTGCCATAGCCACCACTGCAGCTGGAATGTCCACAGCTTGCAGCATTCCTCTCCCATACACCGTTTGGGAATAGTGGAAGTGCTGAAAATTAAAAAGCATATCTCTTAATCATTTTTTATGTTCGTTAGCCAAGGGCTAGCAAACATGTTGCAATTGTTCTGATCACTGAGATCGCTTTTGAGGGCATCCAGTCCTGGTGCTGCCAAACAGCATACTGACACTGGGGTGCCCAATCCCTAGTGACAGAACCTGAAAAAAAGAAAAATGTGCCTCATTGTTCCCTTGTTTTTTTGTTTTTTTTTTATAAAACCTGAAAAAAATAAGAAAATGGCCCAGTGATGTCTTCTGCCTCCAGCCCCAATCCTGTCCCCCTCCTAGCACCCCAACCCCTCGCTTACCTCTCTGTGGTCCACCAAAGTAATTGTCTCATGACTGGCAAATGTCCTGCTCCTACTGAGCCCAACCACAAACCAACTGAAAACAAGTTAAGTTTGGTTAATGGCTTTTTAATTCATTTTGAACTTTTACTCAAAATGCTGTCATTTTTAAACATTTTTGCCCCAAATTTTTAACATTGCCCTTTTTAACCCCACCTCATGAACAAAGCAGGAGTAATTTTGTAAACCCCCATTAAGACATGTGTTTGCAGTCACTCCGCAAAATCAACTTTCACACAGGATTTGGAAAAATCCATCTGTCTTGATCATAAGGTGGGGTCATAAAAAGACTGTATTGAAAATGCTGGGTCAAAATCTCAAGAAACATCAAAGTTTTGAAGAAACATTGAAAGTTTTTTTATTGTTTTCTCATAACTTTGCTATTTTTACTGATTTTGACCCCGACTTGTCAACATCATCCTTTTTTTACCCTATGTCATGAACATGACAGGTGTCATTTTTCAAATCCCTTCCAGAACACCTTTTCATGCTTATGCTACAAAATAACATTTTGGTCACAATTTCTTAAATGATCCCCATCATGTTTGCAATGTAGGTCATATGTGTTAACCTCTTCATTTCCCAGTCATGACAATTTCGGTCTTATAATTCATATTATTAATTTGTTGATCTTAACTGCTGCACTATGTATACCCAACAACTACACAGCAAGTACAAGCACGTGAACGCAGTTGGCGTTGGCTAATGCTTGTTTGTTTTCTGACATTGTGTCAGGGTACCTTTTCTTTTGGTGTTCATATACTGATCTATTATAACTGGTGGCACCAAAAGGTTGATTCTGTCTAGTACCCTATTAGGCAAACGTGATACTAATGCTGTTCTAGAACTACAGGATATGGAAACATTTGAGGATCTGGATAATTTCACTGAAGCTAGATCAATACCTATCACTGTATCATAAGGAGAAAAGGACAACATCATTGAAGATATGAAGAATAAAAGCAGTGAACAGGGGATATTGGAGCAAAGTCTTCCACACTAAGTAAACTGGAGCAGTTAAAATTTAGAGAACTAAGTTTAGAAGGTTACACATTAAGTTTAGCAGAACACATAAAACAGAAACAGGTTATATGGGGCTTAGAGTCACAATAGAGCCAAATTAATGTTTTACATCACCACAATTAGATAAACATTGGGATGGAGTCTGTGACAGACACTCCTGAGATTTTATGCTAGTGTTGATTGAAGCACTCACAGTGTAATTAGTCAATGTAGCAGAGGAGATAGGAGGCCTAGCTGAACCAAATAAAGCCAAGGTTGATCTGACAGTATATGAAAAAACACTAGCAAAAAAAAAAAAGCATTTGTCAATGCCGAATGTTTGCTTGCTGGCGTTGGCATTGGTAGTGTAGAAGTTACAGAGCTGCATAATAGGAATGGCAGTGAAGTATTGAACTGAGGCCAACCCCACCACCACCCTGCAGAGACTGACAGGCATTGGGGTGTGCCTTTGGGTCGTCGGGTTGTCGGGCATAATGGCCATGCCATTTCACCACACCCTACCCTGCAGACACTGACAAGTGTCATGGTGTGCCTTGGGGTCTTTGGCCCTTATGCACACCCCATTCCATCAGGAAATATGGTGAGATGGGTGTGGTATAGGAGAATGGGGTGAACTTTGGGACCGAAGAGTGCAAGACATACCTCGATGCCTCTCACTGGCTGCAGGGTGTGGAATGGTATGAGCATTACAGGCGAGAATGCCAAGTCACACCCCTGATGCCTGTCATTGTCTACAGGGTGAGGCGTTATGGTTGGAAACCCTAACGCCTCAGGCATTCGTTGGTATTTTCACTCCAAATTTTCAACATGGGTTTTTGTGACCCCCACCTCATGAACAGTGGCAATATCAGTTTGTTAGCCGAAAGCTGCTTTTGCACAGTGACTACAGCATTTAGCACCACAGGTGCAAAAACACATTCCGAACAGGATGTGAAAAATGACAGCTGTACTGTTCATGCAGAGGTGTAAAAAATGGCAATGTTGCAAATCTGCAGTGAAAATATAAAAAAAAACTGGTGAAGTCATGAGCGTGCATAGAAACTGTGAAACGCACACCCGTAATGTAATTAGTTTGGGGATTTTTTAAAGCAAATTGTCAACACATGCATTTTGGGACCTCCGATCATGAACAGTGTCACTGTGATTTTCTTTATCTGTCCCGAACAATGATTTCCCACAGCGACCTCACATTTCTGCGCTGAAAGTGTGAAAACACATTTCGGCCATGTTGTGAAAAATGACAGCTGTACTGTTCATAATGAAGTGTAGAAAAATGCCACTGGTGAAAATCTGGATTGAAAATATTACAAAGTCATGAACTTACTAGGGTGCATGGAAACTGCGCAATGCTCACTCACAACACAGTCATTTTATGGACTTTTGTCACCAAATTTTCAACATAGCCATTTTAAGACCTCTGCTCATGAACCGTATAACTGTGATTTTCTTAATCTGTCCCAAACATTGCTTTCACACACCGACTGCACCATTGTGCGCTACATGTGTGGAAACACATTCTGAGTGAGGTGTGAAAAATGGCAGCTGTACTGTTCATAAGGAAGTGTAATAAAATGGCAATGTTGGAAATCTGGTGTGCAAATATAAAAAATTCGCAAACTTGCGAGTGTGCGTAGGAACTGCGCAACGTGTCCTCCTAAAACAGTCATTTTTACGAATTTTGTCACCAAATTTTCGACATAGCCATTTTAGCACCTCTGCTTATGAACAGTGTCACTGTGATTTTCTTAATCTGTCCCAAACATTGATTGTGCACACCGACTGCGCCATTGTGCGTTACATGCAGGAAAACACATTTTGGGCGACATTTGAAAAATGACAGCTGTACTGCTCATAAGGAGGTATGGTAAAACAGCAATGTTGAAAATCTGGAGTGCAAATATAAAAAATTTGCGAATGTACGAGCGTGTGTAGGAACTGTGCAACGCACGCTCGTAAAACAGTCATTTTTAGGAAATGTTTCACCAAATTTTCAACATAGCCATTTTAAGACCTCTGCTCATGAACAGTGTCACTGTGATTTTCTTAATGTGTCCCATATATTGATTTCACACACTGATTGCGCCACTGTATACAGTTGAGAATGAACCCCTTTTTATGTTGCTTGCACGCATGTGCAAGAAACATAGTGCCATCATCGGAGATTTTGGAGGTGTGTCACCTCCTCCTCCAATTCAGGCAGTGTCCTAGCAGGCACGGCCCCTGTAAGCCAATGCATTTTGGAGCTGTCTATGACACGCTGTAAAATGCAGTGGCATACAGTTGAAAGGGGGAGCTACGCTTGAGTGAGCAGCGATAAGAAGCTGCTCACGTGCACTTCCCCACCCGCAGGGGCGTCAAGCGTCACGCATGCGTCTGGTATAGCCGACCGGGTGTTCAATCCTCGGCCGGGCTGAGCTGCGCCATCTCCTCCCCCAGTAGTTGGTCCGCCTGGGAGCCCACCCCAGCGTGGCAATCTGTCCTTGCCGACAGGGGTGCCCAATCCCCGTCAGCTGAACGATACCCCAACGCTTGTCGCACGCCAGAGCCCACCCCAGCGTGGGCAAATGGTCCCACGATGTCTTTTTTTTTTTTGTACCTGGAAGACAAAACGGTCTCGTGCGCCCTCCCACCCTCCCACAACCCGCACTCCACCCACCGCGCACCCAGCCTCCCACACACACCCTCACCCCATACTTACCTCTGACTCCAGCGACGATCTTCAGTGGACCGGAACACGCCTGCACTCTTCAAAGCCGACCGCGAACTGAGGAAATGCCGGTAAGCTGTATAATGGGCTGGATAGGGGGTTTCAACATTATTCATATCTCAGCCATTTTGGAATTTTGCACCAAATTTTCAACAAGGCGTTTTGGGACCTTCTCGATGAATGATTCACTGTCATGATGTGAGACTAGTTCGGCGGTCGACTCGAGTGACTGTGCAGGATCATGTAAATCACTCCTTCGGCCCAAATACTGCCATGATAGTGACATCATTCATGAGAAGGGCCCAAAACCCCATGTTAAAAATTTGTGCCAAATTCAAAAATGACTGTTTTATTTAGCGCATGCTATGCAGTTCCTCACGCAGGCTCATAAGTTCGCGAATTTCAATATTTTCACCCAGATTTTCAACATTGCCATTTTACCACACCTTCTTATGAGTAGTACAGCTGTCATTTTTCACATCTCACCCAAAATGTGTTTCGCCATGTAGCGAGAATGGCGCAGTCACAGCGAACTCAGTGTATGGGACACATTAAGAAAATCACAATATCACTGTTCATGAGCAGAGATCTTAAAATGGCAATGTTGAAAATTTGGTGAAAGAATTCCTAAAATGACTGTTTAATGAGTGTGCGCCACAGTTCCCACGCAAGACGCCAGGTGGTCATAAATTTTCAATATTTCTACCCAGATTTTCAACATTGCCATTTTACCACACCTCCTTATGAGCAGTACAGCTGTCATTTTTCACATCCTGCCCAAAATGTGTTTCCATCATGTAGCGCACAATGAAGGAGTCGCGCGCATAAACTCAATGTATGGGACACATTAACAAAATCACAGTGACATCTGTTCGAGACCAGAAGTCTTAAAATGGCTATGTTGAAAATTTGGTGAACAAAATCCTAAAAATGACTGTTTTACGAGCGTGCGTTGCGCAGTTCCTATGCACGCTAGTAAGTTCGCAAATTTTCAATATTTACACTCCAATGACTTCCAAATACCTAAACAGCACATAGAAGCAAGCAACATTCGGCATTGCCAAATGCTTGTTTCTGTTAGATACACCCTCCAGCACTTCTAAAGGAAATAAGATTACATCAGTTTCTTAGAAGTCAGGAAACCTAGACCATGGTTACACTAACTCTGTTAAGAGAGACACTTAGTAAATCTACAGGGGTCAAATCAATATTCTTCCCACCTGGAGTTATCCCGTCCAGCACTGAAACACATATTAAATTAGTCCAGAATGACATAGGAAATATGATGAAATGCAAGAATCTGGATAAACATAATCTGTATAATTAAACAGCAGAAGAGTGTGGGGGCACTCAGGTAATTTGAAAATGACCTAAGATTGTTGTAAAGAAGGCAGACAAAGGTGGGAGGGTAGCAGTTTAAAATGACACAGATTATAAAAAGAAATGCCTCACACAATTGGATATATAAGAGAATTATATGAAACTGAACCATAACCTCTTGGCTTCATTTAGTAAGGAAACAGAGGAGATTTTTAAATGAAACAGTAGATTTACAATACAGGAATGGAAGTGGAAGGCACTCTTTAAATGCAAACCAGTAACACTTTTTTTACACCCTCCCCCTACATAGGTTACATAGGTTAAACAGAGCTAGAAAGACCGTGGTCCATATGCTCGCCAGTAATTAGTTATAACCCACTATACGATTTTGTATTAAGTAGTTATCCAAATGTTTTTTAAAGGTATCAATGTTGTTACTTGATACAATTTCCACAGGTAGCTTATTCCATATCTTGGAAACTCTTACTGTAAACCAAGTACTCCGTTTCTTTGAATTACATTGTTCAATGATCAATTGCCAGGGATGGGCCCTTGTTGCATAGGATTTGTCCTTAACTTTTAAACCTAATAGATTACTTAAATCATTATCATGCATTGCTCTAAATGCCAGGCACAGATCACCTCTCATTCTGCGATACTCCAAGGTGAATAATCCCAAAGTGTCCAGTCTAGCTTGATACTCTAGACCTTTAACTTCTAATATGTTTTTAGTAGCCCGATGTTGAATTTTTTCTAATAATTTTATAGTACCTTTGTCCCCAGGTGCCCAGAACTGTGCACAGTACTCCAAGTGGGGCCTCACCAGGGGATGCATACAATGGGAGTAGAACATCACGACTTGTGCTGCTAATATGTTTATTAATGCAGTGGAGCACACTGGCTGCCTTTTTAATAACACCCTGACAGTGGAGTTTAGGGCTGAGATCACTGGAGATTCTGACACCCAGATCTCTCTCATCAGTTACAGATTTAAGGAGTATTCCACCTAGAAAATATTTGCTATGTAAATTTTTTTTGCCCAAGTGCATAACTACACATTTGTCAATATTAAAGGGTAGTTTCTTAAAGGGTGGCCCACTCATATAGCTCATTCAGAGCATACTGTAGTGTAATACTGTCTTCAGGGTTGACAATGGGGTAGCCTATACGCGTATCGTCAGCGAACTTGGTCAGTCAAACATCTGTCTTAGTTGTTAATGAAGCTATATATAAGTTAAACAGACATGGACCCAATACAGAACCCTGCGGCACTCCACTAGTGACCTCTACCCAATCAGGAAAAACCCTTAATGCACACTCGCTAAAAGGCCCTTTGAGCCAAGATTCAACCCATCTGGATATATTACCTCCAATGCCAGCATGTATCAGATCGCCTATAATTTGGCCATGCGGAACTTTGTCAAAGGCCTTGGAAAAATCCAGAAAAACAATGTCCACAGCTTTGCAACAGTCCAGTGCAAAACTTACACCATTATAAAAGTTTAATAGGTTAGTCTGGCATGATCTAGCCTTAGTAAAACCATGCTGTGTAGGATCAGGGGTAATCATGGAGCTTAGGTGTTCTTTAATAGTTCCTTCTAATAGTTTACCCAAGACAGAAGTCAGACTGATGGGTCGATAGTTCGACACGTCCTGTTTAGAGCCCTTTTTGAAGATCGGGGTCACAATAGCTTGTCTCCAAACATCAATGACTTCGCTCCTCTATAGATTTATTAAATAAAGCAGTAACAGGACCCGATAGGGGAACTGCCAATTCTTTGAGAATACGAGGATGTAGACCATCAGGCCCAGGGGACTTATAAGGGTCCAAATTTTGAAGTAATTTGAAAACAGTAGTAGTATCTAATGTGAAATGTCCCTTTGTGATGTGATTATTATGTTCCTTCCTGGGCTCAGATTTAGTATTAAAGACAGATGAAAACTGAATATTACACATGACAGCCATACCTGTCTTATCCACTACTAGGTCACCTGAGGTATTTTTTAATGGGCCAATGGTAGGAATGTCGCCCCTTTTGTTGTTAATATATTTGTAAAAGGATTTGTAGTTATCGCCCACATTTTAGCCAACTGTACCTCGTAGTCTTTTTTAGCTTTTTTAATGCTGTATTTGGAAACCTTTAAGTGAAACCTAAAAGTTTCCCAATTTTGCTTTTTACCACTAGATTTGGCTTTTTTATAGGCCTGATTTTTATATTTAATATGTTTTTTGACAGTTTTGTTCATCCATGGTCTTTTCATATTAGTTTTGTCCGTTTTTATTATAGTGGGAACATATTTATTTGTTAGTGCAGTTAAGTCTAGGTCTATAACAATGAAAAGGAATCCACAGAAAGAATTCGTTAAAGTAATTGGTTCTTTATTAGATACATAGGGCCTGATTCCAGAATGGATAGGCATGGCGCAAAGTGACTTGCACCAAAAGAAATGGCGCAAGTAGCACTTTGCGCCATGAATTCCGACAATCAGTTTTCCAAAACGCAGCCTGCGACATGTCACAGGCTGCCTGCACCAAAGTGGTCCTATGCCTCTATGTATGCCATAAACCCCCTGCGACATGGCGCAAGGGGGTATATGGTAGCAGTTGTGCCCTATTCTGGGAGGGTGGCCACCAGAACAGCACAGTTGCTATTTCAGGAGAATCCCCAGAGGACATTGGTCCAAGTACAGTTAGACCAGCTATAGTATTAGCTGGTCTAATTGTACTCTGTGTCCACCAGAGGTGCACCACTGTGCCATGTGCACCCAACGGCCACTCCCCCACAAACCCACATAAGCTCCACCCACCCATCCCCCATTGTGGACCACACATGAATGCCCTCTGTGGTCTGCTGGCACCCCCAAGCCCTGGTCCCCAAGTAATGTACAGCAGGGCTGATCATGTCTCCCTGTTCTCCAAGTAATGCCCTGCAGGGATGATCATGCCCCCCTAGTCCCCAAGTAATGCTCCACAGGGCTGATCATGTCCCCCCAGTCCCCATGTAATGTTCCACAGGGTTGATCATGTTCTCTCAGTCCCCACGTAATGCCCCGCAGGGCTGATCATGACCCCCAGTCCCCAAGTAATGCCCACAGGGCTGATCATGTCCCCCCGGTCCCCAAGTAATGCCCCACAGGGCTGTTCATGTCCCCCCAGTCCCCAAGTAATGCTCCACAGGGCTAGTCATGCCCCCCAAGCTCTGATCCCCAATTTCCATCTCTCTGGTAGTTGTATACTGTATGTAGATAAGCACATCCCTTTATCCCTGGTAGTCTAGTGGCCTCTCGCCCTCCCACTCTTCAGTGCCAGTCCACCTCATCCCCCCACACCTGTTTCCGGTTGGTGACTGGAACATCCCACCTCTCACCTCCATGGCCAGCCACCAACTGAGCTCCCTCTGAGCAAGTACTACTATATACAGCTCAATCATTGAGCATGTACTGTATACAGTAGTATGCGCTCAGAGGGAGCAAAGTCAGTGGCTGGCCATGGAGGTGAGAGGTGGGGTGTGCCAGTCACTGACCAGGAATGGGTGTGGAAGGGTGGGGGTGGACTAGTACTGCTGGGTGAGGGGCCACTAGACTACCAGAGATAATGGGTTATGCATGTCTACATACAGTATACAATTACCAGCGAGCTGGAGATCAGGGATCGGGGCTTGGGGGCATGATTAGCCCTGTGGAGGCTTACTTGGGGACCAGGGGGACTTGATCAGCTCTGTGGGGCATTACTTGGGGACTGGGAGGACATGATCAGCTCTGAGGAGTGTTACTTGGGGACCAGAGGCACATGATCAGCCTTGCAGGGCATTACTTGGTGATCAGGGATTGAGGGGGACTTGCACCCTGTCAGTGGGCATTTACTGCAGCTTGCAGCACTCTGTTCATGTGCACTTTCCCTTTGGCGCAAGGCTTGGGGTGACACAAGTCACATATATAGCCGTCAGGGACCCTAGCTGTTCTGGAATTGGGTGCAGGGTTCCCGGTGCATCAGCATTTGGTGCAAGTCGCAATTGTTGGTGACTTGCACCATGCCTTCTGGAAATGGGTCCATTATCTCTCTACTTAAAATACTTTATCCAGCCCTTGGTGGAAAAGACCTAACGATAGCTGAAAGACACAACACACTTAATAATGGTGCTTGAGGATATCAACAATAGGAGTATAGATTATATGCAATAAGTCATAATAGGGCATTGGTTGTCTGGGGTTAATGCATGGAAAATGCATAATGAGGCATAAGGCACTGGTGTGTTTATCACTTGGAAGGGCATTGATCCCAGACAATCAATGACCTGGAATGTCTTATTGTTCTTATAAGATGGGTAAACTGAGAAGCAATTTAAAACACCAAAAATGCTAAATTTATTTTTATTAAAACTAGGTACACTTCCTTTTTCCTTTGTTAGAAGTGACTAGTAAAAAGTAATCCCTCCTCACATGTCTATCAATTGTCCATGGATTCACGCCTCCTTGCCTTAGTGAGTTGATACGCCTTAGGCAAGCACCTCGTGCCCTCCATTCTGCCTCACTTCCCCTTTTAGTCATTTCTAATCTGTGTCTAGCCATCACCAAGAGGTCATTCTCTTTTGCTGCTGTATCTGACTGGAACTCTTTTCCTCCATCTAGCCTGTCTTGGTCCTCTCTTCCTCTGTTTCAGTCTAATTTGTCTGCCTCTCTCTCAGCCTCTCTATCTTGCTCTTGCTTCCACTGATGACACACCCCTCAATGCCCTTTTTCCTTCTTCTTCTCCTGCCTGACCCTTAACCATGCCATGATGACTTCCTGTCCCTTGCCACATTCCTCTCCTCCCTTCCTCAATCTAACTTTATGCTCCAAGTCCTATAGCCCTAAGTTCTCAATTGTATATATCAAGCAATTATGTTTTTATTAAAGTTTATATTCCATGCTCTGTCATATTATTGTATATATTGTTATGTTGAATGTCAATTTTTGCTATATTGTATTACTTTTCTGTATTATTGCACTGTTTCTGTACTGCTTGTTGCAACCCTAGGTCAACTCTGAAAAAGGGACTGTAATTGTCTCAGTGGACTTACCCGGTCACCAAAACTCAAATAAATAAATACATAAATAAAATCATCTGTCTTTCCACACATTCAGAAGATGGAATGTTTGTTTGTTGTGAGATGTAGGAATTCAAACTTCTGCAGAATTCCTGTGACAGAATTTTCATCTCCTCACACACAACAGAAGGCCTTATGTGGGGCCAAGTTCTCAGTTTTGACTGTGTCAAGGAATCATTAGAAATTACACTTGCAAGCTTGTAAGGATAGGAGGGGATTTCTCATGGTCACCAAAGAAACAGCAGGAATTAAAACTGTGAACAGTACTCCATTTTTTAAATGTGTTTATGTGTGTGTGGAGCGTATAATGAAAGAAAAGGATATTTATTGTTTTTTTTAATTTAGGTGTGTTCTATTTGTAGTGCCTTGCTGAAGGTGTTCAGTGAGCAAAGGTGGTAACTATGTTTGCGATAGCAATCAGTGATGAGTGAAATGACTCATGATTTTTGTATGTGATTTTCCCTACTTCCAAATCCCACTGCCTAAACCTGTTCCAACCAGTGCATTTCTGGAAAATTTACATATGGCTCTCAAAACGTATTTAGCCAATCTGGTATCAAGAAATCTACAACCCATTTTATAATGGAAAATAGCATACTGGTGTCATGGGATGTTAAGAGATCTGTACATGAGCATTCAGCTGAAGTTGGCCTGGCTGCCCTTAGAATTAAGCACTAATGCCCGATAGGGTGTGTGTCGTGCTGGGATAACGTCATGCCTCAGGTGGTTGGGCACGAGGCCGCAGGCTGAGTGCATCTAACAACTGAGGCGTGACATTATCCCAAATGACGCACACCCTGGAGGGCATTATCGCTATTATACAATGACTTGTTGTTACAAAGAATAAAAAAAATATTTTAAAGATGTTTTTGTGTGGAAAAATATTTTGGTTTTTTAAGAGAAGATGAAACAATCAAGCAGAAACAAATCAAGCTAACAGTATCTCCAGGTTCACAGTGAGGCTGAGACTAGACTCATGATGGTGTACTGGGATAACATCACGGGGCCAGCCCAAGACTGACCAATCAGAGTCCAGGATTTTTTCTTGCCATTGTATAATGTAATTTAAAATGAGAACAGATGGTGAACCCCCTCCAAATGATTTTGCTGTTGATTTGGCGTCTTTGGTACTGCACAAAACTGCCTGAAAATGGGTACTACTGACAGGATAAAAGGGACAGCGATGGGGTATTTATTTATTTATTATGTTTCACTGGGAAAGATATACCAAGCTGGTAACAGTTCATTTCCAGATGCATCCTGGGTAGACGGGGTGATGGAGTAGACTATAACAAAGGTCCAGAATAAAGAGAATACAAAATATAGACTGCACAATACAGTAAGGTGCAACAGCAATAGAAATACAATACAGTTGACAGTTGCAATAAAATACAAAATATAGAAAACACAGTACAGTAAGGTGCAAGCAAATAAAAATACAATACAGATAGGCAGTCACGCATTTCAGGCAGATAAAACAGTATAATCAATATAAAAGGTGCAAGGTCAGTACGAAGAACAAATATAAAGGGTAACCTCTGGCAAACACCAGATTAGAGCACCATCAAAACCATCTAGGCTAAGCAAATGAGCAAGAGAGAATGAAGCAGTAACATTACAGTTAGGCAACAATGCAAAATAATTCCAGATGTTTTCACATTTAGGAGTAGAGTAATGTGATACAGACTGGGGCTTAAAGTGTTTATATGCCACTAATTTTCAATAATTTTGTGATGAATAAGGAAGGGGTGAACACCTTTTCCTTTTGTCATGATTTGCAAGGAATAGGGTAAACAATACACAAAACTGTATGGAAAAAAAGATAGATGCACACTTCTGCATGCCAAACGTTACCACCTGGAAAGGTTAAAAAACAGTATTCCACATGGGCAATACATAAGACTCAAGCAGAATAAATGCAAAAGATGCGGACCTTAAGTAGGCAGCACAGGACCTGACTGAGAGGATTCTCCAATGGGTTTATTAAGAGACAGCCAATAAAGAGGCAAAGAAAAAATGTGACAGTACACATGGACAACTTTTGCAAAATAAAGTAAAAAATGTTGAAGACAGAAAAGTGGGTTTTATTCAAAGCTTTTTTGACTAATCTGGATACATAAAACAAACTTTAAAAAAAACATTGGTATGTCCTTATATTGACCCCACAGGGACAACATTTATTAATCCACCAATTCAGCCAACCTGCTGGTGCAGCGGTGGTGCTACTTCTCGCGATGCCTACAACTCAGGTTTGGGAATGGGCCAGGACTGACAGACGGTCTTCTGGGGGGAGAAAGACTAAGTATACCACTGGACACTATCCTCCTCCAGGAAGAGAGGGGTCACCCACCATTGCATTACCCCCACCTAGGTGACCACAAGTGATGATGGTGCAACAGAGACATGAATGACAGGCAGGACCATTGGAGCATGCCAACAGGTTAGCTGCATCAGGCCTCACCAGCAGCCAATCCCAATGTGTGATACTGCTGGGGGTGGGGAGAACAAGGGAGACAGCGCACATGAGCAGGGCAGATGAAGCTTCTCCAGCAGCCCACTCCCACAGCTGATCTCAGCTGCAGCATTCCTGGGTGGATTTACTCATTCACCTCTTCACTGGGTGGCCAGACAGACTGCAGAGAAGAAACGCCACAGTGTCTAATGGTGGACTCGACCCCATGGGTAAGCTGGGGGGGGCAGCACAGGGGTGTATCATGGGTGTAAGGACCAGGAGTAGCTGTAGTGGGGTCTCGTTAGGGAGGGCAGTTTATGAGGAGTCAGCCAAGGGAGGTCCCAGCTTGTGGCCAGTAGGAGAATAAACAATGTTTGAAAAATAAAATGAATCCACTAATTGTAATAGTACAAAAGTTAAAATATCGGGGATAGTGTAATTAATTCAGAGCATAAAATTCCTGAGAAAAAAGAAACACATTTTCTAGCTGGACAGCAGACAGTGATACCCTTGCAGTAATTATGTGCCTTGCTATAGCATGTATAAAATCAAACCATCAGGACTGGCTATGGAAATTAGGCCATCAAGTTATGAGACTTCATAACATCCCAGAATAAAAATATGGTTTATATTTTTAAAGAGTCTGTGTGGGCTAGTGTTAATAATGAAGAGGACAAGTGAGTTAAGGGTCAGAATTTCTGGGCACAAGAGTAGTATCCAGCAACTCTTTGCTACCTGTAGCGCTTTTTGAAGTTTGAGGTTTCCATTGCTTAACCTTGATCCACAATGGCCACCCAGGCAAAATTGATTTAAGATATAATATCAACAGTAGCATGATATTTTAATTAACGAAACTACTCACTGTGCCAATGCATCATTTCTTCAGTTTGGAAAAGATGAATACAGAGAAACACAGAAAGATAGAGGTTGTCGGCAGATGGGGACCGTATGATCTATCAAGTCTGCCCTTGTTTTCCTACCCCCCCACTTAGCTGCCTACTTGAGTATCCTGCAGTGCCTGTCCCATGCCTGCTTGAATTCCTCCACCATCTTTACCCCTCCCCTCAGCAGGCTATTCCACTGTTAAACAACATGCTTCATGAAGAAGAATTTCCTTATATTGCTCCTGAACATACCTCCCTTGAGGTGAAGGTCATGCTCTCTTGTCCTGCTATAATCTTTTACCTGAAAGAGGTTCTGCACCTGTACCTTGTTGTTGCCTTTAAGGTATTTAAATGTCTCTATCATCATGTCCCCCGATTCCTGCACTGCTCTGGGGAGTATAGATTGAGATCACTGAGTCTGGCTTCATATGGTTTCTGGTGCAAACCCTGCACCATCTTTTTTGCTCTTCTCTGCACTATCTCCAGCCTATCTATGTCCCTCCTGAGGTGTGGCCTCCAGAACTGGATGTAGTATTCTAGGTGGGGTCTTACCAGGGATTGATACAGAGGCATGATTGCTTCATGCCTCCTGCTTGTAATGCCCCTTCCTATGCATCCCAGGATGCCACTAGCTTTTAATGCTGCCTTCTCACATTGTTTGCTGACCTTGAGGTCATCTGATATGATCACTCCCAGGTCTCACTCTAGCCGTGTACCCACCACCTGATCCCCTCCCATTGAGTACAGTTTCCCTGGGTTATGTTTTCCCAGGTGCATAACTTTGCATTTTTTGGCACTGAATTTTAATTGCCAGATCCTTGACCATTACTCCAGCTTTCAGAAATCAGATTCCATGCTTTGTTGCCCCTCTGGTGCGTCAACCCTGTTGCAGATTTTGGTGTCATCAGTAAACAGGCACACCTTTCACTTCAGTCCATCAGCAATGTCGCTGATGAATATGTTGAAGAGGATCATCCCCAGAACTGAGCCTTGCAGAATCCCACTAGTCACCCTACCCTCCTCTGACACAGTACCATTTAGTAATACTAAGAGTATTGTAAAGGATTAACTGTTTTAAAGCTATTTACTGCATTTAAGTAATTCAGCCCTTCTCTGAGTATTTCACCTCTTTCTCTCTCTCACTGCAAGCCCCTCTGGCGCTGTCTCCCTTTTGTCCTCTCTGACACCTCCTGCTGCGACTGTCTGCCACCCAGCCCACAGCCAGTGCTTAAAGGTCTCTCTTCTTTCTCTCCATGCAGCTGCCTCTCTGCCCCTCACCAGGGCACTCAGCTCCACTGGCTGTTCTGGACACGGCCCCCAGACGGACGGCATCCCTGGAGCCACTGCCCGAGACCGCAAGCCCGGCCACAAGGACTGAAGAGGTACGGCACCAAGAACAGCCAATCGGAAACCGAGCACTTCCTCCTGCTACGCTCCAATTGGTCCAAAGTTCTCTCCTCGACTGTTTGCCATCTGGTGCCTTTTTCTCTAATTTTAATCTGCCTGTTATACTAAATTGTACCTAAAGAGACCTGTAATTGCTTGATTATAGCTAATGTTGTAAAAGATTAACTGTTGTAAAGCTATTTACTGTATTTAAGTGATTCAGCCCTCCTCTGAGTATTTCATATCTCTCTCTCTCTCTCTCTCTCACTGCACGCCCCTCTGGTGCCGTCTCCCTTTTGCCCTCTCCGACACCTGCTGCTGTGACTGTCTGCCACCCAGCCAACAGCCAGTGCTTAAAAACCTCTCTCTCCCTGCAGCTGCCACTCTGCCCCTGACCAGGGCGCTCAGCTCCGCTGGCTGTCCTGGACCCGGCCCCCCGACAGACTGCATCCACGGAGCCGCTGCCCGAGACTGCAAGCCTGGCCACAAGGACTGAAGAGGTATGGCAGCTGGTTCCCCGTTGGTGCTGCGTGCTGGCTCCCCACCCACCCCCACTACCCCACCCTAGCTCGTCTTTTAGATTTATAGTTGCGGCAGTTACATGAGCCGAAATTTACTAACAGCCTACTTCTCCATTAGCTCCTTATACTCTTGCACCACTAGAGGGACACGGCTTCCTCCATATCTCTCTGGCTGAAATGCATCCCTATTGCATACAGTTGCCTTACCCACGTCACCTGCTCTGGGTGTTATGGTTTAGCACCTTCCTAGGGAAGACAGGTACGCCTGCTCCCCCACCCACATATCTAGTTAGCCAGCCAGAAGCAAACACAGTACGCTACAAAGGTACATTACCACACACCCTAACACTTTGTCACAGTAAGCACCCACACTACCCTACATGGCTGTGTGCATCCTTTACATGCCTGTCTGACTTCCTTATTACTCTGCTCAACATAGTGACAATTGCACCCTGCAATGTCATATCAGCATGTCCCCATTTTCGACGCATCTCAACAACCTACAACTACTACAAGGCCAAATTCCTTTCTCTCCTGCTCCTCCTCCTGATAGCAGGTGATATCCACCCTAACCACAGTCCCCTTTCTACAAACACTCCTACCCACCCCGTCACACCATCCACTCCTCTAACCCTACCAAAAGGACTAAAAATTATCCACCTAAATGCCTGCAGCCTCACCAACAAACTACCCCTACTGCAAGTCATGGTCCTCAAGTACAAACCTGATGTCATCATGGTCTCTGAAACTTGGCTCTCGGGCCATATCATGGACCACGAAGTCCTGATCCCTGGATTCACTACAACTAGAATGGACAGACGGGGAAGAGATGGCAGAGTGGCAATCTATGTATCTTCCTCCCTACAACACACAGTCGTGTGGAAGGAAGCATCTCCCTCCTCCCACAAAGCTATCCTACTCAGCCTGCACTTTTCTCACTCATGCCCTCTTTTTGTCACAGGAATATACTGCCGTCCGGGTCAGCCCTCCTCCCAAGTCACTGATCTGATTGAGAACTTAACAGCCCATGCTCACTCTGGTGAACTATACATACTGGGTGACCCAAACATAAATTGGCTCTCAAACTCATTAGCCAAAACTTGCTCTGACATTGAGTCACTAAACCTGACTCAACTAATACAGGAACCTACTCGCCTAAACCATAGAACAAATAACCACTCCCTCCTGGACCTACTCCTCACATCCCACCCTCATAGGGTTAGGGCTGCTGGCCTTCTACCAGATGCTATAAGTGACCACCATCCAGTACACATGGTTCATAAAATACACAGGCAAAAAATTCCACATAAAGTTCTGCTAACACGCACCTACTCCTCTCTGGACATGCTACATGCCCCATGACCTCACCAACACAGACTGATCCCCACTTGCCGTCTGCACCACCATTGATGTGGCTCTCCAATTGTTCAGTGACAAGTTACTCCATGTATGGAATCAACACGCACCGCTGCATAAGATCAGAGTCCAGGGAAATCATCTGTCCTGGGTAACCCCTGAGCTCCTGTCCTGCCAAAGAGCCAGCGATATTGCTTGATGAAAGCACAAGGCTACCAAATGCCCTAGTGACTTCCAATGATACAGGGAGCTCAAAAAAATGCACCACAGCTATCCAGCTGGCCAAATCAGAACACTATCAGGCAAACTTCCATGCTAACACAAATAATCCTTCCAAATTCTGGAAAGTGGTCCAGTCCCTCTTCTCTCCTTCCACCAAGCCTCCCACATCTACTATTAGGCAAAACCTCATGTACATCTCTGAGCCACTGGCAGTCACTGAGTGCTTTAACTCCCACTTCACATCCCGTGCTGCTATGCTGCAAATGGCACCCCGAGCAGACTCAAACTCAACCACAGGCCCAACCCCACTCCCTGATTCATGAACTCCCGGTCCCAATGCCCCCTTTTCCTTCACCTATATCACCCCTACTGCTGCTCTCCTAGCCCTTCAGTCTATCAGTCCAGCTAAAGGCTCCTCACCAGATGGCCTGGACCCCAAGTTCCTCTCTCTGTCTGTTCCTGCCATCTCTTATCCTATATCCATCTTGCTAAACATCTCCTTTGCCTCCTCTACTGTCCCTGCAGCATGGAAACATGCCACAGTTCCTCCACTACCCAAAGGGGGTGATTCCTCCTCCCCTAACAACTACCATCCTATCTGCCTCCTTCCTACTCTGGCAAAGCTGCAGGAGCACCAATCTAGAACAACTCACCTCCTATATTACTGACTCCTCCTTTCTCACTCCTTTCCAAGCTGGCTTCAGGAAACACCACTCCACTGCCACCTCACTTTTCCGCCTCACAGACACAGTCGACTCAGGTATGGACAAAGGCCACATAACCTCAGCTATTTTCATCGACTTGGCTAAGGCATTCGACACTGTCTCCCACCCTATTCTCATAGAATGCCTCAAGACCGCAGGTCTCTCGCCAAATGCCACCGACTGGTTCAAGTCCTATTTATTGGGTAGAACTCAATCTGTTCGGATAGCAGAGGCTATCTCCTTTCCCCTACTCATTACCATGGGAGTTCCTCAGAGATCGGTACTAGGACCACTCCTTTTCTCTATTTTCCTAAATGATCTCCCTCAGGTCTGCTCAACAACTGATATACACATGTATGCAGACGATACTGTGCTGCTCACAATGGGTAATTCGGTACCTGATGTCACTGCCAGACTTTAGTTAGATTTTGAAAAGGTGCAATGCTGGCCAAGGGAACACCATCATTTCCTAAACCCAAAGAAAGCAGTCTCTATGATGTTGGGTACTAGGCAGAGGTTGGCAAGGCTACCCTCCCTACCCACCTTCGTCACTACAAATGGATCTGTACTTGAGGACACCGCTTCCTTCCTCTATCTAGGAGTCTGGCTCAATAGAAACCTAAACTTCTCCATCCACATTGATGCTATCCTAAAGAAACTCCAGCCTAAACTAGGGGCCCTCTATCATAGCAGGAGGCGTATCCCTCACTTTGCCAGGAGTGAACTTGTACACAAAATGATACTGCCTACCTTCGACTATTGTGATGTCGTATATGGTGCTGCCCCTCAGTCCTCCTTAGCCAGGCTTGAACCTCTCTTCAACACCTTCTGCCATTATGCCTTGGATGCCCCTGCTCTGACTCATCACTGCTCCCTCTACCGCTCCCTAAATTTTCCTTCACTTGCTGACAGGAGAACACTTCACGCAGCTAAGTTTATCTCAAAATTCTGGTTAGGCTCACTGCCATCTTATCCAGTCGCCTCCTTATCCACCCCTCACCAGTCCAAATACACCCTCTGGTCTGAGGACACACGCTCCCTGAATATACCTTTCAGAAACACTGTGTCAGGCCAATTGGCTTTCTCATATTGCCTACCTAAACTTTGGAACCTACTTCCAGTCCATATCCGCCACTCCTCCTCAGCCTACTCCCTCTCCTCTTCCCCTAGCAAACTACCTAGTGACAAACTGCAACTACACTAATCTCTGAGGCAGCCAATTTATGCTGGTTTATTTCACCCTACTGTTAGCCCATGCTAGTCTGCACTTACTCTGACTTAGAGCTGTCTCACTCCTCTACTTCCCACTCCCTCCTCACTTCTTTCCTTCCTACCCCCCAAAATCTGAAACTATGTTGTAGTTTGTAAACTGTACAAATCTGTTAAATGTATATATTATATGTATATCTGTATATGTGTATGTATTAGGTGTAATATATATGTATAGACCTTGCTATATATGGTTGTTAACCTAGTTGCTACTGTATGTACCCTGTTGCAATACTGTCTGTTGTCCCAATTCCCTTCCCCCAAGACGTACCGTGAGATGAGCTTCTGCTCAGTGCAACTTTCCTGGTGAAACTCTTCAATAAATTAGTAAATAAATAATACCCTCTGTGTTCTCCCACGTAACCAGTTCCTTACCCAGCCTGTTACCTTAAGACCAACT
Source organism: Neoceratodus forsteri (assembly GCA_016271365.2). Lineage (NCBI taxonomy): Eukaryota > Metazoa > Chordata > Ceratodontiformes > Ceratodontidae > Neoceratodus > Neoceratodus forsteri. The sequence continues at coordinate 564,113,132 of CM028132.1, forward strand.
CTCATGTTCTCCAGTTTATTGACTAGTCTCTTGTGCGGAACCGAATCAAATGCCTCATTGAAGTCCAGGTAAACACATCAACTGTTCCACCCTAATCCACTGTTCTGGTGACCCAGTCGAAGAAATCTCCCAGGTTTGTCTGTAAGGACCTCCCCCTGCTGTGAAACAGTGTTGCTTTGTGTCAAGTTGGCCACTTTCCTCCAAAAAAGCAACGATTCTTTCCTTCAGTAAGGACTCCATCAGTTTTCTCGCCACTGAAGTTCGACTAACTGGATGGCAGTTTCCTGGCTCTTGCTTGCTTCTGCTCTTGTGAAGTGGCACTACTGTTGCCCTCTTCCAGTCCTCTGGAACCTCCCTGCTCTCCAACAATTAGTTGAAGAGCACTGCTAAGGGAGCTGCTAGTTCCCTTTCAAGTTCCTTAAGTATTCTTGGGTGTATACCATCTGGTCCCATAGCTTTATCCACCTTTAACTTGTTGATTTCCTCTAGTATCCTTTCCTCTGTGGAGGGTCTCATGTCTGTGCCTCCAAATGGAATATTCTATTTGCCTATTGTTGAACTGCTACCGTCTGCTTCTTGTGTGAAGACTGAGCAGAAGTATTCACTGAGTGCCTCTGCCTTCTCTCCGTCATGTGCCGTGAGCTGCCCGTCATTTTTCTTGATTCTAACAATGCCTCCCTTAGTCTTCCTTTTTCTCATATGTACCTGTAAAATGTTTTGTCACCCTTCTTCACTCCCTGCGCTATCCTCACCTCTGTCTGTGCCTTGGCATTTCTTATCACTTTTGCTGTCTCTTTCAGATTTTTTTATATATTCTGTTTTGCCAGCCTCTTTTCCTGACTCCTTGTACTTTCTGAAGGCTTTGCACTTTTCTCTCACCGTGGTTGCCACCTTTTTGGAAAACCATAGTGGGTTTCTCCTCTTTTTATTCTTACTGACCTGGTGGGCACACTGTGATGTGACCATAGTTATCACATCTTTTAACCTTGTCCAACACTCCTCAATGCTTCCTTCTGTTGGGTTACTAAGACTGTCCCTCAGGCAGGCTTTCATTTTTGTGAAGTCTGCCCTCCTGAAGTCAAGGGCCTTAAGCTTAGACAGGGTGGAGTTCTCATTCCTGTTTACTTTGAACCATACTGTGCGATGATCACTGTTTCCCAGGTGGTTCCCTACTTCGATGCACAGAACCCTATCGCTATTTGTGAATACCAGATCTAAGACCACATTTCCTCATGCTGGTACCTTCACTAGTTGACTTAGGCCTGCTTCCTCTAGTGTAACTAGAAATTCCCTTTTTTCTGATGCTGTTGCGTGGGAACTCCAGTCAATGTCTAGTAGATTGAAGTCCCCTGCCAGCACCATGTCCCCTTTGTCTGACATCTGAAGAATGGTTTCCAGGGTATCCTTGTCCCTGGTTTCCTCCTGATTTGGGCATCTATAAATTATTCCTACCCAGATGGGTGTCTGGCTTTCAGTCCCGACTGTAATCTTTAGGTCCTCAGTTTCACCTTGTGCCTGCTGGATTTCAGTAGCACTAGTGGTATCTTTAACATAAATACAGTAGCTACTTCCCCTCCCTTTTTCCCAGTCCTAATGCTCCTGAACAAGTTACACCCTAGGATAGTCATCTCCCAGTTGTGATTATTCATGAACCATGTTTTGGTCGGTACTGGGTCAATATGTCGTATGCTTAAGAGTGTATGACACAAGCACTAAACCAGAATAGCGCTGTAAATGTTATCGAGAGGGTGCAATACTGCGAATGCTGCTGTGCGTGGTATTGCACCCTCTCACTCTGCCAGGCAGAGGATAAGACCTCTGCTGGGACAGAGTTCCACCAAGCAGCTGCCATGGCTTGATGGAGTGAGCCACTAGCAGCAAGGAACCCACGTGCTGCTTTTGGGACCAAGTTCAATTCCCAGTCCCAGATGCAAAATGTGTTCCTTTTTTCGCACTTTGTGCAATTTTGTGTCACTTCCCCAGTTGAGAATCTTTATATTGGGTTCAGGGGCACAGCCTCATAATAGGGAGGGGTGCAGGGGCAGAGCCCCCCGCAAATAATGGACTTATGCCGCATACATGAAATCGCATTGTATTGGCAGCATGATTTTTGCATGTGGCATGTCTTGTGACATTATGACTCCATGCTGTTTCGGTCATGGTAACTCAGTCCAGTCCTGCCTCTGATATTGAGGCAGTGAGGTCTGGCATCTTGTCAGCCAGACTGCATGTTTGGGGCCACAATACCTAAATATGACCTCATTGTGGAAACTAACTGGTTACCTGTTCTAACAACTTTTAAATCTGCTCAAATACGTTTCACTTTTGGCATGCTTTCTGACATTTTACTGACCCCGGACTTGGAAGTAGGTACTAGGGTGCTCCCATTTTGCCAAACTGCATTTCTGATTCCTATTCTAATTTCATGCCTTATTTATTATCCCTAAATTTCTGTACCTTTTCATTTTTATATGTCATAGTTTTGGCCATTACGATATGGCCGAGGCCCATATTTTGGACAGGTGCACTTTGTTAATAGTAGGACTGTGACACTGTGGTTATTGATGGACTCAAGAAACACTTGTCAGGATGCAAAGCAGTTTTATTCTTGCAGCAGTATAATAACAAAAGCGAACTTGGACAACAAAATAAAGAGAAAATATACAAGAACAAAAAAGGCAACCCAGTTAACAGCACTGTGTTCTGTACCACCAGAAGACTGCTAGGGTACTTTCTAGGTAAAGCTACCAACTGTCCCTATTTACCCAGGACAGTCCCTGTTTTAGGCAGCATGTCCCAGAGTCCCCACAAGTTTTGCAAAATGTCACTTTTGTCCTGGTTTTTGCTTACATGTCCCAGTTTTGTCCCCTTTTGTGTTTTTGCTAGCTGCTAATCCGTGAGTGACAGTTATTTCAGCACCACTGTGGCGCTACTCGGGCTGGACAGCAGTTTGCAACTTCAACCCTTGCGCCTGTGTTGTACTGCAAGCACATCACTGGAAGCACAGTAATGCATGTTCCTTCCTGTTAGATTAGACTAGGTAGTAGTGCAAACAAGCGCATGTGGACATCTGCCTGCCAGTAGCTGAGAGGGACTCCAAACAGAGAGGAGACAGGCAGCAGTGAACTAAGGTACCCGAACCTGATCAGCTGTAGGGAAGTGTATGAAAACAATCTGGTGTGGTGGTGGGAGTCACTGACGTAAAGTTTGCTCAGCAAATGAGGTGAGTGTAAACGGGTTGAATGGGACTGTTAAGAGGAGCAATACGTGCAGCTCAAATGTCTGATCACAATTTAACGCAGGTTTGCTTCTAATGAACTTTCTGTACATCGTGATTTGGAACTTGCAGCGGAATGATGTATTATTTTAATCTGGATGTTTGCTACTGGTGTTACTGTGGGGTGGCATGGCCAGAGCAAGCAGCAAAATGTAATTGATTGTGTGAGGCGTTGTCGGGGGCGGTGCCTGTGGGAGTGACACGGTGGGGGGGGGGGTCATGGTCAGGATGGACTGTCCCAGTTTTAGACCTTGGAAAGTTGGTATCTTTATTTCTAGAGTCAGCATCCCACCAGACCCTACACCAAACTGACTCTAGCATGAAACAGTACTCTAGTTATGCTCAAGTTTCCCATGTGACTGAGCTAAGCTCCGTCCCTTATCCCTGCACTGTAGAAAAATAAACAAATAAATCAGCAAATCACTTTGTTTTACATCCGGAAATATTATAGCCTTATCCTGGGTCATAGATTAACGGAACAAATGCAGGATAATAGAAATAAACAAACATAAAGCCCTTTCACGCAATTCCAGCAAAACAGACTCCTCACACAAACCTTCTGCTCCATAAAGTAGGGAAAGAAAGGGTCAGCCGGCTCTATGATCGATGTAGAAGAGGCTTGTGAAGGAGTCATGCAGAAAGGAGAAAGCGCGCCACAATCACCTTTTTCTAAAGCTGGCATTTAGGTAACCGTTTGATTCACTTTTCTTTTACTGAAGAAAAAAAACATGACTAAGCTAGTATGGCAATGCATGTTTTCAGTGTGCAGATACAATAAAAAGTGCGGCGTTAACTTTTCTTGCACTTGGCCTACGGCTGCTCCTACACTTTCCTGTGGCTCCCTTATTGCCCGCCTTCAGCTCTGCACAGCACCGCACCGCACAGTCAGCGAGCTCCTCAACAATAAAATCAGGCTTGCTCTGTGCTAAAGCAGTGAGAATGTACAAGAACAAGGATATGGTTGCCTGCAACGGCTTTTTTTTTTTTTTTAGCAAGCAAGAGGCTGAACAGTCGTCCAATTTTATTACACCATCCCATAACTTAAACACAGAGGCAGAACATTACATGAGCCCTCTGTCGATTTCATCTTTATATAATAAACATTCTCATTCACTACATAATCACTACATAATGACCCAATACTGGTATCTGGTCCGTTTACTGTTATATACAGTCCCTTGTGCATCCTTACTTTATTATTGCACAGGGACCCATAATAAAACGTCTGAAGTGCCTTACAGTAGATCTCGCTCTGTTCAGGAGGCAGTGGTGGCTCTACACCAGGGGTGCCCTGGCTACCATCTGTTGTACCCCAGCTGTGCCCTGGTAACCATCTGTGGCTAGAGCCACTGCTGTAGGGAGGGGGGGTCATGTAGACACTATTGTGACCAAAGTAGGAAAACGGAGATAGATGAAGACATCTACAGATGGCTTGCCTGTGGATGGGGAAAAGAAACAGAGACTAAAACAAGCATTTGTCAATGCCAAATGTTTGCTTGCAAGTATTAGCATTGGAAATGCAGAAGTTAGACAGATGCAGAATAGGAATGGCAGTGAAGTATTGAACTTCATGCCAACTCCACCTCCATCCTGTAGAGATGAACAGGCATTGGGGTAAGTGTTTGGGTCGTCGTCCATGATGGTCATGCCATGTCACCTCACTCTACTCTGCAGACACCGACATGTGCTGAGGTGTGCCTTGGAGTGTTCTGGCTTTACAGCCACCCCATTCTATAAGGACATACGCTGAAATGGGTGCAGCATAGGACAATGGGGTGAAGTCTGGGGCGGAAAATTCCAAGGTACACCTCAATGCCTGTCAGTCTGTACAGGGTTATGGCTAGAAACCATAACACCCTGGGCGTTTGCTGGTATCTGCACTACAAATTTTCAGCATGGCCTTTTTGTGACCCCACCTCGTGAAAGCATTTGGGAACTCTTCTCATGAAGAGTGGCAGTGTAATTTTGTCAATGTGTCATGAACTTTGAGTTCCAACAGCAACCGTGCCATTCTACGCCACATGTACGAAAACACAGATCGGGCAGGATGTGAAGAATGACAGCTGTACCATCTATAGGGAGGTGTGAAGAGATGACAATGTTGAAAATCTGTAGTGGAAATATTAAAAATGCTCGCACCTCTGAGAATATGTGGAAACTGCGCAATGCATGCGCATAACACAGTCATGTTATAGACTTTTGTCACCACATCATCAACATGTGTCCTGAACACTGATTTCCCACAGCGACCACACTGTTCTGCACCGGAAGTGCAAAAACACATTTCGGCCAGGATGTGAAAAATAACAGCTATACTGTTCATAAGGAGGTGTGAAAAAATGGCAATGCTGAAAATCTGGAGTGAAAATATTACAAATTTGCAAAGTTACAAGCATGCGTGGAAACTGCGCAATGCATTCGCGTAACAGTCATTTTATGGATTTCCATCACAAAATTTTCAACATAGGCATTTTAGGACCTCTGTTCATGAACAGCATCACTGTGATTGTCTTAATGTGTATTGAACACTGATTTCCCACAGCGACAGCGCTATTCTGCACCAGAAATGAGAAAACACATTTCGGCCAGGATGTGAAAAATGACAGCTGTACAGTTCATAAGGAGGTGCGGAAAAATGTGAATGTTGAAAGTCTGGAGTGAAAATATTGCAAATTCATGAAATAACAAGCGTGCATAGCAACTGCGCAACACATGCTTGTAAAACAGACATTTCTTGGATTTTTCCACCAAATTTGCAACATAGACGTTTTGAGAGCCCACCTCATGAACATTAGCACTGTCATTTCGTTAATCTGTCCCGAAAGGTGATTCTGCACACTGACCACAAAATCACCTTTCGGGACTGAATAACGCCATGACAGTGGCTGAATTCATGAGGAGGGGTCCCAATAACCCCATGTTGAATATTTGGTGCCAAAATTCCCCCAAATGCCTGAGGTATGCACCAAAGTTGAAAAAACCCTAATTATGCCATTATACAGCTTGCCGGTATTTCCTCAGTTCGTGGTCGGCTTTGAAGAGTGCAGACGTGTTCCCAGCCCACCGAAGATCATCGCACTGGGCTCAGGAGGTAAGTATGGGGTGGGACAATGGGCAGGCAGGGTGTGCAGACGGTGGGCGCAGGTTGTGGGGTGGTTCCACCGGACTCAACGAGGGACCATTTTCTGATTTACAGGAAAAAAGAAAAAGAAAAAAACATTGTAGGACATTTTATTTTTACTAGGGACATTTGACATGCTGGGGTATGCTCCCAGAGTGCCACCTGAGTGTTTTTTTTGGGGGGGCTGTAGCCAACGGGGGATTGGGCACCCCCATTGGCACATATGGGGGGGCAAGAGCTGAGGGGATTGGGCACCCTCTCGGCTCAAAACCAAAAATTTTGGGACATTATGCCAATGGGGAGTGGGCTCCCCCATTGGCAAATTACACTGGGAAGGGGGGGAATGAAGCTGATGGGGATTGGGCCCCCCGGTGGCAAACAAAAACTGTTTTGGACGTGGCACATGATGCTGAGTGGGATTGGGTACCCCCTCAGCACTGAGGGCTGTCTAATATTGTTTGTGAACATGGCGACGGCTTGCTACCACATTCACAAACAATATTACACTAGACAACATTCTACCCTGCAATGATGGGTCACTCCCTCATTGCAGTGGAATGGCTGACACTGCAATGACGAGGTAGCCCCTGATTGCTGCGGCGAAAATGATACTACTTGGTGGCACTTTTTGGAAGCCAGTGTCATCAGCACACTGTGCCTCCATTGGTCCACCAGTGCCAAGCCCCCAAATGCAATGCCTCCGTTGGTTGCCACAGTGCCGCACCTCCACAACCTGCTTCTCTCCTAAGCTGCCACATAATGTTTGTTACGCATGCGTGCAAGCAAACATAAAAATAAGAGCAAGAAGAGGGAAAGAAGTATTAGAAGATGCTGTTGCAACAGACTTAGCATTGAAACATGGTCGCTCAGTGCACACAGACCCTACGATAAGCACCAACCCTCCACACCCCTCAATCCATGTCTTCTTAGTACCATTAGGCAGTTTGGTACTTCATCAGTTTCATGATATAATGTCTCACTGGTTAGAATGTACACATTACAGAAATTAGCATTATAAAATAATGATATGATCATCACGGTTGAGTTGTAAGGATCATATGCATATGGAAGGCATACAAAAGTGTGGCAGGTGGTGACCCAGTGGTGTTGAGAGCTGAGGTGTAGAATGCCTTGCATTCTGCCATGCTGGTGACCCATGTTCGGGAACAAGCATGGGTTGCTGAGGTTTGAAGGGGTGGTAGAGGATCAAGTGTCCCAGGGACTGCTCTCCTTACCTGGGCAGTGGTGGCCAACCATCTCAGCCTCTGATTGCCACTGGGTAGAGGCCCAGTAGTAGTGCAGGTTGTGAGCAGCTTAATGGGCAGGGCCATCGCTCTGCAGGACGTGTGTGTCTCCACGCATGCACACTGAAGTGCTGGCCTGGCAGGGTTCAAGGGAAGAACGAGGAAAAGTGGGGATAAGGGATTAATGACTCCCTGCCTGTTCCTATGTAGCCCATGTTGCTGCTCAACCCTTGGGAAAAACTGGATGTGTTGACCGGAGTGGGGGGAGGATGGCCCCCCTCTGACACTCCAGGGGAGAACATGCCCCCCCAGGTGGAGTGAGGTGAGTGCTGGTTGTGTGACATGAGGACAGGGCGGAAAGGGCCCACCTGCCATCCCTGGAAGAGAAAAGCTCTATAGAAAGAGAATTGTGTCTTCAGGTTGTGGAGGCATGGCAGTGTGGCTGGCAGTATGGCCTAGAAGTTAGAGGAACTAGGTGTGAACGAGCTTGGTACATCCAGAAGACCAGACCTGAGTTTGATTCTCACAACCTCCACTTTCATAATCTGTGACTCTGAGCAAGTCACTTAACCGCCCAGTGCTCTCAGGTTACCCCTGAAAACAGGCACTTGTGGGCCTTACCCGGTTACCAAAGACTAAAATAAAAAACAAACAAAAAAGAAAACATATATTTACGGAGAATGTATCTAATCATTGGTGACGCTCCTTAGCATAATTTATTTGTTTAGCTTTACATAATTGGAGCATAAATGGATTTGATAAATAAATAATACACAAAGGAATGTTTAACCAAGAATTGCCCAGAGACATTAGAGCATGCATATAAAAACAGGAAACTTGGTCAAAGTATAGAATAAGCACGTTAATGTATGCACTGGCATAGTGCATTTAAGAATGCACATCATGCGTGTGCCTTTCACAGTATGAGGGCAAGATTCTGTTGGCTTTTTAGATATAAAAAAAAATGTGTGTTTGTACACTCAAACAGCCATAGGGCCAAGAAAAAAGGCACCATTGCTTTTTGTAAGCGTAGTGGTTGTGGCACAAAACTTCATAATTGCCCACAGTCTTTATCATTCAGGTTTGTAAAAAAAGAATTCCCTTTTTTTTCTCATAGGTTATAATTTATTCAGCTGTGGCGGAATCAAATGGAGGCTTTATCAAATAAAACATACTAACACAAGAACTATTACTGTGGATTAAGACCAGTAGGTAAATAAATTAAGTTAATTGCATTTATCAGATTGGCAGTATAGTACTGCAAAGTCAACTGGACAAAACAGAATGGAACACATGTTACAGTAAACCAAAAGTCCCAGTAGTTCCTGTTCCTTACATGAAGCAAACTCCAACATTCAAGTTCATTTATATTTATAGATTTTTTAATTTTATAGGTCAGAGTATGTGGTTGCAACAGTGAGAACTAATCGTTATCTGTAATGTACAAGAATGTGTCTGAAGCAGGCAGGTCAGTGAGCAGTAAGTCTTCCTTTTATTGATTAATTTCCCCAGTTCCAGTCCAGTCCAGTGAGAGCCCCACTGCAATAGTTTGAATATAAGTCTTGGTATGAAATTATGGTTTATGGAATGAGGGGGCGTTTACTAAATAATTGCTCTGGTTGGAGTATCAATCATTTATAAAATGATTAAAAAAGAGGTCCTAAAATAAATGTTTAGTATATAGAAGGTGTAAAACAGACTAGTCTTGGAACTGACTCCACTCACCCAGATAGAAAATACACCTGTATGTATAGATTCACATAGTCTCCTTATTTCATAAATGTATACTGTTTTTATCTTTGTCCTTTTTATGTTTGCTTGCACGCATGAGCAAGAAACATGTGACACCTTAGGAGAGAAGCTTGATTTTGGAGGTGCGGCTCTGTGGCGACCAATGGCCCCACTGCATTTTGAGGTCTGGCTGTGTTTCCGCAGTGCAGTGGCACGCTGATGCTGACATTAGTTCAGCAAGCCTGCCACCAAGTTGAAACAAATTTGCTGCTGCAATGAGGGTGTGACCCGTCATTGCAGGGCGGTGCCTTGCCTGGTGTAACATTTCAAGTTACCTGGCGGTGGCTGTCTCCATCCACCTCAGAGTCCCCATAAAAGCCAATGGGGGTGGCCAATTCCCCTGTTGGCATGCCCTCTCCCCAGATCATAAAACCCATGCAAACATTTTGTTTGCCAAGGAGGGTACCCAATCCCCCTAGCCATCATGTTAACCCCCCAAACATAGATCCTTGTTCCTTTGCCAAAGGGGGGCCCAATCCCTGTCGGCTTCAGTCTCCCCCCAAAAAACATGCAGCTGGCATGCTGGGAGCTCACCCCAGTGTACCAAATCTACCTGCAAAAAAGGAAACCTTCCCACGATGATATAATTTTCTTTTTAACCTGAAAAGTTGAAAATGGTCCCTCGTTGTGTCCAGGCCCTCTCCCCCCAACCCGCACCCACCCTCTGTGCACCCCACATCCCTGCACACCCGCTCATCCCATACTTACCTCTGGAGATGCCACGACGATCTTTGGTGGATCGGGAACATGTCTGCACTCTTCAAAAGCTGACTGCGAACTGAAGAAATGCTGATAAGCTGTATAATGGCAAAAAATAGGTGGCTATCTCAGCCATTTTTGCGAATTTTGGCACCAAATTTTCAACATGGGGTTCTTGGGACCCCACCTCGTGAATTCAGTCACTGTCATGTCTTTATTCGGTCCTGAAAGGTGATTTGGCGGTCACTGCGAGGAATCATCTTTTGGGACTGAGTAATGAAATGACAGTGTTACTTTTCATGAGGAGGGCTTCCAAAAAGCCTATGGTGCAAATCTGGTGAATAAATTCCAAAAAATTACTGTGTTACGAGCATGTGTTGCACAGTTTCTATGCACGCTCATAACTCCAAGAATCTTTAATAGTTTTATTCCAGATTTTCAACATTGCCATTTTTTTCACACCTTGTTATGAACAGTACAGCTGTCATTTTTCACATCCAGCCCGAAATGTGGTATCACACATGTGGCACACAGTGGCGCGGACACTGTGGGAAATCAGCATTTGGGGCAGATAAACAAAATCACAGTGACACTGTTCATGAGTGGAGATCCCAAAATGCCTATGTTAAAAATCTGGTGAGAACATTTCACAAAATTACTGTATTATGAGTGTGCGTTGTGCGGTTCCACGCATGCTCATAACTTTTTAATATTTTCACTCCAGATTTTCAACATTGGCATTTTTTCACACCTCCTTATGAACAGGACAGTTGTCAGTTTTGACATCCTACCCCAGAATGGTGCAGTCACTGTAGCAAATCAACGTTCAAGACAGATTAACAAAATCACAGTGCCACTGTTCATGAACAGAGGTACCAAATGCTTTCATGAGGTGGGGGTCACAAAAAGGCCATGTTGAAAATTTGTAATGCAAATACCAACAAACGCCCGGGGTGTTACAGTTTCTAACCATAACATCCCACCCTGTACAGACTGACAGGCATCTGAGGTGCGCCTTTGGATTGCCTGCTGTAATGCTTATGCCATTCCACCCCCATTTTGCAGCCAGTGACAGGCATTGAGGTGTGCCTTGGACTCTTTGGCTCCACAGTTCACCCCATTCTCCTATACTGCACCCATTTCAGTGTATTTTCTTATGGAATGGGATGACTGTAAAGCTGAACACCCCAAGGCACACCTCAACACTTGTCGGTGTCTGCAGGATAGCATGAGGTGAAATAGCATGAGCATTATGCACGACTACTCAAAGGCACACCTTAATGCCTGTCCATCTCTTCAGGATGGAGGTGGGGTTGGCGTGAAGTTCAGTACTTCACTGCCATTCCTATTCTGCATCTGTGTAACTCCTGCACTTCCAATGCGAATATCAGCAAGCAAACATTCGGCACTGACAAATGCTTGTTTATATCTATTTCTCAAAGTTTCACAGCTCAATACATATGCTGCATCTTAGGAAAATATGTAGCAGTCAAAACATATATTTAAGAAATCCATTGTTTGCATAATTACAACTTCTGTATTCTATATTTATAAGTGGATCATTATAATTAATTCGGGTCTACGACATTTCACTCCCGTCACTTCACTCCCATCACTTTCACTCCCGTCATTTCACTCCTGAACAAATTCACTCCCAAGCACATTCACAACTGGTCATTTCACTCCCACTAATTAAGTGAACCAATTCAGCAATCAGTAGAGTATAAATCTTCTGTAGCTGTACCCAGCATTCATTGCTGTTACTGATTCACATGCTGTGTGCTTTACTTGCTGTGTGCTGTATTTACTGTGTACTTCTGTGGTGCCTTTCATCCACTTCTGATTACTGGTGCTGAAACCGGAATGGTGTTTGGTGTTTTTAATGCTTAAATAAAGTATAATGCTTTTAAAGAAAGTGAATAAAGTTTCCTAAGCACCAAAGCACATAAAAATAAAATGTAATGTTTTTAAATAAAGTGAAAAGGACCAAATAACAGTCACAATTGAAAAAACTGCCTCCAAAAATATGAATGAGAAACAACTGACCCATGTCATGAGGTCCAGAAAAGCACAAATGAAACACACTCTTGTTATGTTCTTACATGTGTCCTGTCTGCATCTTAAACGCAGTACCATAATGAGGCAGTTAACCAGCAATGAGCTCCACAAAAGAAGCACACTACAGTTATGAGAAAAAACGTATAATTCTTACATGTGTCCTGTAGTAGCCATGAAGCCACAACAAGCTGGAGGGGGAGGAATTTCAATACAGGGGAAGTGACCTCAAGCAGATAGTGCTGTTGCAAATGAAGGTGATTTGCAAACCAGAATGTATTTTTATTAGAGAATTCTAATACTGCTGTGCACTTGAGTTATTCGGGAGAGTATTCTCATTACTGATTCTAATGTTGCTGTGCACTTGAGTTATTCGAGACAGTATTCTCATTACTGATTCTAATGCTGCTGTGCACTTGAGTTATTCGGGAGAGTATTCTCATTACTGATTCTAATGCTGTTGTGCACTTGAGTTATTCGGGAGAGTATTCTCATTACTGATTCTAATGCTGCTGTGCACTTGAGTCATTTGGGAGCGTAATGATTGGGAACTAATTTGTAAGGAGCTAGTTTGTATAGGAAATGATTTAGCCGGTAGTAAGTGGTGGGAGTGAAATGTCGTGCTCCCAATTAATTCTGTATATATTGTCTTTTTTTATCAAGCTTTTCTTCCTGGGGGACCACTACCCCACTCAGCCCCAGTCCACCCCGTCTGACTCCAACCTCCTTAGGATTTACTGGCAGGACCATTCCCCTGTGGATTGCCCCCCAAACTGGGTCAGGAAGGGGAGGACCTTCCTTCCCCTTCCTGGAGACCAAATCCAGAAGCTGCCATGGCTTGGTGGAGATACAGGCTGAGGAATGAGCTAGGCATCACATGCTGCTTCCTCATTCCCATTTTCTCCCTAGTGGCTGGCAGCATGCAGTAATGCAGCTTTGCATGTGTGTGGAGGCATGCACGCACCACATGTCTGATGATGGCCACTCCTAGCTAAGCTGTACTAACTGCCCTGCCGCCACACCTTCATGAAGTGGCAGTGTAGGAGAGGTGTGGCATGTCCCTTCTCCCTGGGACAGGAGAGCAGTCCTTCTGATGTTTAGCCCTCTCCCCCCGGCCAACCCCCGGTGACCCGAGCTCACTCCAACCTCAGGTTGCTGGCATGATTAGAGGTGTGTGTCCTGTGCCTCAACCCTCTGTACCACTGGCCAGCCTTTTCTAAGTCTTTTAAAACAAAAATAATGCAATTAAACAATTCACCTGGTATATGAGTTCTGATTAGTAATCAACCATTATCATTTTCCTTTTTATAATTCTTAGTACTTCATAGAGTTTTTTAAATAAAAAGAAATTATATTTAAGTAGGCAGGAGCCTTTATTTGGAAAGGGGGAATTGTTTAACCAGGAAAGGCACACTAAGCTGGAGCTTGTTTCCAGGTGTGACCTGGGGGCACAGAAGTTAAGTGACTTGCTCAGGGTCACACAGTATGCAAGTGGGGGCTGACAGGATTCAAACCCAAGTCTCCAGATTTGCAGCTCAGGATTCACAGTGAGAAGATCATGACAGACAAATCTAATAGATTTCTTTGATTGGGTGACCAAAAGAAGTAGACTAGGGAGGGGCTGTGGACATGGCCTACCTAGACTTTAGCAAGGCATTTGACACAGTCACACACAAAAGATTATTAAACAAGTTAGCCAGCCTGGGAGTGGGTCCCAGGGTGGTAGCCTGGGTAAAACATTGACTGGACAACAGGATGCAGAGGGTAATTGTAAATGGAATCCACTTCCAAGAAAGGGGGGTTACTAGCGGGGTACGCAGGGTTCAGTACTGGGGCCGGTTCTCTTTAATGTCTTTATAAGTGACATTGCAGAGGGACTGGAAGGAAAAGTATGCCTCTTTGCAGATGACACATAGATCTGCAACAGGGTTGATACACAAGGGGGGGGGAGTGGAAAGGATGAAAAGAGACTTGGCAAGGTTGGAGAAATGGTCAAAAGTATGGCAGCTTAGATTCAATGCAAAGAAGTGCAAAGTAATGCACCTGCAAAACAAAAACCCAGGGGAAGAGTACACAATGGGAGGGGAGGTACTAACAACAACAAAAATGGAAAGGGACTCGGGGGTAGTCCTAGCAGATGACCTAAAGGTTGGCAGGCAATGTGAGAAGGCAATAAGGAAGGCTGGGGGGATACTGGGATGCATTGGGAGAGGCATCACCAGTAGAAAACAGGAAGTTCTCAACCCTCTGTACAGACAGTTGGTGAGACCCCATCTGGAGTACTGTGTGCAGTTCTGGAGACCCCATCTCCGCAAGGACATAGACAAGATGGAGGCAGTCCAGAGGAGACAACTAAAATTGTGCAGGGTCTGCACCAGAAACCATATGCAGAGAGACTAAAGAAGCTTAATATGTATATCGTTGAGGAAAGGAGGGAGAGGAGGGACATGATAGAAACTTTCAAGTGCTCCCAGGTCACACTTGTAAACAAGCTCTCAGCTTAGTGTGCCACTCCTGGTTAAACAATTGGGGAAAAAAAATTTCCTCAAGGGAATCAACAAAGTCCAAGAGGGTAGCATCTTTTGGAAAAAGAGATGTGCAAGAACAAGGGGGAAGAATTTAAAGATAGAAGGAGGACGGCTCAGCGGCAACATGAGGAAGTGTTTTTTTCATGGAGAGGGTGGTGGATGCATGGAACTGCCCTCCTGAGGAGGTTGTGGGGTCAAAAACAGTGAAGGAATTCAAGAATGCATGGGACAGACATAAGGCAATTATAGTGGGGTAGGAGGAAGTAGGCTGTTGGTTAACTAGGATCTGCAGCTTATCCAATAGGTAAGGGAAATGGGCAGACTGGGTGGACCAAGCAGTCCTTATCTGCCGTCAAAGTCTATGGTTCTATGTTTCTATTTATTTACATTTTGAGATAGGGTCATATTTCCATATTTATTATTAATCTGTAAAGTTTAATATTTAATCTCTTTTTTGTTTCTAAGATTATACTTATTTTCCCTTTTGCTTCATTTATCAATAAGGTATTTTGGCTTCCCTGATCTTAATATTTTATGTATTAAACAGGTGCATTTTAACTTTCTTCTGTTCTCTAAGTCTAACCATTTTAAATTTTCATACATTGTACAATGATGTGTTTCATAGTTACATTTAAGGACAAACCTTGACATTCTATTATATAGTCTATCTACTTTCATGAAGTTAGTTTTATTTGCCAGACTACATATGTAACCCCCATAATCGAGAATAGGAATAAGAAGTTGATGTACCACAGACTGTCTCATTTTATAATTTAGGCAGTGACGGGTTCTCATAAAAGCTTAGTCTATTATCAGTTTTTCCTATCATCTCATTTATATGGTATTCAGAACTCAAAGATGCATCCACCCAGACTCCCAGAGATTTATATTCACCTACTTGGGTCAGTATCTAATTTTCCTTTGGTTTTATAGGGATTGTTTTCCTTTTCTTATTATTTGTCATCTCACCAAAAACTATTGTTTGGGACTTTTTCCCCATTTAAGACCAGTCTGGAATCTGCAAACCAGGTTACACAGCACATCAAAAGCTTTTTGAAGAAAACCTTCCATCTCTCACAAGGTGTTGCCTGTTGCTGTCAACATTGTATCATCTGCATACAGGTGTAATTTTGTCTCAGTCATGCACTGTGCCACCTGGTTTACATAGACCAGAAACAATGTGGGCCCCAAAATAGATCCCTGCTGGACACCTCTACTTATTTGTTCTTTCTTTGATAAGACATTATATACCTCAACTTGCTGAGATCTATTATTTAGTAAAGTGGACTTCAGGGGGGCAGACTTTATGGGCATGGGAAATATTCTCAAGGATCACTTGAAGGGGATTACCTCAATGACAAGTGTGGAAAGGAGATGGGAGGTCATAAAATGGGGACTTCATGAGGCAGTCAGGATCTGCGCTAAGTTGAAACGTAAGGGAGCAAGGTCACATAAACCATGCTGGTGGTCCAGTGAGGTACAGGTAGCAGTCAGAGAAAAGAAGGCAGCCTACAAAAATATAAAACAACAAGAGGGATAGGATAAGGAAATGTACCAGCTTGCATCTAGAAAAGTCACCAGTATGGTGAGGGGCAAAGTCCAGTAAAGAGCAACGGCTGGCACAGGGGATACATGGAGGGAAAAGGGTTCTTCGGTACATTGTGGAGCGGAGAAAACTAAGGGCCATCTCAGCAGATTGAGATCAGAAGGAGGGTGGGTGGAAGAGGCGAGGGACCAGGCAGAGGTATTTAATGAGTACTTTGCCTCTGTGTTCACTAGGGAGGGGGATGGGATATCTACAAAGCAAGGCATGAAGGGGATAGAAGCGGCAGTAAGTGGGATCAGGGGAGCAACAGAAATGGAGCAAGAGGGAGGGAGAGGTACCCAAGGGGTGTCACATCTGGGTAAGGATAAAAATGCCAGTAAGGTGGAGGGGACGGATGATGCTATCTCTGCCAAAAGGGTGTGGTTAGCCCTCGAGGCCCTAAAGAAAGACAAATCTCCTGGGCTGGATGGCATTCATCCGAGAGTACTATGGGAATTGGCAGACATACTGGCTGCACCCCTGGCACAGCTTTTCAACAGGTCACTTGAGACAGGGAGGGTACCTAGGGATTGGCGAGAGGCACATGTGGTGCCAATCCATAAAGGGGGGGTCGAGGGAAGTACCAGGTAACTATAGACCCATCAGTTTGACCTTGGTGGTGGGAAAATTAATGGAGAGTATACTAAAGGAACGATTGGGGGTGTACTTGGAGGAGGTGGGAGGTCTGGATAGTCGGCAACATGGGTTTGTGCCAGGTAGATCTTGTCAAACCAACCTTGTGGAGTTCTATGAATGGGTAACATCAGAACTGGACAGGGTAAGCCTGTGGATGTATTATTCTTGGACTTCAGCAAGGCGTTTGACTCTGTTCCCCACAATGGTCTGGTGGAGAAACTGATGGGGTTAGGAGTAGGCCATTTGATGGTCAGATGGATTGAAAACTGGCTAGCTGGATGCACCCAGAGAGTAGTGGTCTGTGGGGAGCTCTCGAACCCTAGAGAGGTTGGTAGTGGGGTACCGCAGGGCTCAGTCCTGGGTCTGATTCTGTTTAATGCATACATATCAGACATCAGGGAGGGTATAAGGTGTGAAATGAGTCTGTTCATGGATGACTCCAAGATGGGAGCAGTAGTTGAGGGAGAAGAGGGGAGGTTGGCCCTGCAAGGGGACCTGGACACCCTGGAAAGCTGGGCTCACACATGGAAATTAAATTTCAATATCACCAAGTGCAAGGTGTTGCATCTTGGTCGGGGAAACCCTAAACACAGGTACACCCTGGGAGGAGGCGCTGGAGGCCTCAATAGGGGAAAAGACCTAGGGGTCATGGTGGATGCATGTATGAATAACTCTGAGCAGTGCAGGAGGAACGGCTAGCAAGGCAAACAGGATGTTGGGATGCATCGTTAGGGGGATCACCTCTAGGAGCAAGGAAGTGATTCTGCCACTGTACAATGGACTGGTTAGACCACACCTTGAGTACTGTGTACAGTACTGGAGACCACACTTGAAGAGGGACATACAGCTCCTGGAGAGGGTACAGAGGAGGGCAACAAAGATGATACGAGGGCTAGGGGATTTGACGTGATGAGGACAGACTGGAGGAGCTCTGCCTGTTTTCATTGGAGGGGAGGAGAGACAGGGGGGACATGATTGAGGTCTTCAAGTACCTCAAGGGAATAAATAGGGTAAACATGAAGGGGATCTTTAGACTAAAGCAGAGAGGTATCACCAGAAGGCATGCTTTGAAGTTGGAAGGTGGAAGGTGAGGGGGGAAAAGAGGAGGAGGTTATTCACTGAGAGGGTGGTGGACCCTTGGAATGCACTGCCTGGTGAGCTGGTTCAGAGATCCACAATGGAGGGCTTCAAGAGAGGGTGGGACAGACAGAGAAAGTGGATGTATCAGATGATGGCCTGTCCCAGGGGGGTGGGGATGGATGATAGGGGTTTCTGGAGCACAAGGGATGGGAGGGTCTCGGCACCCAACTAAGGATCTAAGGTTCGAGCAGACCCGATAGACCGTAAGGCCTAATCTGCTGGCAAATAGTAAATATGATTTAAACCATTGTGAGGTATCTTCACCTACCCCTAAACTTTCTTGCAAGATTTCATGACTTACCATGTCAAAGGCTTTGGATAAATCCATGAACACTGCATCCACCTCCAGGCCATCATTTAAAGATGTATCAATCAAGGTGTTGGGGGGGTCATGAAAAGATTATGTTGAAATGTTTGGGTTCAAAATGTCACAACATTTTTATGAAATAATGTTGTTTGCAGGGATGGCTGCTGGCCCAGAAGGGACCACGTTGCTTTCCCATGCCAGCAAACTGAGTTTGGGTGCAAGCTCAGAGAGCTGGCTAAATGAGCCAAGGCTGGGGAGAAGGCTGTGTGGCATGTGGCATCGATTCCAATTGGGGGGGGGGGTGCAGAGCAGTGTTCTGGCATGCACACGACACCTTGTGGCAGGCCAGGGAGCTTTCTTTCACAAGGGGTTGATATGCATTTTGAGGTTTCCCAATCATGGCAATGTCACTAATATATCTCTTGTTATTGAAGGGGACCAGTTACCACAAAGGGCCACACACTTAACATGGCATTACCATCCAGCATGAAAGGTGGCCTGCTAAGCTGAGTATACATCTCACATCATCTATTCTACTACAAACATGCTATAGCAATGCCCCTCAAATTGCATCATCAAAATCATATATTGGGGCAAAGCGTTAGCTTGAGACTCTAAGGCCTGCTGAAGACAAACTGTCTACAAGGCTTTCATCTAATTAATGAATCTATGATTGTTTTTACTGCATATTTAGACCCTGAGGCAATTAACATCCTTCTGTGACATGCCTGCCCCAGGTTAGAAAGGGGGATCAGGAGCTCTTTGAAGGGCAGCTCATCACGCATTGTGGTATTATAGGTACACTATATGTAAATATAATTAATTATCAGTGAGGTGAATGTAACTCTTGATTCAAAGCTGTATGAAGTATTGCAGCAATGTACTAGAAATGCGCAACACATCTAAGATAGCTCTACACTGCTCTGTGAATGAAAGAACTGCTTATGAAACCATCAACTTTGACTCAACGGAAATCATAAGTTTAAATTTAAAAAACAAGAAAAAATTATTATTGCTCAAATTTAGACTTAAAATCTCAATAACATCCTCACGTCTATGCATTTCCCTCAGATAAACATTCAGCTGGGGTTAATGGCCCTTGGTGAATACTTTTCCAGTTAGGTGTTAATCCCCTATAAATGCTTAGTTGTGTGGGCATTATATATGGTATTCATAGCTAACTCCACCTTTGTAAATGGGAGATATTTCTGTTTGATTTGACAGAAAGCTAAGTGTTGACTTCTAGGGTTCTGCTTCCAGGCTGAGGAGCACAAGATTACATCTGTCAAGGCTGCTTCATTTCCAGGGCTTAGGTCCTTGATTCCAGTAAGGACCTGAGTTTGAGAGATAAGTGCCAGGTTAAGCTAATCAGTTGTGCTTGGAAGATGTACTGTACTCTGTGGGATGAGGTTTCATGCTCCTTTTAGATAGGGCCTGGCAGGTTGGCAAGATGTAAGGCAATGTAAGATGTTGGCACGAAGGTGATGAAGCTATAAAGTTTTGTTCAGTACCTGTTTATTTTGGAATAAAATTTAGTTTTTATTTATGGGGTTACATTTTACAAACCTAGCCAAACTGGCCCAGAGTTCTGTTGAGTCTTCAGTGTTAGCAAGAAGATAGTCAGAGTAATACACTACTTTGGCTCTTCTTGCTATTTACTTTGCATTAGTTGATTGTATGCCACTCACTCACTCACTCACTCAATCACTCACTCACGCACTCACACACTCACTCACACACACACACACACTCACTCACTCACTCACAGATACACACACTCACTCACTCACACACTCACACACACTCACACACACACACTCACTCACTCACACACACAATCACTCACTCTCACACACACTCACAAACTTACACTCACTCGCACAATTACTCACTCACACACAATCACTCACTCACTCACTCACTCACTCACTCACACACACACTCACTCACTCACTCACACACGTAATCACTCACTCACTCACTCACATACATTCACTCACTCACTCACTCACTCACTCACTCCTTTTGGGGATGTGGTGGATCTGTGTTTACTCCATACTTCAGTCTTCCATTTAAAGACATCAAGTTGATCAGAGCTCATCCATTATCAGTGCACTTCCTCTACTTTCTTACATCTACATGGTGCATTCTTGTCACAGATATAGTCAAATTCAGAAATGAGAAAGTCCAGGCACCCTCAGTGTTGGAGATTAATTGGATTTGGTGTCATGGTATGCTGAACAGATCTGATGGAACAGCATCAGCCACAAATCATTAATAAGACCTGTGATTGATGCATCTGGGAAGGAGTTTGGGGATTTTAGTTTGCCCGATGCAGAGCAGCACCATGTGATGACTGAAGGCTTAAAAACAGAGAAACATTTAGAGATGTAGTAAAACTAAATAGCTGTCAAGTCCATCCTATTATCCTAATAGTCATAACCATAGGTAATATAGTCTGCAGAGAAACAACAAAGCCTAGTTTAAAAAATTGTACTTACTATTTGCTTTTACAGCCATTTCCGGCAAGTCATTCTACATTTGAACCTTTCTTTTGAGTGAAGTAGAAACATAAGGCATGTTTACACTGCCACCTTTGCAGCACATCAATCCCGGGCACATGCTATGATGTGCTGCAAATCCAGCAGTGTGAACACTTACCGGACTGTGCTAGGAGCGCTTTGATGTCTCTTTTTGTTCCGGTGCAGGAATGGGTACATTTATCAGAGTGAGTGCTTTATGTGGCAGAGTAAATGTGCTGCGATGCTCACTCCCAGACTCCTCCACTGCTCCCAACCCATCCCCACAGCCACTTTCTGGTGCAACCTGCATTGGCGCGAGGCTGGGCTCTGTAAAGAGTTAATTCAGCCTGCTGGAGCAATCAGAGCAGGAAGGAAGCAGTGCAAATATCAGAGAACTGTGTCTATGAAAACGCAGCTATAGAAACATAGAAGCTGTCGGCTGAAAAGGCTCTTTGACCCATCATGTCTGCCAAGTCTAACCTATTTAATGTGAGAGCCCTAGCTGCTCTTCACTCCTCTTGCCCACACATTTTGATACTGTCTTTACTAAGCATGTGTATCTATTCAACCTACAGTATGTTTCAATTCCCCCATTGTTTTCACACAGCCCACCTCTTTCAGTAGCTCTTTCCACCCCTCCACCACCCTTTCTGTAGAAAACTACTTTCTGGTATCCCTTATAATCCCCCCCACACACACACTTCATGCAGTTACCCTTGGTGCTTGTGTTCTCACTCAGCAGGATCAACTCTCTGCAATCCACTCTATTTACCCAATGGAGAGGTACGATACTTGTCTATCGTGGTCATGTCCCCTTTCTCCCCTGTTTAGGTCTTCCTCATAAGTCCTTTCCTGCTGTCCCTGGATCATCTTAGTTATCCTTCTCTGTACCACCGCCACACTATCCCTGTCTTTCAAATGTGGTCTCCAAAACTACACATAATATTCTGGGTGAGGAGGAACCAGTGACTTATATCGTGGTAGAAGCACCTCACTTTTCCACAGCTGCTCCCCCTGTGTGTGCACCCCAGCATTCTGTTTGCCCTTCTCACTGCCCTATTACATTGCACAGTTGTCTTCAGACTGTGCAGAATTATTACCCCCAAGTCCCTCTCCTCTGTTGTGCATTCAGCTACTTTCTCCTGTGTTCTGTATTCCATTTTTAGAAGTACACTATGATATTGTCCTTTGTTCTATGTTCCCTGAGCCAAAGTTCAGGTCCATATTTTCTACTACCTTATAATCATTTGAATAATGTGCTATAGTCAAGTTATCTCCCTGCCAATATTTGGTAAACCTGTTTCAGATCCCCTCCCCCAGCGTCTTTTCTTTCAAGGAAAACACCCCTGTATTCTACAGCCTTTCTTCAAAACTATTATATTTCTAACCCCCTTAAAATTTCAGAAGCCCTATGCTGAACCACTTCCATCTCCTTTACATTGGTCCAGTAACGGGACCCAGTGCTGTGTACAATGCTAGGTGTGATATAGCTGATGCCTTTGCAAGAGTAGTATAATTTCCCTTGATTTACTTCTCATTCTAATGTATCCCGCCATTCCATTTGGTGTTTTGGCTACCGCATCACACTGCTCTGATCCGACCACTTTTACTACAGACTCCTTTTTCTGACTCAGAACTTCAATTTCTCTCCTTTTTAGTTCTTTTCTGTCCATATTTTCAGTTCCTATGTATATTACTTTTCATTTATGTTCAGTAAATTGAAGTGCATTTGTCACTTAAAGGTAATTGATTGCTCTGTACTATCTTGTATTCCCATGCACTGCTTACTTTGTTGTACAATGGGAGGGCTTTAAGCTGGAGGTTTGCTGGGCAGTGCAACTATGTTACTCCCCCATCAGGCTTAAAAAGTTCACTCATCCTGGGGATCTCCAGGATTTGTTTCTTGCTGCGGATGGAGGCGCTACCCTTCCTCACCTGTTTAGATTCCTATTTGTTCCGCAGTCACCTCCGGCCACCTGCCTTTTCCTCCCTTTGTTTTGCTCTCATGCTGCTTTAAGTGGCTTGCTCACTGTGCCCTCCCCACCTGCAGCTTTGATGGATGGCTTTTTCCCTTCTGTTGGCTGTTGGTGGTTTCCCTTCATCCTCTGCCCCCTCCTATTCCTTCCTAGTTCTCTGGTGTGCTGACCTCATTGGCGGTGTCATCATGCCACCCTCCCAGCTTCTCATGCTGGCTCACTCTCTGGTCACTGCCTCTGCCATGTTCCTTTTGCATTCTTCTGCCTATCCTGCTCACTCATCCGCTAGCACCTCCTGGCTTTGTGTGGACGCATTGTCTGGCAGTAGGTGGGCCCCTCCAGGTGCCTACTCGCACTGCTTGTACCCTGCCTCTTGCTTTGCACCTCGTTTCGTGTCCAGCCCTTGCTGCTCCATCCCATGGGATGTCATTTCCCCTCTTCCATGAGGACGTGTTTTTTGATGTGCCATTCCTATGCTATGCTACCTACCTTGCAGTTAGATCTGATTCCCACAGGGGTCGCTCCTGGGCTCTCCCCCTATTCTTTGCATCTCTCCCTCTCCGGGTTGACTATCATAGACCTGGCCTTTCATCGAACCACTGCCTTCCTGCCACATCTATTCCGATTCCTGACTACCATCTTCTCACCAGTTATCAAGGATTCCCTCCAATCCATGCCTACAATCAGTATTTACCCATTCTAGCCCTCATGGCTTCTCTCCATCATCGTCCATCGTCCACTTCACTCCCATCACTCACTCGAGCCTTCGCTTCAATCCTGCATATTTGTCGTTAGGTCCTCTCGTTGCCCGTTTGCTCTGCGGTCCACATCATTTGGCCATCTCTGGCTGACTCCGTCTCACCTTCAATCGAGTCTGGCCTGCTATTGATATTTCTTTTGGGCATACATCTCATGAATCATATGCCACCTCATCGACCCCGCGGCCCTCATGCTGCATGTATCTGGTTGATGACTCCTGTCATTGTTCCCTCATCCTTGCCTCATGGCTAATATATTTCCATCACTTACTCAAGCACTGTCTCAAGCCTGCAATCAAGAATTCTGTCACTCCATGTCTCACCTTCCATTCTTCCTTGCCCTCAATATTTCTTTTTGGCGTACCTATCATTAATCATCTGCCACCTCATCAATCCGCGCCCCTCCTGCCACATGTATCCGGTTCCTGACTACGGTCATCTTTACCCATTTCTTATCTCATCAAACCTCCAATCATGGATTCAGTCCATCATCAGCCATCAAGTATTAACTCCTATCATGGCTTCCATCTCTCATCATGCCTTTTTTAGTTCCAGCCATAATGGATTCACTCCACTCATAGTTTTGCTCCTCCTCGTCCATCATCTAATTTTGCGCTTTGCCTCAACCTGCTCATCTAATTACATCGCTCAATCAATATACCTTGTCGAATCCTATGCTATGCTGTCCCTGCTACCTCAATTCAACACTATTGCCTCTCGAGGCTATGCCTTCCTGTCCATCATCCTTTGCTAAGGGCTGGCTGGAGGCTCTCCACCATCATTCCAGTTCCTTTTCAGGTTCATTTCTGAATCTACCTTCTTTAGCGGAGCCTACTTAATCACATTGCTCTGTTGAGCATACCACCATTGTCCAAGTTCATTTTCAAGTTAATTTCCTCATTTAAGTTCTTTTCAAGTTCCTTCCTGTCTCCTCATCCTCAGTCTTCTCGTATTGGACTGCTGCACTCATGTGGCGATCATCATCATCAGTCTGCATTATCCTCGGTCTTCTCTTGAGTGCATCTGGATACCCTTGCTCCTTTGACCTCTACATGGATCTACGCCTTCCCATCACCTACTTGAGCATGCCCCTCTCGGTCCCTGCTGCCTCATGTTCCATCTTCGATCTGTGCTTTCTTTTGGGGTTTTCCCCTATCCCATCATCATCCTCCCTACTCATCTTCTTCTCTTTAATGAATCCTCTTTAACGACATGCATCCTTAAATCAAACGTCGTCAGCCTGGAGGGAAGGCGACCTAGGCCTTGGATCCCCAGAGGTTTCCTCCTCAAAGGGTTTTTTTCCTCCAATCTGTGCCAATGGTCATGATATGAGTTAGAGTTAGTACTTTCTTAGGTTAATTAGTTAGGTTCTGCTGTTGGATGGAGGTGGATGGTGGCCCCGGCTTTCCCCTCTCTCCTTAGGAAGTCCGCCCTTAACATCTTCTCAGAATTCATTCATTGATCATCCTCACCTCTTCGATGCTCGACACCCGATTGGGTATTCCTTTGGGCTTCTTCCTAAGCTACCTTTAGCTGATGCAATCATTCATGCAGCACCTGTAGGGGGGGAACCCTCCTCTAGGGTTCCTTGCATCATACCCCTACAGGGAGGTATATCCCACAGATAGAAAGGCAGAAAGCCACAAAAGTAAATCAAATCACACAAGCATCATCTCATCTCAACTCATCTAGTTGCATAAGCACATTGAATGTAAACTCCAGGGTCATACTTGAAAATAGGCATTGACCTTTCTAGCACAATTGCATGGTTAACAAAAACTAAATAAATGCAAAAAATCCAACTTCCCAGTACATCCAGCTTTATCTTTAGCCTTACACTCTATTCTCCTCTTCTGTGTTATCTGCTTTGGCTAGTTGGTGTCATTTACAGAGTTAAAAAGCCTACAGCTCATCTGGCCCAGTGGCATAGAGGGCTGAGGTGCTGTAATGTGCCTTACCTCTCTCACGCTGGTGACCTGAGTTCGGGAAAGAGCTCGAGTCACTGGGGGTCTGTTGGGGAAGGGGGGTGGGAGAAGATCAAGTAGCCATCGGGCAGCTCTCCTCTCCCAGATTGGAGAGGTAAACATTTCCCAACTCTTGGTTGATACCAGGTGGAGTTCTGATGGTAGCACCATTGCTCAGGGGGGCTGGCATTATGCCAGGTGGGTGGAGGAGTGCTGGTGGTTCCAGACCACATGCACTAACCATGTTGCCATAGCCCCTGGCATCAGGGGAGGAAATGGAAAATTGGTCAATGCAGGTTACATGAAGCCCTGCCAGCCTGCCTTCATCCTGTGCCATCACCTGGCTAGCAGCCCACATCTGCATGAGAGTCACCGGGTGGGGGAATGATGGCCCTCCCTCTCCCAGCCCCACCACGATGGGCAATCCATGAGGGATCTTGGGCTTGATGGTTTGGGGAAGGTGAGTGCTGGCGTTGGCAGGGAGGCAGGGCTGAGAGCCAACAAGCATCGACCAGCCTGGAGAAAAAGCTTTCTGAAAAAAATATATAACCTATAGTATGTTCTCTTTCTTAAGGACCCTATCAACAGTCTGACTGGCATGACCATGATTTGTACATTGCCGGCCCACTCCACTCTGCTTCCTGATACTGCTACTCAAGACCAGCTCCATGGTGGCAGCCACAGCCCAACACCAATCCTGTCTGTGGATGTGTATCACTAGATACGGTGTGTGATCCACGCTGGGGCTGAGTCTGTCATTCAGCTTCCAATTAAAAGTCCGGTTGGGTTGGTGACTGGATTCCTTGTTCCATGTGTATGGAGGACTATGGCATACAACAAAAAGCCCTGAAAGAAAATGGATGGGGCATTGGTTTTGGGGTGTGACCCCCACACCAAAACTCATACAGACATCAAAATGACAAAGAGGCACACGCATTTTCTTGGTTAGTCAACATAAGGACAATTACTTGTTGTGACCATCTTTGGTTTCTGGCTATGAAGATTAAATACAGATATTTATATATGAGGCCAAGTTGGTCACAGTAAGTAATTGTCTTTATGCTGCCCAACCATGAAAGTGTGTGTGTGACCCTTCATAAGGGAAAGCTGATGCTGAACCATCATTTGGTGGAAGTGCCTATAACCATCGCTTTTGACAGTAGTGAAGCCGGTCTGATCAGACTGTTTTGCTTTGGCATTTCAGCATTTTACTGACATGATAAACAGTGAGCAGTCACTGAGTATGAGCATGGTTTTACCTGTCACATGACCAGCAGTAGCCATTCATGGGTGCTGGAGACTGAAAAGTTGTGCTGCCACTTCCAGCTCTCTATTGCTGGAGAAAGATGTGGCTCCTAAGAGCGCTTCATTTTTTTGCTGAAAGAGTGATTTGTTACTAGAAAAAGTTATACATCACCAGTGAATTGTTCTTAGTCATTCAAGTAAGGCAGTCAACATGTAACTGAAGTTTTAATTGTGGAGGTGCCTCACTTAAAAACAACCAAGAATCTCACACTTCATTCATTATATCATCTTTTATTAGGCCCCTAAAGATATAAATAATGATGAATGAGATTCTTTGTTATTTAAAATGAGGCATCACCACACTCAACAAATATTGCCAGCATTATAAGCACCTCGGGGAAGACTAAAAGAAACAGAAGACCATTCCTCACAGAAACACTTTAACTGTAGTTTTAAGGAAGCCCAGCCAGTAAAATCACAGTCTGCTGCAGAAGAGAGGATAGGGCAGTGTGAGCTTGCTGCAGCTGCAGCCCTTCAACAGGGCAGTGATGAAGCAAACATGGGAAGAGAGGAGTGATTTTTGAAGCTTTTTCTGACAAATAATTTTTATTTTGCTGACTGCTAGTAATACAGGGCACAAAAAGTCTTTGTTTTATTTTTTTATGTTGCTTGCACGCATGTGCAAGAAACATAGTGCCATCATCTGAGTTTTCGGAGGTGTGGCAGCCCTCCTCCAATTCAGTCAGTGTGTTTTGTAAGCACAGCCGCAGTTCTCCAATCAACACTGCAGCTGTCTTATGACAGCAGTTGAAAATGCAGTGGCCTTACAGTTGAAAGGGAGAGCTACGCTTCAGTGAGCAGCAATAAGATTGCGTGCTCATGCGCACTCCCCCCTCACACACGCATGCATACTGCATGCTCGTGCTTCCCCCCACGCAGACACTGTATAGCCGACGGGGGTGCCCAATCCCCATCAGCTGTGTTGCACTCCACCCCAACAGAGTTTCAGGTGCCACGCTGGGGAGCCACCCCAGCATGGAAGCGATCTGTATGGCCGATGGGGTGCCCAATCCCCATCGGCTCTACTGTTTCCCCGGAGACTATTGGGTGCCTGCTGGGAGCCCAACCCAGCATAAGCAACAGGTCTTATGGCCGACAGGGTGCCCAATCTCCCATCTGCTCCTGCCCCACCCCAAAACAGCCATCCAGCTGCCACACTGGGAGCCCACCCCAGCATGGCACAAGTCCAGTGTCATCCAAGCAAAAAAAAAAGAAAACACCTAAAGGAAAAAACCTTCCCTCGCAGACTATCCTGACCCCCTTCCCACCACCCACGCACACCCTCTGTGCATCTATCTCCCAACACCCCTACCTCACCCCACACTTACCTCTGGAGTCTGGTGCGATGATCTTCGGTGGACCGGGAACACGTCTGCACTCTTCAATGCCGACCGCAAACTGAGGAAATGCTGGTAAGCTGTATAATGGAATAAATAGGGTTTTTTCAACTTTACTGCATATCTCGGGCATTTTGGGGAATTTTTTCACTAAATTTTTAACATGGGGTTTTTGGGACCCAACCTCATGAATTCTGTCACTGTCATGGCATTAATCGGCTCCGAAAGGTGATTTCACGGTCACTGCGTGGAACCACCTTTTGGGACTGATTTACGAAACTACAGTGTCACAGTTCATGAGGTAGATCTCCAAAAACCCTATGTTGAAAATTGGTGAAAAAATTCCCAAAAATGACTGTTCTATGAGTATACATTGCGCTGTTCCTACACACGCTCGTAAGTTTGTGAATTTTCAATATGTTCACTCCAGATTTTCAACTTTGCCATTTTACCACACCTCCTTTTGAGCAGTGCAGCTGTCATTTCTCACATCTTGCCCAAAATGTGTTTCTGTGCATGTAGCGCACAATGGCACAGTCGGTGTGCTCAATCAATGTTTGGGACAGATTAAGAAAATCACAGTGACACTGTTCACGAGCAGAGGTCTTAAAATGGCTATGTTGAAAATTTGGTGCAAAAGTTCCCTTCAGCCATTCTGCAATGTTACTAATGAAGACATTGAACAGGACTGGCCCCAGGATTGATACCTGCAGCACCCCACTGGTCACCCCCTCTCCCTGGACTGCACCCCATTTACCACCGCTGTCTGCCTCCTGTCTTTTAGCCAGTTTCTAACCCAGTTTACCACCCTTTTCCCCATGCCCAGCCTACCCAGCTAGTTTATCAGCCTCCTATGTGAGATGGTGTCAAAGGCTTTGCTGAAATCAAGGTAAGCGTTGTCCACTGCCCCACCCTGATTCACTTCATTTGTCACTCAGTCAAAGAAATCAACCAGATTTGTCTGACATGATGTCCCCACTGTGAATCAATGTTGTCTATGGTCCTGGGCTCTGATGGCTTCTAGATGCCCCACTATCGTTTCTTTAAGCAATGTCTCCATGATCTTCCCCACTACTCAGGTGAGGCTGAACGGCCTATTGTTCCCCGCCTCCTCCCTGCTGCTGGACTTGTGTAGAGGGACCACATGTGCCCTCCTCCAATTCACTCATGTTGAATGACTCAGTGAACATGGCTACCAGAGGTACTGCTATCTCCCTTTTGCAGTTCTCTTAATATCCTTGGGTGTATGCCATCTGGTTCCATCGCTTTGTCCACCTTCAATTTAGTGAGCTCCTGCAGGACTCTTTTGCCTTTGGATGGACTATTGTCCACCTCTTCACCCCTTTGGCAACTGCTGTACTTCTGTGGCCCTTGCCCCTCCCACTGTTCTGTGAATACTGAATGGAAAGACACAGTTCATGTCTTGGGAAGAAGGCATGGAACTATCACTTCCAAATACCTAAACAGCACATACAAGGAAAGCAACATTCGGCATTGACAAATGCTTGTTTATTTTTGCCTGTATGTGAGCCTGCCAGCCAGTAAGAGAGTGAAAAATGAAATAGGCTGCTGTGCAAGACACTAGGGGTTGGATACTTATAGATCCCCATTTGCATGCTCAAAAAGATTGCACCTGGTGCAAACTAGTACTTGGAGAAACCTACTAGTGCATTTAGACATGTCAGAAGCACATAGCACGCGCTATTGGCATATTCCAATATACAAAGGTCCCCATGCTCACTGCAGCAAACTGGACCTACATTTTGCTGCAGGACCTCATGCTTGCTGCGGTCAGGCTATGAGCAATTCTGCAGAAATTCTGTGATGCGCTTTACATTTTCTACCAACTCAAATATGCCCCAAAATAAAATCTAGTTACCCAGAAAGAACGTTCAAGAAAAGGCAGCCCGGGGCAGTTTGTCAGATGCACAGGCAAGGCAGAGCAAAGCAATTCTGGCATCATGAATTGGATTGGATGTAGGGCATATGAACATACGAACATATGAAAATGCCAGCAGAAGCAGGCCTTATGGTCTATCATGTCTGGCTCGATTGTTCAGCTAGCCCCTCAACTTGCATGGGGAATTGAAGGGTTATTTATTTTTTTACTTCAGTCTGTTTTATTGTCCCATGTCTCCCTCCCACCTGCCCAGTCCTGGTTTACTATAGTTAGGCTCCTGAGAATTTCTCCCCCCTGCCTGCCCAGTTGCTTGAAGACCAGTATTGTCTGGTTGCAAACCAGTGCTACTCCAATGGCTCCCTCCCATCCACTTGCTTGAAGCCTGGTGGTGATGGTTTGTGCTGTAATGCTGCTCTAGTTGCTTCCTTCTGCTCTCGCAGTTCAACACTGGTGGTGTAGTTTGTGTCAATGCCATTTGGCTAACATATCTTCTTCACTGACACTCTGTAAGGATTTACTGTGAGGCTAGAGAGTAGCTGGACAATTTTACATTAGACACAGTTTGAGAAAGCCTCCCATTTTTGTTTGCGGTAATTACTAATACTTTTTCATTCCACAGTTCTGCAATTGACAAATAGAACCACCATTCTTTCTCATGAAATTGACTTTCTGAAGTTCCCTCAGTGTTTGTAGAAGGCCATAATGGTCATAAGCTTCAGGGCTGAGTGCCAGTGGAATAGAAAGTGATGGCCCCACTGTCTACTACAACATAGGGGGATGGATGTATAATGGAGCTGCCAACAACTCACACCAATGCCATTTTAAGCTTGCTCACAGTCCTTTTAGCCATTTAGTTGGGGTTTTCAGTGGTGATGGGCATTTGTGCTGCACCAGAAAATGCTGTTTCTGTGGCAGAGGCTTGTTTCTGTGTCAAGACCATGTTTCTGTGGTAGTTGCTGTAACCACAGAATCGCAGAAAACATGGGGCCCCGAATATACAATCTCTTCAGAGCTAAGCACTATCTCAGTTGCTCACACAAACAATAACTACCCACTGGCTACAGAAGGAATGGGCTCAGTAGTGAGCTATGGGGCTTGCAAGAGCAAATGGGCAGTTAGGACATGCAAATGATGGCTGCTCCTGTGGAGGAATCTACCATATTCTTACATCCCTATGCAAATGATCCCATTGGACAAGCAAAGTGCTATGCATTCCACTGAGGACTCATTACAGGCCTGGAACAAATGTGGTTTAGAACTCTCCAAGTGACCATCTGAGTCAGTATACAGTCCCTGGCTCTAATGGATGCCATCCACCCCCCCAGATTGTCTGCCAGTATTGTAATACATAAATCCCTTGCTCTATTGGTGTCCCCCCCGATCGTGTGCTTGGTATTGTAATAAATAATTTCCTGGCTCTACTGGTCCCTGACCCCCTCGATCACATGGCCGGCATGACAGTACTTATTTCCATGGTTTGTACTCGCCTCCCACCCCCAAGTCATAGGTCAGAACCCCTTTCCCATCTCTACCATTCTGGATCTTCCAATCCTCCCCCAGTGGCCCCACATACCTTATCTGGAAGCTCCCTGACAGTGACCAGCACAGCCTCTCCGCTCACCACCTCTGCCGGCCACCATCTGAGTGATAGGGTGTGAGCATGCACCCACTGTAGGAACACCTGCTTTTACAGTAGGCACATGTTCCCTCTCTGCCACTCAGAAAGTGACAGACTGAGATAGTGAGTGGAGGGTCTGTGATGTGATCATCAGGGGCTGTCAGATGATGTATGTGGGGGCCACTGGGGGAGTGGATGGAGGGTCCTGAGTGGCAGGATAGGGAGGGGGTCCGATCCTACAATCAGGGGTGGGAGGCCACTAAACACCAGGGAAATAAGTACTTCCATGCCAGCTGGTGATCAGGGGGGACATCTAGAACCAGGTATTTCATTCTTACATGACTGTGTGGGTGATGAGGGTTGTGGGGGGGCCAGTAGAATCGAAATCATGTATTACACCAGTAGTGTAATACATAAACCCCTGGCTCTCATGGTCCCCACACATCTCCATTGCCCACCCAGTAGTGTCAGAATTAAATCCTCGGTTCTAGTGCCCCCCCCAATTGCTCACCCAGTAGTGTAATAAATAGTGAGAAATTGGGGGAGCACTAGAACCAAGGATTTAATTCTGACACTACTGGGTGGGCAATGGAGATGTGTGGGGACCATTAGAGCCGGGGTTTATGTATTACAGTGCTGGGTAGGCAATTGGGGTGGGGGGCACTACAGCCAGGTATTTACATATTACAATACCTGGTGGGTGACTGTGAGTTAGGGAGACCACTAGAGCCAAGGATTTAATTCTGACACTACTGGTTGGGTGACGAGGGGGCGGTGCAAAGGCGCATGGTGATAAGGCCAGGTTTGGGGAGGCAATTAATAGCAAACACTAATGGCTATTTACCAACTCTCCATATCTTCAAATATGTTATTACATCTGTACTGTATGAAAGCTTATAAAATGGGCTAAAGAAATCCACCATTCTGATTGGCTACTACATCATCTGAGCCTTGTCCTTATCAGATGATATAGTAGCCAACTGGCACTACCCTCCACTCCTGTGCCCCACAACACCACAGAATCAGTGAGCTGTGCCAGCCGAAAACAGAAACACAGGCTTGCATAGCTCACAGTGTGACATCCCTGAGACCTAGCGCCGGTCTGCCCACCCCCACCTCTTTGATACCACGCAACACAACCTGTAAATAAAAACAACAAAACATTTTAAAAAAACGTTTTTCCACATTTCCCAACAAAAGTCTCACCTCTCCTTCACAAAACTGTCACCGAAGTAATCACCACAGCACGTGCTGGCACAACGCACTTTCAAAGAAATCCCAATGTAAAAACAGTCACTCCCAACAAAAAAACTCCATTTTGTCCACTCAATGCCACTGTAATATTAAAAAAAAAGAATCCTGCAATTCGAAGCACCAATGGGAGCGTGATGTTCAAAACCTAACTGTTTTACTTTCAGAAACCCAAACTGCCGGAAGTGCTGTTTATGGTGGCTCCTGAGGGACACTCTCACTCCCAATCCGCCTCGATCGATCTTACAGGCAACACACTTGCTCCCCATACTCCTGCTGGTTCATGCTCTGACTGTCCTTTTAAAAAAACTAAAGAAAATAATTATTCTGTGTTTGTGAGTCTGAGTATGTGGGCGGGGGGGTGACGAAGTAGCGGCTCACATACGGCAACCTCATCAGACAAGATCGCCAGATGGGGCAGCTGTCAGTGTAAGTGCAAGCTCAGTCTTAAAACCCAGTACTCTCACCATTTCACAGGAAAAACAATACAAAAATGTCACAGGAGGATTTAAAGCAATCTAAACCAGTAAACACAGTAAAGCACTGTACTGCCAACTTAACTGTGACTTCATAGGGGGTACTACTTTTTACTACTTGCGTTATTAAACCATGTTTTTTATATTTTGTAATTTTTGTATAATTTTTGTTTTTTCCCAATAAATAATTACTTCAGGGCCCATTTTATAAGTGCAATAACACACTCCGAGTTGTGGGTTGTCTCTTGATAAGAACACGCCCAGGTGCATAAGGCACTTGGCGCAAGCTCCTCATGCCTAACAATGCACCTGGGCATGCTCTCTTATCAGAAGATAACCCACACCTCATCGTATGTTATTGCTTGCTTATACAGCTGCTTTGTACAGGTGCATTGGCATATTTTAGTGCCTCTAGAAAACAGGTTTGTGCTTTGCTAACTGTGCCTTCCAATATATGAACTGACAAAATGGCCAGCAGAAAAAAGCCTTATGATCTATCAACTCTGCTTGACAGTGGAGCCTCTAATCCAGAGATTACAGTGAGCCCCCCCACTAACTCTGACCCTCCCCTACACCCTGTCCCACCATCTCTTGACCTCCCCACCTTCTTTTGAGTGACAGCCTCAGCTGGGAGTTTATTTTGTACCAACACCACTTTCTAATTAAGTAAGTGTGTCCTGATTGGCTATTTGAACCTTCCCACCTCCAGCTTCTAACAGTTCTCCCTGGTGGTTTTGATTTCTGTGAGACAAAAAAGGTCTCCAATACCCATCTTGTTTATACCTGTCATGTACTTGAAGGTTTCAAGCATTTCCCTTCTCTCCTTCCTCTCCTCCAGTGAGTACATGTGAGGTTCTCTCAGTCTGTCCTCATGTGCCCTGCTGTAATGTCCCTGTACCATCTTGCCTTGATGAAGTTATTTACGAGTGATGAGCTGGGGCACTGTCTCTGTGTGTCTTTTGTAGATTTGTCATTTATTTTTATGGCTGTGTGGGTGTAGCTCCTCAGGCATTTTGGGATCACAGTAGGAGAGGAGGGACCGTCAGCAGAAATGGTCCCCATCTTCTCCTACAGTGATGTGGTCTGTGGTCCACTCATTGTGTCTCCATGTCCTCCTTCCTCCACTGACAGAGCTTCCCTCCATGCTGCCCACCCCCCCCAGCTGCACTACTTTTTGTTTTTTTTCTGCAATTGCGGAAGTGACGACTGGCGTGCAAGATGGCGGCATGACTCAATCTGCGCATGCATATCGTGCATGCGCAGATCTGTTATCTCCACCATCTTGCGGATGGCATACACCCTCACCGGTCACTCTCCACTGCTCTGCCGTGGCTCCACCGGCACTTTACCAGCACCAAAAAGCTCTACTCTGCCGTGGCTCCACCGGTATTCCACAGTATGCCCGTAAAGCCCTGAGCAGCTGTATCTGCTCTGACCAGAATTTGTTTTGACTGCAGTCAATAAAGAATCTAATTTTTGTGCACTGATAAAAATTTCTCTATAAGTGTGCAATTTAACACTTCACAGTTAGCAGCTTGTCAGTGTGTGTTGTACCTTTGTGGGACTTTGTGTACTTTATGGGATTAGCAACCTCACAGCAGCACTGATTACCAGCACTGCTTGAGCATAGGTCCCCCCTGCACTGTTTGTCCCTGTACCATCTTAGTTCTCCTCCTTTGAACTGTCTCAAGCTCAATATGGGCACATTTTTCTAATCTCCCGCCTTTGAGTGGCTGAGGGGTGTTAGTAAGGTGCTAACCCATTTTTCATGTACTAAGAGGGTCTGCATATCTTTTCTCAGGCCTCTCACTGTCTCTCAGCGGGCTGGTTTGAGGATGTGTCAGTGGTATGAGTCCTGGTGGTATCTCTGTTGTGTATCATACTGAATCCTCTGTCCACTTGTGGGTCATGGAGTGGGCACCCATAATGTGGGTATCTAAAAATTGTCGACAACTATTTATTCTTTTTTTACTTTCTATTTTTGTACCTCCTCTGTCTCTGAATCTGCTTCCTTTCCTCGGGGTCCCAATGGTGATCCCAGTGGTGCGATGGAGAGCTCACCTCAGCTTCAGATAACTCACGGGTGGGGTAGGAGGGGATGCCCCAACCCCTCCAGCCGACGTCCAATTGTCGGGCAGCCCATTTGCCTTCACTGCCATAACACCGGGACCCATCTCCCTGAGCAGATATGGGGCTGTTTCCACTTTTCTGTGCAGACATGGTTGTGCAGTGACATCAAGGTGTATGCCGACATCGACCACACTCCTCCCCACTGCTGCGGCACTGAGCTGACATGCCCCCAGCCTCTGCTAGAGGTCGGTCCAGCAATGGGCCTTCACCCCCCACCCTCCCCAGGGGAGTCGAGCAGTCCTGCGGATCCTCAGCCTTCCCATCCTGGCAGGCCCTCCAGCTCACAGGCTCATTCCTGAACCCAGGTCACTGGCTTCACAAGCAGTAGTTCTACCATGGTGCAGGCAGGCTGGCCATTGGCAACTATTGTGAGTCATATATAGCATCCAGCTGTGTCTGCTTTGTGTCGTCATATGTTGTGTATGAGTCACTGATGCACATAGAAACTGAGTGGAGAATAACAGAAGAGAAAAGGATGTAGGGGTGGAAAGGTGCAGATACAGTAAAGGTTCCATCCATGCCAGTTCCACCAAGTACAAGTTCTGCAAGCAGCAGTGTTGGTCACTGTGGGATAGGTATCTGGAGTCCTAGTCATGGGACTGTGAGTATAAGAGCTGGCTGTGTGATAGTACAGCCTAAGATACCATGGTTTATTAGCCCCCAGAAGCCCAATATTCACTAACACTCCAAGCTCCAGGTAGGCTTCCCAGCCAATTGAAAAAGATTATGGTGAGGCAGCACTCCAGACAAAGGCTTGTGAGCAAGATCCAGTTTATCTTGACATACTGTAGTCTCAAAGTGCTGGGATACAGTGTGTGTTGAACACATCTGGTGTGTAATTCGTGGTTTGTGTTACTAGTAATAAACTAGATCTTGCTCACAAGGTTTTGATCGGAAGTGATACCTTTCCTTTTTTCCCTCTTCCTCCATCAAGTGGTTCCAGTTCTCCTAGCAGGGATAGAAGTGATCCATTCAGAAATGTAAGGACAAGCCATCCCCCAGTCCATCTTGTGTGAACAACAGGACAACATCTTCCACAGCTGCTTCTACGTGGGTCTTGACAATTGCCAGTCCACCTTGAACCATTATATGGTGAACCCAGCACCAACTGATGCATTAGTAGTAGCACCGCACAGCTCAGTGTTGCTTCTCAGGCATCATGCGAGGATGGTGAAAGGGATGCAGGAGGTGAAAAGGTGCAGATATGTGAGGATGGTGACACTTCAGGGTCAAGCATGGAGACTTCTGTTTTGTAACCAAAAGACAAAATACATTTATTCATGAGCAATGGGGGATGGAGGGGAGCTTTATCAACCCCATGACTGTACAAAAAAGGAAGTGAACAGCACTGCCATCAAAGCAAGTTGTAATAGAGTGCACCAGTATGGAGGATGTGGAAGTGGTCCTCAAAATGAACTATGCTTACCATATAACCGGGATTGCTATAACCACCCATGTATACCCACGGGTCATTACACATGATTGTTTGGCTAGTTGCTGTCCTGCTGTCTAGCACCTGCAAAGGTGGGCTTCCACATGACACTGTTTACCTAATTCAAAAACCTTGAATGGCTTTCAATAAACTGGCATATGCAGCGGTTTTTTGAGTACCTACTTCTGTTTTCTCTGTTGCTGTGCAGTAGTTGTGTTGTGATACTGTGCCCCATTTGAAATACAAGCACCAGCTTTAGCTTTTCCTGAGCCAAAAGTACTGTTCTTTTATAGAGGTGGATCTGTCCGAGCACTGGCATGAGACTGAGGTAATAGAGGAGAGAGAAGAATGAGAGGAGGAAGAGGTGAGGGGCAGGCACATCATCCCCCATGCCTTCCTAGGCATTTGTATTGATTTTTTAACTCTGTGTTCCTATTGTGTCTTTCAGTTTCTGGCTGTCTCATGGTGCCTGAGGGCACCTAACAAAGAATACTGACCCCTTGTCAATCAATATGGGGAGGGAGTGCCTGGGAGGACCTCCACTCCCAATCATGGTTTGCTTTCTGTTTCCCTGTCTGCCCTGTGGGATGGAGCAAATTGCATTTTATTTTAGAATTTGGTCCCTCGTTGGCACATATGCCCATTTCTCAGGCCTGCAACAACAGTGCTAGCCACAATCATCATTGTGTGCCATAGCAGGTGTGAAGAAAACTGTCTCTAGTGCTGTTCACTAGTTACCCCTGCAGAGCCCCATGGGTACCTGGAGTAAAGTAGGACAAGTGCATCTCCAGTCATGAAGAGAAGAGGGGCTGGCAGGATCCAGTGATGCTTCCAGGCTGTTATCATTAAGGTAAGCCCACATTTGAGATGGAGCTTACACACTCTAAAAGGGATGAATGTCATCTGTTTCTGATGTACCATCAGTAGAGATTTACCAAAGTCTTTTCAGCCAGTTACACACCAATGTCCTAGTGAGGCATGACTGAGAACAGTTCAAAGGTAGTTTTTCAGCAGTACCTGAAAAAAACTCCATCTCAAGACTTAATGTCCTAGGGTCTGAATTACCTTCACATCACGCTGGACAAGGTTTTCTTTTTAGGTCAGTGTTAAATTGCATTGTTTAGCTTGGGAGCTATATGGCCCATGTACCATATGTTTATGTAAAACCCAGTGCGCATATGCAGCTCTTATGATGGCAGATCCAGACTGCAACCTCTGAGCAAGAGAATCTATCAGAGTTATTGGATTCCACATAGTACGAGAACTGAGGTAATTAGTGTATTTTTACATCAGATACTGTACACAACTAGATACATTTGTCCATTTCCATATTTGCTAGCTTTGCTATCAGTGCTCTATAGATATTTTCCTCTTTTCTGTTTTAATGTGATCCTGAAAAAGGAAAGCAAATAACCACTAATTGATTTTATTTCCTTTTTGTTTCAGATACACAGAGTACAGTATTGTATTTTGTAAATATATACTTTTTTTCAGCGAATTTCCTGGAGAGCACTGCTCAGAGTTCCCTCAGGAAATAGCAGACCTGGGCCAGGAAAGGAACATTGATCGCTTTCTTGGTTTGCAGGCATTTAGTTGCTGCCTCAAATGGTATTCTTGACCCTCAGTACTATAACAGAAGCAGACTAAAAGCAATCAACTGTACATAGCTGTAAACTCCACACCCCATTTTATTTTCAGAAGTTGTATATGCAGTATAAATCCAGGTCACATTTGACATTTATTAACCTTTAAGTGTCAAGATATTGTAGTCCAAGAAAACTTACCTTAAGTCTTACTCTGACAGCAAAATCAAACTTCAGCTTGATTAATGCTTTTTGGTTTTCAGGTCTTGAGTTCAAATTCAGCCTAAATGACACGTTTTGACTTGAATGAACTCCACTGGATTCAATGCAGGTGGTCTCATCCAAAAGAGGTGGTGCTTCCTATTCTGTCAGGAGTCCCACAGGGCCCCACCCAGGGTCAAGTCCTGTTCTTCATCCTTCTAAATAATCTTTCATCAGTCTATGTCTCCTCATAAATTCACATGTATGTGGATGACACAGTATTTAGTAAATATCCTCAATCAGAGTACCTTGTTATAGAGTTGGGCCGTTTAACTTGGTATTTTGAGGTCCTTCTGGGTAGCTGTTGCAGTGTCTACAGTCTGCAGTTAGATGGAACCATTCTATAGCCTAAGGCTACAGGACAGCACTGGAGTGTTAGTAGTTCTGGTCCCCAAGCTAGATTTGCAGACAGCATGGGGCTTCATTACTTTCTAAGTTGCAGTTATGCATTTACATAATCAGGGGCTGTTGTTGTGACAGGAGTCTCTGTGAAGTGTCACTCACTGACCTGCAAAGGGGGGGAGGGGCATTTGCCAAAGCTGGATTGTTGTGTGACACTGAACTGCCTTGGGGTTGAGCTTGCCATTACCCCATCTGTTGGTGTGCTAAGGATATTTTGCCTCCCATCATAAAAGTCTGCTTTTTCCCAACTGGCAGTGAGTCACAGTAAAAGAACCCCTAATAGAACGTTAAAGGTGAGTCTCTCTGGGACTTGATACTGAAAAACTGAACTGTAGGCTACTTTTCTTCAAATGGTGTATTGAAGAGGTGATTTCCTCTACTAAGCTACCTGTTTTCAGATGCTCTGTGCTTATGAGAGAAGCTGAGATGTTCTGTCTTTTGGATGAGACATTAAACTGAGGTCCCATCTTCCTGGATTGGTGGTAGTTCAGGTGGATGTTAAAGATCCCATGGCACTTATCGAAGAGAAGGGGAAGACTTTATTTAAGAAATCATACAATACAAAACAGAAAAAATAAACACACATATCAACAAATCACAAAAACAAGTATAGACCAGAGTTTTCAAGTAATTGGAAAGTCATTATCAGTAATCCAGGGCAAATTTCGCCAAAGAGCCCGTACATGTATCTTAGTAAGACATTTAGATTCAGAAAAATATACATCCTGCAAAGATTTGAAAATATTACCATAGAGATCATAATAAGAAAAAGTATGCTGTTGAAGAGTGAACAAACATCCAGAATGCCAAATAAACCATTTGATAACAGTAAAAATGACAGTTAACGTACTTTTGTCCCAAATATCCCAACTGCTAGGGTAACTACCATACATGAGGGAAGGATAAGTAAGCTGTAAAAAAAAGGACAAACCAGATTTATCATATAAGAATTTCCAAAAATCAACAATATAAGTACAAGTAAAATACAAATGTAAAAGGGTTTCAGGTTGAGTAATGCACCCAGGTCTAGAACAAATATGTTCCTCCACCCGCTTATGTTTTTGATTAGCCTTAACATTCAACTTCTCATGACAATTAAGCCAGTGATGATCTTTAAATTTTAACGGTATTCTCTTGTCATTCAGAGAAAGTAACAAAGAGTCCCTATGAGACACTGGACATTTCGGAAAGACCTCCGGTTCAGTAAAATGGTTTTCCAAAACAATAGCATATAATTGCTTTTTTGATTTAGAGATCACAAGTCAACTAGTGATCCCCCACAACCGAAGTTTAACAAAGACTTCTCGCAAACATAGTGGTGATGCGGTTCCCCGTTTAAGACATTGTAATTGACCCAAATCCCAAGCCGTAAACCAGGAAGATATGCTTTGAATAAAAAGACCACACCAGTACTTGTCAGGAGTAGTAAACAAAGGCTTCAAATTAGCATATAAAAATTGACAGAAAAAAAACAAGACAGGGTTAAGCATCTGTTGACCACCTAAATGGAGAGATAAACACAAAATATTTCTTTTGATGGGATTCAGACAGCTGCCCCAAAAGGACTGAAAAAATAAACTATATAAAGTCGCCTCCCTAGACTTTGGAACTGGAAAAACTGAACTAAGAAATAAAAAAAGAGGTACCAAATAAGTGCGTATCAAATAAACACGTTTACAATAACTCATTTTCGTCTTATTCCAATTCCTTACCATTTGCGAACCTAATAACAATTTCTTGTCCCAATTAGCAACATCCATTTGGGAAGACCCATACTCAATGACTAAAATATTTAAAGGATCTAAAGTACAGGAGAGACCAGCAATGTGATCCACGGGAAGTAACTGACCACCCAGAGGCTTCCCAGTACTCTTTAATAAGTTCAAACTGGTTCCGGAGAATGTACCATAGGCGGTACAAACCTCCAGCGCCAGTTCAGCAGACTGGGTAGTCCCTACCAAAAGAACTACATCATCCGCATAAGCCAAAGCAGTATAAGGAACAATAAAATTAGATATTTGTATAGGGACAATACCAGACGTGGAATTGAGAAGCCTCAATAATGGGTCTATACTAAAGACATATAAAAGGGGACTGATCGGACACCCTTGTTGAACCCCCTTTTTGACAGAAACATGAGGGCCTAAAAAACCATTAATACAGGGATGGACTGTAGCAGTACAGTAAAGGGCTTGGATCCAGGCAATAAAAGTGTCCGGAATACCATAATGACATAATACGTGCCATAGAAAGACATGTGCCACATTATCAAAGGCTTGCCTTTGGTCTAGAGAAAGCACATATCCCTTCAGCGGTGAAATAGAATAAAAAAAAAATATCCCTTAAGAGAAGCAGTTGATCCGTTATCGAGTTCCCAGGCACAGTACTAGACTGTGCCGGACAAATCAAGAACTTTGCCACTGACAATAACCTCATGTTCAAAAGTTTGGAAAGTATTTTAAAATCAGTATTCAGGAGGCTAATAGGCCACCAATTAGAGAGATCCAATTTATCACCCTTATTTTTAAAAAGAAAAATAAGAATTCCGGTAGACATATCAAAAGGGACAGTCTGAGACAGTGCAATAGAGTTATAAACCGAAGTTAGTTCCTCCAAAAGTTCACCATACAAAAGATGGTAAATGTCTGAAGGGAGGCCATCTAGACCCGGGACCTTACCTTTAGATTAAGACTTAATGGCAGTAGCAACTTCCTGAGCTGTAAAAGGAGTCAGTAAGCCTAAATGGAGGTCCTGCGGTGCCCGTGGAACTTGTAGTTTACTAAAAAAAGAACTAAAATCTAAATCCTGCCCAGGATGAGCAGAAAATAAAGATGCAGTGTAGTCAGATGCAATATGTAAAACGCATTCCTGGTCATCCTGGACCACTCCCAGGTGATCATATAGAGCAGAAATTGATTTAGACTGTACCCTGTCTTGATGACTGAGCAGGGGACAAGTAGTAAAAAATGGACCCTTCATACCATGCTGTTGTCGGGATTGAAGATCCGTGGACAAAGATAAATGATATTGCATCATCTTCTTCTGAAAATGAGCAATCTGGGCCAAAAAATCATGTCAAGTAAGCTGTGAAAGGGAGTACAAATGTTGTAGCTGTTTCCTATCCCTCAAGTACAAAAAATTGGAATCCTGCCAAAATCGCTTACCATTGGAAATAAGTAAAGAACGGAGATCCGATTTCGTTTCCATCCACCAACTTACAGGATCATCATATAAAGCATATAAGGATTTCCTACAGGCCAAAAACGTAGAGATCAGCCGTAGAAAGGCATCTTGCAACAGAAGCTTAGAATTAAACCTCCAGTATCCAGGACCCCTAGGAGCCACTGCTGGACCCAAGGTAGCGTTCAAAAGCTTATGGTCAGAATAAGGAGTAGGTTCTACAGAGACAGACTGAAGTATCAATGAGAGAGACAGGAACAAAAAATCAATACGGGTGGATAATGTCCCCTTAAAAAAAGTACGCTCTCGCACTCCAGTGTGTGAAAAAAACGCATCCTTGAGACGAGCATCACGGACAGCTTTATTCAGGGCAGCCATATCGCCAAATTTTTCCCTGTGGTGGTAGCAGAACCCCTATCCCACTTACTTAAGCCACAATTAAAATCACCTCCCCAAATTACATAATGAGCAATATGCAAAAAAGGACTAATTTGTTGAAAAAGAAGTGTACGCTCTGCTTTAGTTTGAGGAGCATAAGTATTAATAATACGAAAAAAAACTGCAACCAAAAGGAAATCAAGCAACAGAACCCTGCCAGGGATGAGGTCCAACACCCGTAACACAGTAGGTCGAATGTGGTAAAAAAGAATACCAACCTCCATACATCTTTCCGGGCCAATCGACCAGAAAGAAATCCCTGAGAGCCATACTTTAGTAGCCAAAGCAAGTTCAAAAGTAGTGTGAAGTCTAGTATCCTGCAAAAGAAAGATCCCAGGGGGCAAAGACTGTAAAAAGGAAAACACTGCACAATGCTTAACTGCATTCTTAATACTATTGACATTAGATGTCAAAATTGAGAAAGAAGGGGAAAAAAGCATAGCGCAAAGAAAGTAGGGGAGACAAAATCAACGTTTTTTCTTCCTAGGTTTCCCTTTCCTAGGTGAGGGTTGGGAAGGAGTGCCACTTCCCTCATTTATCAGCAAATCAGCAGCATCTCTGGGAAGAACAGAATCTGCTAAGGAACAGACCGAATCAGTGTCAGAATGATCCGCATCCAAAAAAACCAAAAACCGATTAGAGGAGACATGAAGGGAAGTCTTAGGCATTTTAGGGGTAGGCAGGGCACCAGTAGACTGCTTTCTGGTCAACATCCATCTTTCTGGAGGACCCTTAGCTTCCGGGGGGGGGCATCAGGCTGGGAACAGTGAGAGAAACACTGGCGGGCACAATGGCTGTTTTCGGAACAAGGGAGTGTTCAGGGGCCGCTATAATCAGAGGAGGAAGAGTCTCCTGAAAACCAGCAGTAGAACAAGCAACTGCTACCTTGGGAGGGGGAGAGCCTGGAGCAGTGGGAACAGGCATGGTGGGAGAAGGAATAACCTCATCTGACTGTGCAGTAGAAACCTTAGCAAATTTCCTCTGGGTTAAGGAAACTAAGAGACGCTGCTCTTTCCCATCAGCAGATGAGGAGGTTGCAT
The DNA here is from genome assembly GCA_016271365.2 of Neoceratodus forsteri. Classification (NCBI taxonomy): domain Eukaryota; kingdom Metazoa; phylum Chordata; order Ceratodontiformes; family Ceratodontidae; genus Neoceratodus; species Neoceratodus forsteri. Next base: position 564,157,088 of record CM028132.1, read on the forward strand.
GAGCAGCTTTAGGACAAGACATGTAGACATAACCTTCTTCCCCACAAAGGTTACAATGCACCAAGTAGGAGCATTGACCACTAAGATGACCGGTTTTGTGACAAAGGGAACATTTCAGCTGATCACAAGCACTACTAACATGCCCTGAAAGCCCACATTTATAACAAATACTAGGTTGCTCTGGATAAAACAGAACACCCCTATCCCGTCCCAAGAAAAAACTATTAGGGAGATGGCAAGGACCCCCACCTTCAGAATGTAAAAGGACCCTAATTTTCCAACCTCCAGTCCAAATACCCTCAGAGTCAAGAATAGCCTCGGGATGACCCATAACCGTGCAATGTTGTTTGAGCCAAAACAATAAGTCTGTAACACTGACCCCTTCATTTCAGAAGAGAACAGTAATAGTTTTGTGAGCCAGCCTACTAAGAGGAATAACCTCAAAAGGGGCCCACAATGGAGAGGCCTTTACCTGGTGATAATGTGCCCAGAATTTGTCAAGGCCTCCTCCAAGTTTAAAGCTTACATCAAAAACATTCTCTCCAGACACATGGATTAAAGCATACAGTTCAGAGACTTGAAAATTTAAGCTGGCTTTCAACAAAGTACACCCCACATAAACCCTGTCAGGAAAAGCATCCAAACCCCCCTTATACAGGATACAAACTGCATTATGGCGTGTATCCGAAGAGGCTGAATAATGAAAAAGGGAGGAAAAGGGTCGAGAGGTGGTAAGGGGAGTGGGGGGGGGCTGCACTATTCCACCAGGAGAGCCCTGGGGAAAGTTTCTAATGTGAGCAGGAACATGTTTCGGTATATCCGAAAAATCAGAAACATCACTAAGTACAGCAGTCTCCACCTCATGTTGTGGAGAATCAGCCCGTGTAGCAATAATTGGCTACAAAACCGGGGTCTGAGAAAATTCCAAGTCAGAGGGCAGGTGAAGAGGAGAATGTGGGGAAGCATCCAAAATCAGAGAAGGATCCAAAACAGGAGCAGGCTTAAGGGAATCCGAAGAAGAAGCTCCTCCAGGCAATTCAGTCAAAATTACAGGGTCAGTACACACAGAGTCAGTACTCACAGCCTCCAGTAAAGCTCCAGGAGATTTAGAAGACTGGACTCCTGGAATCGAAATAGGAGAAAAGCCAGAAATCCAGGAACCAGAATCAGGTGAGCGCACCCAGAGTGCCACACGCAGCGAGTCCTCCACAGTTCAAGGTCCACCTTTCTCAACAGGGGCATCCGCCCAGCGAAGAGTGCTAGGAGAGGCTTTCAAAGTAACTCGCTCCTTGCGAGGTTTCTCCAACTCCGCTGTAAAAGAAAACACAGTGGCAGCCACCTGATTTTGGCCAGAGCGGTGAAAAACAATGCCGGTCTCAGACGGAATCACCGGACGTTCCATAGCCATGGTAACCGGCAGGGAAGCGTCAACAGGAAAGTCAGACGCCGCAAACTCAGTCGGCAAACTAGTCAGGCAAAAACGATGTAAAATGTCATTTTTTTTCTTCAAATACATTTGTTCTTCTTCAAATAGCAACTTACTCATTTCCGCAGTAGATGTTTCCATAGGAGGCAAACCGGAATCCACCGGAGGCGACACAGACAGACAGGAGCGTTCCGAAACCGGCAATGCAGACGACCAGGCAGCCTCAACACAGCAGACAGGCACAACATCTTCAGTAGGTACAACAGCAGTAGTAGTCACATTAGCTTCAGCAGAAACATCCATAGAGAACAACAGCAAAGCTGCAGGGGAGACAAGCTCTTCTCCCAGCTGCACATCCATCCCTTCCAGTGGCAGCACTGCAACTGACTCGGCCATCCTACGACAGCCAAAGGGGTCCCCCTACTGGCAAAGAGTAGGGGTAATTTTTATTGAAAATAAACACATATCAAATGTAACACATGATAAATGAAACAAGAAAAGTGTGTAAAACAAAAAAAAAGGAGAAACTATTCCAACCTGGTTTAACAATATATACTACGGATGACATATAAGCTCGGGTAAAAAAAAACGAAAGGAAAAACAAACATAGCAATAAACCAGAGTCCTAAACTTTAAAAATTCTAAGAGGAAAAACAAAAGAGATTGCAGAGAAAATAAAAATAAACTAGTGCAATAGATGTCTAATATCCTTATTTAAATTTGATAATATGAGAAAAGCCTTTCCACCACATTTGAACTTTTGTGGCATTAAACTGTTGAACATCTGACATGACAATATTATTCAATACATTGGTAACATAAGACCTAAAGCTTTGAACAGATGGTTTCTTTTGATATAGGACCCATTGGCATCTTGTTTGCCATAAACAATATCTTAGACAGGCAAAAAAAATCTACAAAGTTCCTTTATGAAAAGACTGCAGAAATTCCGGGAACAATCCAATTACTAAAATATCATAAGTGAGATGAGCTAGCCACGGAAAATTCCAGACTATAGCTAAATAATCCCATATTTCATGTGATATTGAACAATGGAGAAAAAAATGTTCCATGGTTTCTTCTTGGTTTATACAGCCTAAATATGGACACATTCTTTCTGTTTTGGCCTTGTATTTAGCCGTGCCCCTGACACTTAGTTTACCATGTAAAGTGAGCCATTGGGATTCCCACATGAAAGACGGTAATCTTGCATTATTCAATTGACTAAGAACAGCCTCATTATGATCTTTTGAACAATTCCTAAATTCTGGAATGCTTGGGTATATTGAAGCCAATAAATCTTTATACAAGGTTTTTGATGAACATTGTAATATTTGTTGTTTTGTAACCTGCCATTTGAACAATTTCTGTGCTGCAGGTTTGAAATAAAGAGGTAGAGCTAAATAAATGGAAGGTTTAGGAGCACAATGTAGCCATGCTGTAAAATATCTTTTTAATAAACTATGAAAGGAAAATAAATCCTGTCTAGTAGTTCCTTCTAAACTTCTTTTTAATGAATTAGAAAAAAATATAGCAAAACAAAATAAAATCGGGTCAACCATTCCTAGGCCTCCTTTTTCTCTCAAGGTATGTATAGCATCTTTTAACTGGTTCAGTCTATTCCCCCAGAGTAATTGGAAACAGATACTATATAACCTAGTTTCCAAATTACCAGGAATAGGAAAAATTGCAGCCGTATGTTGTAAACAAGGTAAAATAAATTGTTTTAAAACCTGTATTCTTTTTCCTTATGAAACCTAAATCGCTCCATCTAAGAACTTTTTTCAATTTTATCTAAGGCTAGCTTCCAATTATTTGCTGGGCTATTTTGTGGGCCAAACTGGATCCCTAAAATAGTTATAGGTTCTGTTGTAATGAATTGAATGCTAAACAAATGGCACTTGAGAGACCTGACCTATAAAGAGGCCTTTTGTTTTAAGTAAATTAAGTTTAGTGTTAGCTACAGCCGCATATTCCTGAAAAATAGAGAAAAAGGATTCAAGCTGGTTAATGTGTGTAAAAAATAAACAAATATCATCTGCATAAGCCTGGATGATTAGGGATGTTTTGAGATCTGGAATTTTTTTTCCTTGACATAAGGGGGATATGTTAATTGACCGTAAAAGAGGTTCTAAGGAAAAATTATATAATAAGGGGCTTAAGGGGCACCCCTGTCTTACTCCACAGTTGACCGCAAATCCATTCCCTAGCTGTCCATTAACTAAAGGAAATACTTTACCTGAGCTATAAAGGTTTTTGATTAAATTCCGTAAAGAAAAAGGGACTTTAAAAAATTCCAATGTCGCAAACAAAAAAGAGTGGCTTACTCTATCAAACGCCTTTTCTAAATCCAACGAAACAAGGAAGCCACTATCTCCCACCTCATTAGATCTTTCAATAAAGTCTCTAATTGAACCTAACATGGCCTGAATACTATGATTAGGGATGCCACAATGTTGAGAAGGAGAAAAATTATATTTAGCCAAATCCCTTAACCTGTTATTAATTACTGACATCAAAATTTTATAGTCAGAATTTAATAACATAATCGGTCTCCAATTCTGAAACAACCCCTTATTCCCTGATTTATGAATATAAGTTTATATACTATCAGCAAAGGATGCTATACTGAGTCCCTGATCCAAAAAAAAATTATAAACCATTACTAAAATAGAACTAAGTTCTTTAGAAAAGGTTTTATAAAAGGAATTAGAGAGACCGTCCAAACCTGGAGCCACATTGGGCTTTAAAGAGTTTAAAACTAATCGAATTTCCTCTTCCTGAAAGGGCTGTGTAAGGGAGGAAACTAGTTCTGGTGTTAAGGAGTTTGTTATAGGAATTCCTAATACATCATTAATTTTGGTTTGGGAGGGATTTTGAAGGGGCTCAAGATATTTAAAATGTTTATTGATCAGGTCTTCTAATTCTGTAAGTGAAGTAACAGTCCTATCTCCATCATTTAAGAAGGATAGGGAACCATGCTCTTTAATTTCTTTGCATAATTCAAATGGGTCTCCAAAAACTGATTTCCTTATATGATTAGACGTGACCGCTTGCAGGGTCTCAGCTCGATTATACTGGAAAATTTTCATTTGTGATTTAATTTCTGCAATTTGTGAAGAATAATTCTCTCTAGAGAGAGTAGTCTTAGATAATAATGTTTGTAATTGGGACCTAAGTTTGAGATAACGAAAAAATTTCTCCTTCTGACGTATTTTACCGTGTTTTTTGAACCAATTAATACAATCATTTTTCGTCTCTAGCCACCAAATCCCTAAATCCTGATATAAAAAAGTGACAGACAATCTGGCTTGTAAAATTAATGTGATGGAATTTAGAATCAAAGGTTCTTGTAGCGTGGAAGTATTAAGCTTCCATCTTAGTTTTTGCTTATGCCTTGAAATCGATAGGCCTATGTGGGTTATTAAAAGAGCATGGTCTGAAAATTTCACTGAATAATTTGAGAATGATGAAATGAAGTTTGTTTGGTTACAAAGAGGTAATCAATAGTGTAACCAACTCCACTTTTAAAAAGTACCGCTTGGGCCTGAGGCCTGTTTATTCATACAAGAAATTAAATCTGCACTTTTAATAATGTCTACCAAACATATAGTGTCGCAATATATTTTTTTGAACTATCAATTTTCCTTTTAAAGGTTATGCACAATTAAAGTCTCCACCCCAAAAGATAGGGACCGTAGTCAACAAAAGGTTGAACTTGTTTCATGCAGGCAACCCTCCCAGATTTTGTCTTGGGTTATAAATATTAATTAATCAAGAGTATAGGAAAACCAAGTTCCTTCTAGTATCAATAGTCTTCCAGGACATAAATCAATAAGTTTATGTAAAGTGAAATTGAAAGAATTAAAAGAATGCCAACCCCGCCTGCCTTATCTTCCCCAAAGGACCAATAAGATGGGCCCTAGGGCAATCCTCAGCAAAAGCAGAGCACTGCATTTTATTACACATCCATGTTTCTTGAGAAATATAATGGAACAGTTAAAATCATGTAACATATGAAAAAGAGTGTATCTTTTTTTAAACTTTAATAAACTATGAGTATTTAGGGAAGCCCAAGAAAAGTTGCATGCCATACTTTAAGAATTAGGACCAAGAAAAAGGAACTAACAGCTGGAATCATTTTTTTCTCCTCTTCTTTTTTTCCCCTTTATAATCCTCCCTCATTGTCCCCAAGTTGTCTTGTAATGAAATTTGTGAATCTGTGTCACCCATATCTACCTTTGAATCCCCCCAGCTCAAGGCCTTGTATGAGTTTTTGGTTTCTATTCTTTCAGAAGCAGAAACCACTAAAGTTTTTTGAGTTCTGCTCGATCTTCTAAGAGCTAGTGGAGGCTTTGAAACCATATCCTGTCTGTCCCCGAGACCTTCTTTCAAGTCTGTATAACAGACCGGTTGCAAGGAAATTGGAATATTTTTTTCCCTAATAGACTCGTCTTGCCCTTCCTGACGTGAAATAGTTACTGGTTGAACCGTTTTGGGTAAAGAAGCCTTAGGACTCTGGTGCTTTGGGGGGGGGGGGGGAATAACAGGTTGTTCCCGAATTTGATGACTCATATCATCTTGGGCTTTTTGTATGAGAAAATCTGATTTTCCTTCCAAAATGGTTTTGTTTTGCACCGCCCAAAGACATTCTCTGAAGGCATGGTTTCATTCTTCACAAAGATCACATTTAATTGGGTTATTACAAAACATAGTAACATGCCCTATTTCCCCACAATTATCACATTTGGGCTGGTCACACGTACTAGATAGATGGGTTTTAGCCCCACACCTGTAACATGCTCTTGGTTGACCGCTATAAAACACTACTCCCCTATCCCTACCTAACAAGAAGGAATTAGGAATGTGTTCAATACCTGAAGCTGTTTGACGTAATTTAACTTGAAATTTCCACCCCCCTGTCCAAAACTGTTCAGCATCTAGAATAGGTTCCGGATCACTTTGAATTTCACATTTTTGTGCTAGCCAAAAGGTGATATCCTCAACGTGCACACTTTCGTTTCGGAACATAACAGTGACGAACTTAGTAAGGGGCTTGGAGAGTGGAATTACCAAAAGGGGGACCAGAGGGGAGAAACTTAACCTGATTGTATCTATTCTAAAAAGATCCAATAAAGCTGGGGATCGAAAGCTAACATCGAAATTATCTTCCTCCGAAATGTGGATAAATGCAAAAACATCTCTAGGAAAAAACTTTAGAGAATCTTTTAATAACAATTTCCCCATGTAGTATCTGTCTGGTTTATCTTTTAAGCCACCTCGATACCTGATGCGCACTGCATTCCTCCTAGGTGCTGCTTCCCTCTTACTTTGAGAGAATAAACTTGACATAAGAGGTTTATCTGCAATTGTTGTCATTGTGTCTTTCTGCCCCTTAGTATCTGAACCAACAGTAGAAACGCAACCTTCTCTCTCAGTACCCCCCTCCCCTTGATTCACAAGTAACTCAGAATTAGACACAGATTCATTTTTAGAATTACCAGGATGCCAAGCAGAAATGTGTTTGTTAATATCAAGAGAACTGTCCCACTCAGTATCAGGAGACCATATCCCTTTCCCCAGAGATTTCCACCCTGCAGCTGTTAAGGCTGCTTGAGGTGTCCAATTTTTATCATGTTCACCTAAAGAAAGTGAAGGTACACTGGAGGACCCTGAATCTTGGGTAACAGTTTCTTTTTCAGGGGTCTTTTTTTTGTCTGTGAAGGAAAATTCTGTGACTCCTCCTGTGAGCCTGTTGACTGATAAATAATATTGTTATTGTCCCGAGACTCTAAAGTATTCACCTGAGGGTTAAACACAAAACCCGCCTTTGTGCAGGGTAACAGTCGCAAAGTCTAAGTTGAACTGGTCATAAAGGATCGCTTATCAAAGTCCAAAGCTGAAAGAGGTTTTGGCTTACCCCTGCTTTGAGCAGGAACGCCAGAAGCTGCACAGACCTCCGCCATCGCCTCTGTGTGTTCTCCTTTCGATGTCTTCTGTTGCCAAGAAGATAGCTGCGTGCTCCTCCGGGCCTTTCCTACTGCTTCCACCACTGCTAGGGCCAAACGGGAAAGACGCGATACGTACTTCCTGGTATGACCGTCCGCTGTGCCACTGAAACTCGTTCCGATGCTGAAACCAAAGGCGCCTCAATGGGATTCTCTGCATCCATTGCCGAATCGCTCTTCACTGCTGCCACGGAAGATTCACAGGTTTGAAATTCAAGATTGTCCATAACACCCGATGCCATATGTTCAAATAAAGAGGCGCTTAAGCCCGCTACCAGCGGGACCTCCGGCTGCTCTAACGTCGGTTCTGGCCGTCTCTCTACGGAGACCTCTTCACACACCTCCTTCACCTCCTCCATCTGCCATGCAGTGGCCATTGCTTACCCTTGCACGCCCCTACTGGCTTCCCGACGCCAGCAGAGTAGGGGAATTTCCATGGTGTCCTGGCCAAATTTCCCTCATTCACTAAAAATACCACCAACAGCTTAATATAGTTCAAGGTCAGTTGGCATTCATCTGTATCCCTCTGCCCCCAGGTTGTGCTTAAAAATAGGCAGGATTTGTCTAGTGCACTTACCCGGTCAACAAAAACGAATTAAATAAAAGCCCTGCTCTCATTCCATCTTGAACTCTACTAAAGATTGCTGTTTTTACAGTGAGACTTTTGCATATGTTAGTTGGTGGAAAAATTAGTTCTTGGTACAGGCATAGGTACTCTGGTGACAGAGGAGTGTAAAACTGTTGTACCTGGACCTATTTTTTATGGACATTTTATGTTCTAGAAACAGGAAACCTTGATTTCTTTAGAAACTTTGTAATGGGAGTAAATTGTTTCTTGTTTTTGCTTTTTTTGCCATTTTTTTATTTTTGAGAGTGATAAATTTTGTCTTGATTGTCTATGAGTTGGTGTGGATGTTGATGTATGGTTGCATGTATAGATGTGTATGTGTTGCGTGTTAGAGTATGTGGTTGTCATAGTGTGTGTTGTAAGAAGTGCAGGGAGTTAAAAGTGCAGAGGCTATCAGTCAGGTCCTATTCTGCTGATGAGCCGAGGAAACTGTGTCCATTCTAGAACTGTGTTTCCCAGCTGCCAGACAGTTGTAGATCATTAGGGAACTACCATAGTGGGGGGCCTAGGAAAAGGGGAAGATATGAGGTGGCTAGAAAGAAGGGAGGCCAACACCAAGAGACCTATTTCAATAACATCAGTTTTGGTTAATGTGCCTCTTCAGAAGCTACCGGGTGTGTAGATTTGAGGCAGGCAGGCTACTCCAGCGAGGGTGGTTTTATCTAATGCCAGGTCAGTAGTTAACAAAATTGCAATCTTAAGATATCTAATTTAGACCTCTGGCTCCTACTTGGTTTGTTTGAATGAGACCTGTCTGGGGAACAACATTGCTTTCTGAATTTGTGCCCCAGGGATTCTCAGTCACACACTGTCATTGCATGAAAGTTAGGGGTTGGGGTGTGGCTGTCATTTAAGAAATGTACCTACAGTAGTAGCCACAAACATGGCCAGATATTTCTAGATGTTTCACAAAAATTCCAAAGAGTTTCTCTCTGCTGCTCCTACTGTGGAAATGGAGAAAGCAGGAGATTTCTTTAGAAATATCACAGAAATTTCATGAAATATCTGGCCATGTCTTTGGCTGTGACTGTAAAGTGTATGGCACGCCTGGTGAGCAATCCTAAAAATTCTGAGTGCGTGGCTATGACATGTGGTGACAGTCTTAAATGTAAGATTCTCCTGGTTTGTTGCCTCCTTGGGAGGAGAGGGAAGGGAATGTCTTGAGGAGTTTGTGGACTTGGTGACAGCTGAGATGTTGGAATCCCCCTCGACTGTTGGTACTTGTAGATTTGAACTGCTGGGTTGAAACCGGGGGGGGACAGACTCATCATTGTAGTCCTCAAATTGATGGATTTGCTGGATTTTACCGTGCACATCCAGGATGCCACTCACTTGGGTGGTCACAAACTTTACCTAGTCTTCACCACTGGGATAGTGACCAACGGGCCTCAGATTAGCCCTGTGGCCTGCTTGGACTATACTGTCATATCCTTTGGATTGATGGTTCCCTGTGTTTCTTATCTCCCCACAGATACTCTGTACTGTATAGCCTGTGAGAGACACAAGCCAGATGTTTTTTGGGGGGCATCTAGTATAATGGCTGACTCTGCTAGTAGTGTTACTGATACAATGTATGTTTTTATTAGAAACATCCTGTCTACAGCTGATGCTCCAGTGTCACTATGTTGTCACCCTCCACATAGAAGAAGGTCTGATCCATGGTTTATTGGCCTTTACATACTCTTAGAGCACAGGGCCAATGGTTAGAGGACAGCAAGAGGAAGTACAGCCTAGAGTATGACAATCTTGTCCTCGTGGCTCATTATCATGAGTATCAGGAAGTGGTGATAACAACCAGAAGGTTTTTTTTTAGGGCTGCAAGTTCAGTGCTACCAAGGAATCGAACACCTTGAACTTCAGGTGTTTGATTCTTTCAGATGGTGGCCAGTGGTGTCACCAGGGTGGTTTGGGAGGGGCAATAGTTCCTCCCAATGTAAGTCAAAGCCCCCCCCCAATAATTAGGGTTGCCGCCTGTCTTGGTTTTGCTGGGATTGTCCCATCTCTGTGGTAATCTTTAAGTCTTCCTGGGGGGACATTAAAAGTCTTGCTTTTTGACAGTTATGCAACTTGCATAACTGTCAAAAGGTGGGACTTTTAATGTCTCCCCAGGAAGACAACATTGGTGCTATGTGCAGCTGATGCCTGACACTGTATAGCTAGCATTAGCATTGGTCACTTAGTTATATGATGCTGCAACACAGCCAATTAGCTGCTGTGCTGCTCTATGCACAATACCGCCACAACATCATGCTAGCGTGATGAGAGCAGTGAGCGCATGTACTTTGAGGCAACGGTGGCAGTGATTTGTTGTCATTTATCATTTTTATAAAATGAATTAACTTTGCATGGGGGTGGGAGGTGAAAGACCAGAGTAAAGGTAACAGATGCCGAAATAGCTGCAACTCGGAACATGAGAAGATCCTGAGGGAGATACTAAGCAGGTGATCACTGACCCACAGCTTTCATAGGACCCACCCTGAGGTAACAACTGATAGGTGCTGAGGGAGTTTCTGACAGTGAGCTGGTGAGCTGAACCTGCCCCCCCTGTATATGCCCTTTATTGAGTGAACAAGTCAGTGAGATTGGAGATAAGTGAAGGTGGTGGGCAAGTTTGTCTAATTTTTGTGCAATTGAATTCAGAGGTGACCATGAGAGAGGCAATCTGTTGACTAAGCAGAACAATGCCAGTAATTATATTAACTAGTATGATTAACGCCCATCTCACTACACCTAGTCCTCCTGCAAAATGAAAGAGCCCCCATTCAAGGAGCAGTAGTCCATGCAGCAGGAGTGTAACTGAAGCAGTGGCAGGCATCAAAGCAATTACAGTATAAATTACTGACTTTTTATTAAATGTGTGAGGTAGCTCCTGTACCTATACTCTGGAGGAAAGTTTCCTGGTCAGTGAATTAACTTAAAATCGATACCTGGTTACTAAAATCCTATGACTTGCTTTCTCTGTGTTGGTTAAAAAGAGAATGACAATTAATCCAAGCTCTACATGATAGTTGTAACAAAAAAAACAGTAACAGTCCATCATGAAACTCCTCCAGTATGTAAAATATTCTGCTTCTGCCATTGTTTCTGCCTGGTACTGGTTTTCTTGGCCGGGGATAAGAATGAGTTGATTTTATAAAGGAGATATCTGAGTTTAAAAAGACTAAAAGCTCAAGTCCATTATTTCTGCATGTTTCTTAAAGATGTACAGCACAGTGAAATGTGGTTTGGGAGGATGAGCTTTTAACTGAGCTAGGGATTGACATGCACTGCTGCATTGGTGCTTATAACTTAAGTGCTTATTTGTTACTGGGTTAGGGCATATAGTGAGGACCCAGTCATCACAGACCTGACTATGGGGAAGGATGTTTCATTGATGCTAAATAACTGCTGGTGCTGCCTTTGATCTGAATTGTGTCTTTCATTAAAATGCAGGTAGCTAGTATATTTATTTGACCAGACACTCTGGTATAGGTAGCTTGCCTGCTTGCTTGGTTTTCCATACACATTCCCTCTGAATTTATTTCCCACCCCGCATTGCTGGGAGATACTATCTCAGAACACTTGAAACCAGTGCCTTTTTTAAAATTGTGTACAAAGTGTGATGTTCAGGAAATCAACGTCTGAGTATTCTGAAGTTTTACTTTAAAGTCTGACTTTGCAGGACCTTCTCTGTGTGGGCAGAACATTTTCCATATGTTATGGGTGTGGAAAGAAGCAGTTCTGAGGGGTGAAATGTGATATGTCCCTCTTAACATGGGGCAGTTCAGAAGTGTTTGTGTGTGGAGCTCTCCAGAAAAAAGTATTTTAATGTCAGCTTGTGGGTTGGCCAGGGTAGCTCCTGTTCACCTGTAAAATGCCCATTAAAATGCAGGAAAGGCTACCAATTAAAGGTAAAAAAATCTCAAAATTTTCCGGGGGAGCATGCCCTCGGACCCCCATAGCTTGGTTAAGATTTTAACTATGGGGCATTACCCCCTCAACTGTATAACTCTGACGCCCCTGATGCTGGCAAACTTATGGGGCAAATAGGCAGATGTTTGGTTCAATTGGTTTGACATGGTCCAGATATTGCAGTCTAGTTGAGCCATTCAAACTGCAAACCACAGTTCGTACTTGAAACAGTTAACCAGGGCACAGCGAGTCACAGCCTCATTTTGGAGCTAGACTCTGCTCAACACCATGTGAGCCAGCAGGAAAGTTCACTTGTGCACTCATCAGGCTGTTAGGTAGTTCAGGCAGGGCTGTGATTCGTTTCTAGTTAGATAGCTAGGAAATTCTTCAGAAAAAACTAAAATCCTCAAAAGTTCCATTCTACAACAGCAGGACTGCTGAAAGGGTATATTTAGAAGGAAACATTAAGGGGAAAATAAAACAGAAAAGAAGGCTAAGCATTAGTGTTGCAGGCTTGCCACAGGTCTCTGGGACCGGGATCTTGCTTGAGAGGGGAGAGACAGACTATACAAGTTCAAGTTTATTATTACAGGAATTGCTCCATTGAGCAACATTCCCAAGGAGGTCCTGGAGATTTCAAACAATACAATGACATACATGATCTTATACAAAACAGATTTGGATAGCACGAGTAAACAGCAATGGCAATGATAAGGTACAACTTGGATTGTTGCAAATAACTGATACATTACATACAAAAAACTAACTGCACTAATGTGCACATAGATGATACACATAGAGTGAGACAAGTCTTCACTGGGGGCAGAAGGAAAAGGAAAAAGGAAAAAAGTGAAAACATGGGGCTATAGATGACATTGCAGAGGAGGGTGGTAGGTTTAGAGGGACAGCAATATTGTGCACTGAGATGGGGTACAGGGAAGGGGTCTAGCAGAGGGTGGTGACTGGGGTAGGGGTAGGAGGGTGGGGAGACAGTGAGGCGAGGAGAGGGGAGAGTGGTAGGTTCAGCAGGGCAGGAATATTGTGCACAGAGATGGGGTACTGAAAGGGGGTTCTAGAGGAGGGAGGGAGGTGACTGGGGTAGGGGAGGAGGGGGTAGGGAGACACGGAGGTGGAGGAAGGGAAGAAGTGCTAGGAGACAGAATGGGTAAAGGGGGTTGGGGAAGGAATAAAGGGGTGGGTGGGGCAGATAGGTGAGAGGATAGGCTGAGTGGTTGGTGGGGAGACAGGGATAGGGTGACAAGCAGAAGGGATGGTGAGGATTCGTATATTAACTTAGCGTGAAGAGCAGTGGCTGACTCAGAGAAGGAGAAGTGTGCTTGGTGCTGGGAAGTGGGCAGATGGAACATGAGGTGGCAGTCGTTCAGTGCCCACTTGTTGCATAATAAATTTTATTTTAGCAGTGCAGCACACATATTCTTTCATTGCACAGCTAGCATTTTAGCAGGGCATTACAAGCATAAAGCTATTTTGATTGAAGCCCCTGGCAAAAGTCTGATGTGATTTTTGTTTTGTGGGAGTTACTGTTATTTAGTAAATTTACTGGGCAGTCAAAGTTCTATTAACAACTGACTAATTTGCATTGGTTTGACCATTAAAAAGCATTAGGAAATGGGATGAAATTATATAACATGATGCACTAGGCGTGTAAAGCCCCCTAAACAGCGGGATGATGCAGTGGGCCACATTGAGGGGTACTGGTTCCAAAAACTGTGTCCGTTCAGTCAGTGCCAAACAGGGAAAATGTTAGTAGTAATGATAAACAAGATTATGTGGCTAACTAACAATGCTCAAATAATAACAACAAACTTTATTTCACGCAAGAGCCTTTCAAAATATCAAGGTGCTTTACAAAAAGATTAAAATGGGAATGATAAAAAAATGGTTTTAAAATAAAATGGTTTTAAGCATAAGGCCTATGCATGTCCACAAAACATCAATATAGAATCGCACAGTGTAATCTACTTTATACTGGTTCCAAAAATATTGTGCCAATTCGGACAGTGCCACACATGGACAGGGCATCCCATTATGCCATGGATAAGTGGTGTGCACATTGGTTTCATTGGCAACATTGCCCAAAAAATTATTTGGCCTGTGTAGGCCTACCAAAAATTCATCAAGCATTAATCTGAAGAAGACTGAGTAAAGATAACAGTGCAGCATCCCACATCCTGTAATTTGGGTTCTGCACCTAAAATATGCCAATGGGATTTAATAATCCTGTCTATCTCATTTGTATGCACAGAATACTCCATTGCAGAATTCAAAATGTTGTCATAACTTGCATTAATGTCATGATTATTCCTATCTGTTATATGTTTAGGTAACAATAATGTGTCTCTACCAGTTTTTGCAGTGATATGCCATCTCCTATATAGAGTATCCTCCCTGTAGCCTCTTTGTTGTTGTTGTCGTTATTGTAAAAGTTTATTCCTTATAAATTCAGGAAAAGGATAACCCTTTGAGTGGTTAGACTCATTTTCCATGGGGTCCAGTACAAACCATAACAATTTCAGTTACAGAAAGATAAAAGTTACACACAATACATTATAAAGATACATGTTTACAGAAACTACTCTGTCGCACTTATATTATTTATCCATAAACAACGACATACATAACAAATTGTAAAAATACAAAGCCCAGTCATATCCATTTTATATTTAAGAATGACATAAAAATAGCTAATCATGGTAGTGAAATAAGTAATAAAGAGTGATAGTATAAAGTGCTTTCTTTTAATTAGGGACACTGTCAATTGATTTAATAGACTTCTGTTTTAACCATTTTTTAATCTCGTGCCATGGGACAATTATTTTGGTTTTCAGATGATCTGATAACCCATTCCAAAGTTTAGGCCCACTCACGGTTAATGCAGAGTTTGTCTTTGTCAGAAACATTCTGTCATATCCTAATCTTGTTCCACAAACTTTCCACTGTTACTACAATTATGTCTTAACCTTAACCCTTGCATGGCCGTGGACTGATATATCAGTCCAAAATTCCTATACATTCTAATTCTGTTGGTAGCCTAAGGGTTAAAAATTAACTGACAGGGATGTTCTCAACAGTATGCCTAGGATGGCAACTTGAAAACTGTAACAAGGAGTAATGGTCTATAGGCTTCCAAAATATAGAAGTCCAAACACCACCCTGACCATCTTTATTGTTTATTGTTTATTGGAAATAATCAGAAACAACCTTTGAGCACAAATTGCTTGTTTGCAAAGGTTCCATGTCATATGAGAACAATACAGAAGACAATACAGAGTACAAATAAGGTACAAATTCATATTAGTCAACTCAGGTGGCGCCTCATAGCATGGTTACCAGTGTTTCGTAAGGTAAACATGGTAAATGTGGTACACTATTTTACAAATAACACATTTGCAGTAAATTAAAGTAACAGTGAGGCACAATGTAAAGCAGCATAATTAACATGTTTGCGGGAAGACCAGATAATAGCATATTAAAAAGTACGCTTTACTAAGTTTAACATCTATGAAATACATTTGCTCCCAGTCAATATTAACTGTAAAGTTTAAATTAGGATTGGACATTTCCAAATATTAAACAAACTTATTTAGGTCCCCCACAGACCCTTTCCATAATGAAATAATATCATGTATATAATGCCTGTACAAATACAGAAAATCAAAAAATGGATTCTTCATTGGATCCCTCACAGCAGCATTTTCCCACTCCTATAAATGAATGGTTATGTAATTAGGGCCAAAAACTGCCCCCATCGCTATTTCTTTACACTGTAAATACCCCCGACACACACACACAAAAAAGCAAACGAGCTGCATGTCAAAACTTCCCTAGCTAATGGACACAAAAATGTATTCTGGTCTGGTGTATAAATATCAGCCTTGATAAAAGCTCTATATAGGGATTACAGTCCTTCTGTGTGGGGAATATTCATATATAAAGAAGCAATATCCAGGGTGACCAATAATATATCTGCTGTGATCACTAAATCCTTGATAATATTTAGAACGTCCATACTGTCTCACAAACAAGCTGGGTAACCAATAACAATTTATTTTATGTAAGCTTTCACATATTTAGTCAACAGTTCTGTCAATGAATCAGTGCTTGAAATAATGGGATGGCCAAACAGTTTCTATTTTTGTGCAATTTGGGTTATTGGGTAACATATAAATAGTAGCCTGAACTGGACTGTATAAAATCAAAAAATCTCTAACTTTCTCAGAAATAATATGTTCCTTAAATACCTGTTGTATTAATGCATTAATCTGTCTTTAAAAATTAGCTATGGAGTCTATTTCTAACAATGCATAAAACTCCTCATTTCAAAGTTGTGAAAGACTTCACACTCATAAAAATATGAGTCCATCACAACAATTGATCCCCCTTTGTCAGTCAGTTTGTTGTAACAGCACAATTTTCTCCTAATTACTTCATCACCTCAAACTCGGCCTTCATGCAATTAACATATTGTGGGGCTGGAAACTTAGAAAACAATTTTTCCAGATCCCTCTCACATAAACTACTAAACGTCTGAACAATAGGATTCATTGGTGGCATAAACTGAGACTTCCTACCCATTTATCTTAGACACCTATTTTCATAATTAAGGGACAATCCCCCTTCCTCAATATTAACTCCCCCCATCCTTATCAGTAAAAAAAATAATCTCAAATTCAGCAACCTAACAAATCTATTAAAATCCACCAAAGTGGACCCCCCGACAAATTTTGTGTCTAGTCCCTCATTTATGTTTTATGTGAATGACAGTCCTACAATGGACATATTTTAAAGTTTTATATATTTTTTTTTATTTAGACTTTATCTCTCCTCCGCAGAGCCGACAGGTAGCTCTGGCCCTCTCTTGGAGGGACTCGTTATCCAATTGGAGTATGTCAGGTCATTATGGACCCTGACAGCTTCTGGCCTTTTTCTGCTTTTCTCCCCTGGGTACCTGAACAATGCAATGTGCGAGGCAGATGCCCCTGCCTCAGCCAAAGCAGCCATACACCTTGGATGTGTGCCCTCCACTCTTCTGGGTGACATGCTTGTGCCAACACCCAGCTACTGCTGGGTGTCAGTCTACAGCGCACTGCACTGTCCCCCCCTCCCCGAGGAAAGAGACATGTCTACAGACGCTCAATCCTTCCTCCCCCTGCTAACCCCTGAGCAACCTGAGTCTGTTTCTGAATCGGGTTGCTGGTGTGGTGCGAGGTGTGGTGTCCAGCACCTCAACCCACAGTGCCACTAGGCCAGCTTAAAGAGCAACTCTGCACTTCAGCATGTGTTTTCATAAGTAAGATATTTCAGCTGTTACAATTTACTAGAGACTACAGTTTTTCATTTTCAATGTTTCTTTCCAAGGTTTATAACACATCTTGGTAGTCTTTCTAAGAAGTCTGTATAGAAAACTTTTGAAAACGTTTGCCTCTCCCCTTATAACCTCACAGTGCCTTGGTTTATGACATCATAGTGCTCACCATGGCAACAGACTGTGATGTCACAAAGAGAAAGTGGCTAGCAGGGAAGAGTCAGCTACATTTTGAGACTCAGTGAAATAACTGCTGCAGTATCCACAATATTTATTAGACCAACAGCAGGGGAAAGTAAAACAAATATAACAAATAAAAAACAATAAAGCCAGAACATAAAAGTTGTAAATCTAGTATTGTTATGCTTTTTATTATGATAGAGAGTTGCTCTTTAAAGTTGTATATTTTAAAATATTTTGTAGTATGTTAGTGTTTTATTATAGGAGGTTGTTAATCAGAATCATAAAATAATAAGGTTTTGTGTAATTAAATTGCATGTGCCTATGTGTGTTTATGTTAATTAATGAAATTGTTTAAATGTGATTTAATGTGGTGTCCATTACTCTTGATAAAGCATGTGAATAGTGTGAAAAGTTGAGTCATGTTGCCATTGTCACCACTGTCCTGTTTATTTTAATTTTTTAATAGATGTGTTTTTTCTTTGCTTCTTACAGTTGGTAAGAGTTGTTTTTATTATATTTTCAATCTTCTCCTATAAGCATTTGGCTGTGGTGTCCTTCAGTATTCAATTTATCATCATTATTGTTTATGGTGTTCATGCTGTTGCTTGGAGAAGAGATACAGAAGTATAGTTTGGGTTTTTATTGTGATGCTGATGCCACCCAGGCTTGCAGTAACTACTTCCTTGGCTGCACCATAAACAAGGCCATCAGAGGTGGGGTCCTATCACCCCTCTTCCCCTTGCTCAAACCAAAAAATTGCCCCCATAACCTTAGAAACTCCTCTGGCATTCTGCTGGATGCTTGACAAATCACCACCTGCATGGGTAATAAAGATTTCACCTCACCCCCCCCCCTGCAAACTGTGGAACAGTCTGCCCACCTCACTTCACTCTCTCTCGATTCTCACCTCTTATTCAAATCCCACTACAAAGGGGCCTTAATGGATGCTGCTACTTGTACCTGTCCCCTGAGAGATAACCCCAGTACTACTCCAACAAGCTCATAAGCTTGCTGAGCTTACCCAGCAACTCAGATACTCAATCTCATGTACATCCTTGTGACCTTGTATAGAAACATAGCAATTTAAGGCAGATGAGGACCAAAGATCCATTTTGATGTGTTCTGTTCCATTGTTGTACCTGTATCTTTCTGTAACTTACTCCAGGTCACCCCTGAAAAAGGGACCTTCAGGGCTCAGTGGGCCTACCCAGTTACCAAAATTGAATAAATAAATAGCCCACCCTGAGCCCAACCCCCCCTCTTTAGGATTTCTGTGAGACAATCCCCTTGTGTCTGTCCCAAGCTGCTTTGAATTCTTCTACTGTTTTGGAGTCAATTACTTCAGCCAGTAGACCATTCCATGGGTCAACCACCCTCTCTGTGAAGAAAACCTTCACATTTTGCCCCTGAATCTTCCTCCCCTCAATTTCAGCTCATGTCTTTTTGTCCTACTGGTGCTATTATACCCTTCAGAAACTTGAATGTCTCAATCATGTCCCCTCTATCCCTGCATTGTTCCAGGGAGTACATGTTGAGTTCCTGTAACCTGCTTTCTTATGGCAACTTATGGAGACTGTGTATCGCTTTTGTTGCCCTCCTCTGTACTGTCTTCAATCTATCTATGTCCTTCCTGAGATAAGGTCTCCAGAACTGGACACAGTATTCAAGGTGGGGTCTCACCAGGGACCTGTACAGCGGTAGGATCACCTCCTTTCTTCTACTTGTGATGCCTCTTCCTATGCATCCCAGCATTCTGCTGGCCTTCTTTGCTGCCTTTTCGCATTGTCTGCCTAACTTCAAATTGTCTGATATGATAACCCCTAGATACCTCTGCTGATGGGTGGTTGCTAGTTTTTCCACTACCAGGTAAGTAGTCTATCTCTGGGTTGATTCTGCCCAGATGCGTAACTTTGCACTTTTTCGCATTGAATTTGAACTGCCACAAGCTGGACCAATATTCCAGCCTCAGTAGGTCACTTTTCATTTGCTCTACCCCCTGTGCAGTGTCCACCCTGTTGCAGAGTTTTATGTCATCTACAAACAGGCACACCTTCCCGCTGAACTCCTCTGTGATATCTCTGATGAAGATATTAAAGAGTAATGGTTCAAGGACAGACCCCTGTGGCACCCCACTTGTCATCTCCCTATCCCCTGATGCTGACCATTTACTGTCATGGACTGAGTTCTCTGTTCAAGCCAGCTACTCACCCATACTACCACCTCTTGCTCCACTCCTGTATGGTTAAGTTTATTTAGCAGCCTTCTATGTGGTACAGAGTTGATGGCCTTGCTTAAGTCAGGGTAGCTAACATCAATGGCTCCCCCCTGGTCCACAGCCCTAGTAAATGAGTCAAAGAACTCTGTCAGGTTAGTCTGGCAGGATCTTCCCATTGTGAAACCGTGCTGCTTGGCATCCAGTTGTCCAGATTCCTCCAGGAATGCTAGTATCCTTTCTTTGAGCAGTGACTCCATCAACTTACCCACCAACGAGGCGAGGCTGACCTGGCGGTAGTTTCCTGCCTCCTCACTGCTACCACTCTTGTGCATGGGAACCACTATTGCTCTTTTCCTGTTCTGGGGAACTGTTCCCTCTCTCAAGGATCTGCTAAAATGATCCACTAGTAGTGCTGCTAATTCATCACTAAGTTCCCTCAATATGCGTGGGTGGACTCTGTCTGGCCCCATGGCTTTATCTACATTTAGTTTTTGTAACTCTGTCCTTACCCTCTCTATTGTGAATGGGCTTGTGTCCATTCCCTCTAGATTACTTTTGTCCTCCTTTGGGGTGGGTCCATTACCAGGTCCCTCCTTAGTAAAGACTGAGCAGAAGTACTCATTTAAGACTTCTGCCTTTTCACTGTCTTCTTCTACCCTCCTTCTGTCCCTGCTTATGAGCCTGGCAACGCCTTTTTTGTTTTTCCTTTTGTCGCTTATGTAACTAAAGAAGGTCCCATTGCCTCTTTTAACCCCCGTGTTATGTCTTCATCGGTCTGCGCTTTTGCTTTTCTGATCGCCCTCCTGCCTCCTTCAAGCTGCACTTATAGAAACATAGATATTGACGACAGATAAGGACCACAGGGCCCATCCAGTCTGCCCATTTTTTCTACCTTATGAATGTGCCATAGGCCTTTACTCTGTCAATTGCCTGTCTAGTCATATTGTATCTATATTATCCAACAAAGGATAACACTGTCTTTGAAATTATTTAGTAGTTATGCTTATCTACACTACTGAGCTTTTTATTTTTTGTACACTTCTGATGGAATATGCTGTACAAAATCTCTTATTATTGTTTGCACTATACTGTATCTGTAACTGTTGTCAGTATTTCCTGTACTGTATTTTGTGCTTGTATTTATCCTTGTGTCATCTTTATGGCCTGGGCTGTGCCTGAAAACAGTCCACTGGATCAGTGCAACTACCCGGTTAACAAATAAATAAATACATACATACATAAATAAATATCTTTCATTTAATCCTCCAACAGGGTTTGCCAACAGCTGTGCTTGAGAGTACATTATCTGAGATTAGTTTGTGGATGGCTCTCAGTGGGTTGAAGTCAAATCATGGCAAAATTGAGCTTCTACTAGTGGGACCAGATTGCTGAGGTCACCCATAAGGGAGAGCATGGACCTCCCTATTTTTGGAGGTGAAGGGTTCCAGACTAGGAAGACTATGCACAGCATAGAGGTCACTCCTGATACAGAGCTGTCACTGGTTTGCCGTGTGTCAGTCATCATCAGGAGTGGCATTTATCACCTAAAAACATTTATCTATTTTATTAATTTTATTAACTGGGTGGGCCATAGGAGTTGATTTTACAGGGGCGATCCACAATTAATAACAGAATAATCAAACATTACAAAGTCAAGACACATGATTAGAAAAGAACTACATTCAGCAAAGCTTGGCACAGTGATCAAATTATTAATAACAAACTTTATTTACACAAGACAGGGCAGACAGAGCAGAATCGGATATCTACATAACCCAGGCTGTGCAGACAGAGGCAGTTATAATAAACAGAGTAAGAGTCCCTAATTACAGGAGCAAAGGCTCCACTCCAGCAGGGCAACTTTGAGCCCTTTCTGAAATCCATCAAGTGAAAAACAATCTTGTAGAGTAGGTGGTAGGGAGTCCCAAAAGTAAGGTGCTGAAGTTGCAAAGGACCTCTTGCCCACACAGAATCTAACTCTGAGTACCTCTAATGTTGTATTGCTGGAGGAATACAATGCTCTTCTTGAGGATTTAATTGTCAGGCTGTCACATAGGCTAGGAGGAGGCAAGGGACCCTTAACAAGCTTAAAGGCCAAGCAGAGGAGAGGGTACTCTAAGTAGCCTTTGCAACAGGGCCTGTTCAGAGAGCAAAATACATCACAATGGTGTTTCCTTGGTGGAGCTCCTTAATTTTTAAGACGTCGCTGGGTTGTTGGCACCCCTACCTAGAGCCAGACAATCTTTTAATACTAGTGCATGCTTTCATCATTTTTTGCCATAATTACTTTAAAGCAGTCTCCCGGCGCTTTCTGTCAGGTGGGATCTGCTGCCTACAGGTAGTCCAGAATTTAGCAGCTAGACTTGCTACCTCTACTAGGAGGAAGGAGCATATCACATCTGTTCTTCATTTTCTGCACAGCCTTCCTGTTAGACAGTGGATTAACTTTAACATTCTTCTGTTGACGTATTAGGCCCTCAACAGAATGGGTCCCCTGTATCATACTGAGGAACTTGTAACCTGCACTGACATACGTGAACTATGCTGAACAGGTTTGGACCTTTTGGACCTTTTAGCTGTTCCAAAGTCAAAAGTCAGCTGTTGGCAGAGTATTTTCTGTTTGTGCCCCTCTTCTTTGTAGCAGCCTTCCTACTGATATTCAGTCTTTCCCCTTGGCCCCCACTTTAAAGTGTAAATAAAAAAATTTAGGCAAGTGCTTGATGACATCTGACAGCTCATGGATGCACTGCTTGATTTTTAATATCTTAGATCTGTGAATATTTACTGTATTTATAATTTCATGGTTTTTGAATTTTTTTGTTGAATTTATGTGTTACCCGATATGTACACAGCCTTGGTTTTAAGAAAAGCTCTATTCATATCTATCTATCTATCTATCTATCTATCTATCTATCTATCTATCTATCTATCTATCTATCTATCTGTCTATCTGTGTCTATCTGTCTATCTGTCTGGCTGTCTGACTGTCTGTCTGTCTGTCTGTCTGTCTCTCTGTTTTTACATCTCAGGTGCTTCAGTCCCTGAGTAGTAAGTATCACTGCAGTATGCCCTTGACCATGTCCACTGCTGGTTTCACTGAAATAAACTCTCCATGCCAAAATGACAGTCTCTGTTACTTTTGGAAGTAAGCAGACACTTGCTAGGCTCCTTTAAGGCCCTGTCCTCTTGACTCTGGATGCCTCCCTTAAAAAAGTGGAGGTGGAAGACTAGGTTTGCTGGCCAAGGCACCTAGCTTCACCTGAGCTCTTTTCTTCTAGGTTGCTTAAAAGGGCAGAGCAAAGAACCTTACCAGAGCTAGGATAAGGATTAAGGCTTCTTTTGGCTAGGTAGATTTACTGTGTTATTTTTATTTTGTACTC
Source organism: Neoceratodus forsteri (assembly GCA_016271365.2). Classification (NCBI taxonomy): domain Eukaryota; kingdom Metazoa; phylum Chordata; order Ceratodontiformes; family Ceratodontidae; genus Neoceratodus; species Neoceratodus forsteri. The sequence goes on from CM028132.1 coordinate 564,180,145, forward strand.
ACAGGGATGGTTACTGTTTGTTGTTAACATTTTATTGCCTTATTTTTCTCTGATTTAAATTTTTGTTGCTGGGTATACCTTCTGCTGCATTATTACAGGGTGTGCCTACAGGTCTGTGCTTACAGATTACTGCTGCAATCTTCTGATTCAAATAGTCTTTTGCAAGGTATATCTTCTGTTATTGCTTTATTTTTCTCTGTAGCAAAGTGTTTCTTACAGGGTATATCTTCTGTGAAATTATTATAGGTGGTGCTTTACAGGTTTTACAGTTTTATCTATCATTAGGATAAGCTTTCAGGGCTACTGCATTTGTTGCTGGCTGATTGTTTCTGTTCTCACCTTCTTGTTTCTTTCTTCCGTGGTTCTTCTTTTTTGGCAGGGGAAGGGCCCAGCCATCCACCCCCATCCCCTACCACCCTACACTACACTCCATTTATATGGTAGCACAGTCATGACATTTAATGTAGCAAAGCAGGAAGGGGTGGATCAGAGGGGTATCCACACAGTGACCTAATTTACAAGGGCACTAGTAATTTAACTTGTTATATCAAGTTATTCAAAAATAAACAAACAAAACACAAAATCAAACTTTTACTTTCATTTTCTTCCTTCTAATTACTCTGACTAGGTTATAAACCCAGCAACTTATTGGGAATGGATATCATTAACTGCAGGTACTGCAGAATACTTTTCAGAAGGGCAGTTTTACAGGATTTAGGACAATGTCCTACATGTTGGGTCATTGGAGATCTAAGGGCTCAGGTCCAGGCAGCATGGGCAGAGATTGCACGCCTCAAATTGCATATTCAAGAGGAAATACAGTATATTATAAGAATTGCCTGCCATTTCCCTAATATCCAACAGAAGCACCTCGACCGCAGAGGGTAGTTGGTCTGGGAGGCTGGCAGGTGGTTAGGAGGGACAAATCAGGTGCCCCATCACTCGGTGTTCTCCAACATATCACCTCCACAAACCATATAAAAACTACAAAAAGGTATTTGCCTCTATCTCCGAAATCAAACACAGGGGCAGAAGACACTGCAGAGCAAGACACTGCAGCACAGGATCTAGCACAGCAAAACTCACCCAAAACAGGAACCAAAACAAAAAAAAGCAAAAAGGAAATCCAAAAAACTTCTGATCAAAGGAGACTCCATGATTCGGGGAGTTGATACATATCTCCAGCCGGGGTAATGGTCAGATGTCTCCCAGGTACATCAGCATGGAGAGACACTGACCACATTGCTAAAATTGTTCAGGAAGTAGGAGAAAACATTGACGTCCTGGTACACATAGGGACTAATGATCTCACCAGCCGGTCAGTTGTGGAGACCAAGGAACACCTGACCAGGCTGGTTGACAAACTGTCATCCATTTCATCTGGCATCTCCTTCTTTGAGATCCTGCCAGTCTGGGAGACGGGGACAGATGGACGGAAGGTCAGAGAAGGGAAGATGGGGAGCTAGACATGTGGCTCAAGGGCTGGTGCCAGAAAAAAGGACACAAATTTGTAGGGAACTGGCAACAGTTTTGGGAGCAAAAGTTCTTTAAATTTGATGGACTTCATCTGACTAAGGAGGGAGTCAGTGCATTGGGGCAGAGGTTTGATGTCTTTGCAGAATATTTAAACTAGCAAATGGGGACAGGGGTGCAGCACACCATATGTCAAATGGGAAGAACACCCCTCCCCCTTAGCTAGTGGTCAAACAGGAGTTCAGCATTTTTGTAGTTCATTTGCATCACCAGATAAAGAAAAAGGTCCAGCTCCCCATACGCTGCACAGAGGAAACGCTGGACCTCACCCAACAACTAACACGCCAAAATATGGCCAATGGAAAATCATGTACACAAATGCTCGCAGTCTGGGAAACAAAATCCCAGACCTGCAGGCAATAATGACAGAGGCTAAACTGGACATAGTAGCCATTAGTGAGACATGGTTTACCAGTAACCACACTTGGGAGACTTCAGTACCTAGCTATATACTGTTCAGAAGAGACCAAGGTGTAAAAAGGGAGGTAGTGTGGCCCTGTATGTCAATGAAAATATCAAAGCTACAGAAATTCAGAATACACATAAAGGTCACCCTGGAAACAGGAAAAGAGACAGCCATATGAACTGGGGTTGTGTACGGGCCTCCAGACCAGGGGGAGGACATAGACACATTACTGTTAGATGATATACAAAACATGACAGCTAAAGGGGAGGTTCTGATAATGAGAGACTTCAACATGCCAGATACAGATCGGTCAATACCAGCAGGGACATCTGCCAGAACTAGACACATGGTGGATTCCCTACAGGGGGAGGTCCTCAAACAACTGACACAACAACCCACAAGAGATAGGGCTATTCTAGATCTAGTACTGACTAACAGGGAAAGGGTCACAGATCTCCGGGTAGAAGGTCACCTGGGTGCCAGTGACCATTACATGGTATGGTTCAGTTTGGCCACTAGAACAAAATAATCCCATTCAAAGGCAAAAATATGGGACTTCAGAGGATCTAACTTTGATAAGATGGCCAACAGTTAAGCTAGCCTTGGCAAAAAGAAATACAGGTGAGGGGGTACAGGCAAAGTGGGCAAGCATTAAAGATGCAATACTTGAAGCAACATCCCATTGTGTTAGTGAGAAAAGGAAGTACAAAAGAAGAAGGAAACCACTTTGGTTCTCAAACACAGTAGCAGAAAAGGTCAGAGCCAAAAGGCTGGCCTTCAGGAAATATAAGGGAATGCAGCAGGATGAAGATAGGGAGGCATACCAAACTTCCCTAAGGGAAGCAGGGAAAGCAGTAAGGCAAGCAAAGGCCCAAACCAAGGAAACACTAGCATGAACAGTAAATGAAGGTGATAAGACCTTATATAGATACATTAGAGAAAGGAGAAAGTCCAGAGGGGGTATTGCTAAGATCAAAGAGCATAAGGGGGCATGTGAAGAGGAGGATCACGTAAAAGCATCTATCCTAAATAGATACTTCTTCACAGTATTTACTGAAGAGAAGGTAGGACAGGGCCCACAGCTCAGCACCATGGACACAGGGGGGAGGGAGGTGTGCACTAATCCCTTCACAAAAGAAAGGGTCCTACAAGAACTTGATAAGCTCAGGGTGGACAAGGCAATGGGACCTGATGACATACATCCCAGGGTACTAAAGGAGCTAAGGATGGAACTAGCAGAGCCATTATCAGAACTGTTTAGTGAGTCTCTGAGCACAGGAGAGGTCCCAGAAGACTGGAGAAGGGATCAAGAGTGGTAGCAGGGAGGAGGCAGGGAACTACAGACCAGTCAGTCTTACCTCAGTAGTGGGCAAGATTATGGAGACACTCCTTAAGGAAAGGATAGTGCAACACCTAGAATATATAGGAGCACAGGATCCAAGACAGTATGGGTTTACAAAAGGAAGGTCCTGTCAAACTAATCTCATAGATTTCTTTGACTGGGTAACCAGAGTGGTGGACCAAGGGGAAGCAGTTGATGTCACCTACCTTGACTTCAGCAAAGCTTTCGATACTGTTCCACATAGAAGATTGATTGGTAAGCTGGGTAGGCTCAGGGTGGGTCAGACGTTGGTCAACTGGGTGGCAAACTGGTTGTCGGGAAGAAAACAGAGAGTGGTGGTAAATGATATACAGTCAGAAGAGATGCAAGTCACAAGTGGGGTACCTCAGGGATCAGTCCTGGGGCCAGTCCTCTTCAGTATCTTCATCAGTGACATTGCAGAGGGACTGGAGGGTAAGGTGTGTCTGTTTGCAGATGACACCAAGATCTGCAACAGAGTAGATGATCCAGATGGGGTGGGCAGAATGAGAAGAGATCTGGCTAAACTAGCAAAATGGTCAGAAGAGTGGCAACTGGGATTAATGCAAAGAAGTGCAAGATCACACATAGGGAAGAGAAACCCTTAAGCCACCTATAGGCTGGGAGGGGAGTTGCTGGCAGTCACAAGGGAAGAAAGAGACTTGGGCGTCATCATCACCGATGACTTGAAATCATCCAAGCAGAGCACTAAAGCAGTAGGTAAGGCTAGAGGGATGTTGGGGTGTATTAGTAGAGGTATCACAAGTCAGAATAGGGAGGTAATAATCTCTCTTTACAAGACACTGGTTAGGCCCCATCTGGAGTAGTGTGTGCAGTACTGGAGGCCACACCTTCCCAAGGACATTAACCAGATTGAGGCAGTCCAGAAAAGGGCAACCAAAATAGTGCAGGAACTGCATCAGAAAACATATGAGGACAGATTAACTGAGCTCAATATGTATAGCCTAGAGCAAAGGAGGGAGAGAGGTGATATGATTGAAACATTTAAACACCTTAAGGGCATTAACAAGGTGAAAGAATATAACATGTTTCAATATAAGAAAAATAGCAGGACAAGAGGACACAGCATGAGATTAGAGGGATGCTGATTAAGGGGTAATATGAGGAAAGGGTGGTTGATGCATGGAATGGCCTATCTCAGGAAGAGGTGGATATGAATACAGTGCAGGGCTTCAAACTGTCATGGGATAGGCATAAGGGAGCAATACAGATGAGTATGAATAGATAGGCCACTGACAGAGCAAAGGCCAATGGTGCATTCATAAGGTAGAAAAAGAAATGGGCAGACTGGAGGGGCCTTGTGGTCCTTATCTGCCATCAACTTCTATGTCAACTTTGAAAAGTTCACCGCTTTGCAAGTAACTTGGTGTGTAGTTTATAACCATGAATTCACTACCCATGTCAATGCCATCCATTAACAAAAAAAAATCCTTCCTAAATGTGGCACACTAATCCTCATTATAAAATGGGCATTGGCAATTCTGAATGGCCTAGAGCTCTCTCTGGGCATACATTATTTTTTTTTTAACAATACTCACCAAAAAAGAAGATCCATGCCAATGATGACGCAAATCAGTGCCCAAACAGTAAATTGTAAAAAAACTGAAAGTCAGACATTTTTTCCACTGTAACGAGTGATGATTTCCCCCACACACATGCATTCACAAGACAATGGCAGCCTGTACAGTAATGTGCCACACAGTAACACAGTGGTGGAAGAATTAATGGAATCACTGCTGATGGAAAGAATTGGGGAATATTTGGATTCCAGTGGGTTACAAGACCTGAGGCAGCAAGGTTTCATGGGGGGAAGGTAATGTCAAACTAATCTGATAGATTACTTTGACTGGGTGACTGAGGAACTAGATCAGGGTGGAGTGGTGGACATGGCCTACCTAGATTTCAGTAAAGCATTCAACAGCATTCCACAAAGGAGACTAGTGAGCAAGCTGGGTAGCTTAGGAGTGGGTCAAAAGGTAGTAAACTAGATAAGAAATTGGTTAAGGCATAAGCAACGGGGGGCGCGCAAATGGAGTCTACTCAAAGGAAGGAGTTTGACCAACAGGGTGCCTCAGGGATCAGTGCTAGAACCAGCCCTCTTTAATGTCTTTATAAGTGACAATGCAGAAGAGTCGGAAGGGAAGGTCTGCCTCTTTGTGGATGGCATCAAAATCTGCAATAGGGTGGACACTCCATGGAGGTGGGTGGAAAGGTTGAGGTGAGACCTGAGAAAACTAGAGAAATGGTCAAGGGAGCTGGTTTCAATGCAAAAAAAGTGCAAAATAATACACTTAGGGCACAGTAGCCTATTTTCTAAGCATAATAATATCCCCCAGGGTGGGCGGTATGGGTTATATTGGATTAGGGCTATCAGGAACTCCTCCTGTGGCATCAGACCTCATTATACCTCAGCAGTCTGGTAGAGCCCAACATCATCCATCCTATTGGGTATTATTACTTATATACATTCTGGCCCCCACTACCTGTCCTCTACAGGATTATCCTCGAGATGATCCTCCCAGTATATGACAATGCAAATGATGTGTATAATGCCACCCCTTATTCTTCTTAGCCAGAATGTACTCCCTTTTCAACTTCTTCTGTCATTTTTCTATCAGCTGGGCCCCTCTCATGCACCATTGGTCCCTCTACTCTAACTTCTCCTTCCCCTTCCCTCAATAACCAGTGCTTCTCACACTGTGCCTTTTCTTTTCAAATATTGATTCAGCTCCTATCTGTTATTCATTGTCACTTCTCTCACCTTTGCCATTCTCTTCATACTCCCTCCAATACTCTGAGTGTCGTTCTTTCTCTGTTCCCAATCAAAGTTCTCCTCTGAGCAATCTGTCCTCTGCTGCAATCTTGTCCTGCTATGGAATAACCTTCTTTATACTCTCCACTCGTCTGCTTTCTCATACTATTTTAAGAACCCTAATCAGATTATTCCATGCTTGCCTGCTCTTCAAATAGCTCCCTCCTCTTCTTATGCCCTTCCTCAAGTCTGTTCCCTACCCCCAACTGATTTTCACTTCTGCCCCTGCATCTACTTCCCCCGTGGTAGTCATTATGCACTTCACACATCTTGTTTTGCCTGATTCCCTATGCCATCTATGGGCCCTATGCATGAACATAGAAACATGGACAATCATAGCAGAAAAAGACTATAGGTCCATCCAGTCTGCCCAAGTTCCCTATAATCTCTGGAACTTACGGTTCCTCCAGGGTACTAACCCTACCCATCATCTCTCTTTTCTCCTCCCTGGTCCTATCACCCCCAGTAACCATTGTTCCCTTTATTTTGTCCCAGCCCTGCTTGAATTCCGTGACTGCTTTTGCACCCACCACCTCAGCTGACAGACTGTTCCAAGGTTCCATCACCCTTTCCGTAAAGTAGTACTTCCTCACATCCCTCCTGAACCTACCTCCTGTTAATTTCCAGTCATGTCTATGTGACCACGAATTGGCATTCAAAGAAGTACTTTATTCTTGCACCTTATATCAAACATTTTGTCACATGTACCACTCCCCAGGGTGGAGTGGTACATATATAAATGTATCCATTTATTTTCCTCTCTCAGATTACACAGGCATCTCAGGGCAACTGGGCTTGGGCTACAGCTTAGTTCTGTTAATGGGGAGCTGGCAACAGCCCAAGCCTGGAGTAGGAACTATACAGAAGGTGTAAGGGGAGGGATAAAACCCTGGAGGGATAGCAAGTCCCAGGACTAAACAGGAACCCTGGCAATCTAGATGGGCCATTGGTCTTTTTCTGCCTTCATTGACTATGTTTGTCTTATTTCATGGGCGGTAAGTACAGTATTAATAGGGACACATGCTCCCAGCATCAGTTGGATGGCTGACGGCTCAGGAGGTGTGTGGAGGGATGTGCCGCTGGCCATCCCACATGGCAGCACCACATTGCTGGTATTGGGGAGGTGTAGTTGGTGCCAAAGGAGGAAGGCCACTGGCCACCAATAAAGGGACAGGGGTTCTGCGATCAGGGGTCAGGGGTGTGTGTGTGTCACACACATGCGGTCAGGGAACTTTGCACCTGTGTGTGTTGGGGAGTTGCCATGTACTTCACCAGGGATGGGGCACCTGTGTGTGTGGGGGGGGGTGGAGTTTGCTGGCATGCGGGAAGGGAGCTGGGGTTCTGTTTGGGGGGAGGTAGAGACCAGTTGCCTGGACAATGTGGTGGTTCTCTGGGCATGCAGTACATACTGCAGTTATGGTAGGGTCCCCCCTTCTGTATCCAGTGCCCTCCTATACCCCACTGTGTGCAGCACTACATGCCCTTGTGAATGGCACATAGTATTTGGCACATCTCTGTCCTTCCCCTGGCCCACCCTGGTGCATAACTGCCCCCGCGGCTGGGGGATCCACTGTCAGATTGACTTCTGTGAGGTTCAAGAATGTGTCTGAAAGATCCCCACTGTGTGGCATTCCAACTTAGGATTGCCTATGCGCCTCAGATACATGATGCATAGGCAATCCTTTGTTCTGTGCATTGGGCTCTATGTTTGAAGTTGTTCAGAGTTTGCTCCCCAATCAAAAACCTACCCAACTATAGTGTTTCCTGTTGCCTACTGCTACAGTCAGAGTGCCAGTTTTGCAATTCTCACCTTTTGTCATTTTCTCCATTCTCTAACTTACTCTGGTATATTTTAACTACTGCTACTTTTTGGTTATTTCTCCCTGTTTTTGTATAATTATTCTTTTTTTGCATTCACTTATGCTTGCGCAAGGAACATGTTGGTACAATATGGCATTTGAGAGGTGTGTCACTGCCAAGCCAATTACAGCTGAAATTGTAATGGTCTTGGCAGTGTACACCAATGACCAGGCACTCTGGTCATGACTCAAGTTCAGTTTTGCTGACGTGGCAAGTTGTCCAGTTAAAAGAAATGAACCCGCTCCAATGAGAGCGCTTCATTTCTTTCTGTAGCCATAACTCTGACCATGCACATTACAGTTGACAGTAATGCGCATGGCTGGATTTATGGCTACAGCTTTCTAGTGCCACTGGCTGCACTCTGTTCAGAGTCCTCACTCTTTGCCCCTACCCTGCTTGTACATTACCTTATCAGTGGCTCCTGCTGGCCACTGCTCTCTGGTTCCCCGGTTCTTGCTCTGCCCCCCCCCCACTCCATAAAGGCTTCCACAAGTGTCAGTGTCAGTGGCTCAGCAGGTAGCACACTCACCTCTGAGGTCGGGAGATCAGAGCACTGTCATAGGGCTGTGGGTTCAACTACCACACCTGGCAGAAGGGTGTCAGAGGTCTGTCAGTTAAATTCCGACACCTGGCACTTGGGTTAATATCCCAATACTGAAACTGTAGTGCAGCATGAGAGGGGTGCCGCACCTCTGAGGTGCCATCTTTCTGATGAGACATTAAACTGAGGTCCCATCTGCCTGTTCTGGTGGTAGTTCAAGTGGATGTTAAAGATCCCATGGCACTTAAAGAAAAGAGTAGGGGAATATTTTATTGAATGCACATCATTGCAATCATGTGTGATATCAAAAAAACCTAGAAAGTAATACATAAATTAATACAAGAAATAATCAGAGGAATACAGGGTTAACACAGCATATTATTACTACAATAGAATGACCCACCACCACTGTGTATACTTGTAACAACTCTTTTCTCAGTACACCCAGTATAAAGTACCCACCAAATCCCAGTTTGCTTACTCTATTTACACTTTATAAAGAAGGAGATCCCATTCCACCATTTCTTGACTTTGTCTAATGGATGAAGGATTATGACTTTTTCGTAAACCTTGCCAAGTGCTTGTTCACATAATATGGCACGAGTTTCATAGTACATTCTCCATGGTTGAAAGACCCACTGGCAATGGGCCTGCCATAGATAAAATTTCGAACAACATAGGACTACTACTACAGTTCCTACATGGTATTTTTATAATGCACTAGGAAAAATTCCTAATATCAAGGATTCATAAGACATGTTAGTTAGCCATGGCAACTTCCATTTCTGTGCTATGTATGCCCACAGTGGCTTTACGTAGGAACACTCCAAGAAGAAATATTCAGTTGATTCCTCAGTAGCCTGAAATGATGTGTAAGGACAATACCTTTACTGTACTGCCTTATGTTTTAAGTTCCCTTGCAGGTTTAGTCTACCATATACTGAGAGCCATAGGATCTCCCACATATGAAAGAGGATCCCCTTGTTCAGTTGTGACAACACCCATTTGTTCTGAGGGGGGGGACATTTCTTGAACCTAGGTTCTAAAGGGTGGGATACAGAAATTATCAAGTTGTACAACTGGGCCCCTGAGGATTGTAGAATTTGTTGTTTGGTAATTCCCCATTTGTAAAGCCTCTGGGCAATGGGTTTCAGACAAGCAGGAAGGCTGAGATGGGATACTTTCAGAGGGTCCAGGCCAAACTTGTAAGTAGTTAACTATGATCCCTTGAAATCCTAGATGTGCAGGGGAGATAGGACACAACACTCTTTTAATGTTCTGGGAGATGACTAGAGAATGAAAAAAAAAGAAATGGAGTCAATCATATCTAGACCCATTTGTTTTTTGGGGAGATATGTAAAGGCCCTTGATGGGACTGAGACGGCTTCCCCAGATCATCTGAAAGAAGGTACTATACAGTCTTGTTTCTAGTCTGTAAGGGGGAGGAAAAATCATTGCCATATAAAGAAAGCCTGGTGTTAAGAAGTGTTTTATGACTTGAACTCTCTTAAAGCAGCAGTGCAAAGAAAATGGGTTAAAATTTGACCCCGCCTTTTTTTCTTACTAATTGATGCCAAATCTCTTCCAGTTTATTTTGGTGGTACAATTTTCAGTTTTCATCATAATTTAAGAATTTTATGAAAGTTTTAAAATAATTATTTCTCAAGAAAAAAAGATGGCTGCCAGATTTTTGCATTAAAATAATACTGAGGACCCGAGGAGGGTGAGTCCAGAAAAAAAATGCAACTGTACAGTACAAAGCATAGGAGGCATCCAGAAAATCCAAATCAACAGTTCTGCCAATATTTTTCATCACCATACAGAAAATTTGCTTTTTGGAATAACTTTTTTCATTGCACTGCTGCTTTAAGTTTGGATATCCTTCAGTCTTTCCACCTTGCTACTTTAGCTTCTGTTGAGTTTAGCACTAAGTCACAATTCTGGGACGGCATATTCTGAGGTCCAAAAAGGATACCTAATATTTTTACTGGGTCAGAAGTTAACTGGATTCTTGATATGGCCATTGGGGGGAGCAGTTCTCCCTAATAGTAGACATTTGCATTTTTCTATTTTTAAACTGGAGTTTGAAACTCTAGAGTACAATTTTAATTCTTGTAAGAATATGAGTAACTGCTCGGGGTTCCCAAAGAACAGGCAGATGTCATCTGCATAGGCCTGCACTTTTAAGGGGGAAACCATTAGGTCTGGGGGTGCCTTCCCATGGGGAGCTATAGAGAAGTCTCCTCATTAGAGGATCTAGGGAAAAAATATATAGCAAAGGGCTCAACATGCACCCTTGGCATACACCCGTCAAGATCTGGAAACTTTTTGTTACCAGACCTTTTATAATGGGAGACACAGAAGCGGATGAGTACAGGAGTTTTATCCAGAGTATAAACTGAGGGGGGATGCCATAGTATTCTAGTGAGGAAAATGGAAAGTTGTTGTAAACCCTATTGAATGCTTTACTCTGGTCTAGTGTTATTAGTGTTATTCACTAAAAATACCACCAACAGCTTAATCTGGTTCAGTTTCAGTTGCTTACCATCTGTATTCCCCCCCCCCGCCCCTGAAAAAGGGACTTCTAGGCCCAGTCAGCTTACCAGGTCAACAAAATTCAATAAATAATAAATAAATAATTATACTACCCTTCTGGTTATTAGTTGATAGGAAGTCAATCATGTCTCTAATGGTCATCAGTGGGTGTAGGACTTTCCTGTTGGGGAGTCCACAGAAGTGTGAAGGGTGGATTAAGGATTGTGCCACTGTCTGTAATCTTCTGTTTAGTACTTGAAATAAAATTTTGAAATCTGAATTAAGAAATTGTTATACAGTAGGCCGCCAGTTTTGAATTTGTGCTCTCTCACCAGATTTAGATATGAAAACTATTAGCCCAGTTGTGAAGTCAGATGGAACATCTTTGTCAGTTAAAGAGTATGAAAATACTTCAGTTAGGCATACTGCTAATTCTTTAGGGACAGTTTTATAGAATTCATATGGAAGGCCATCCTAGCCAAGGGAAGTACCTAATTTTAAGTAGGTAATAACTTCTTCTATTTCCTTTGAAGAGACTGGGTTGGCTAAATTATTTATCCCTTGGGGTGGAGGGTCAGGGTGCGTAAGGCTCTTAAGATATGAATTTATAACAGATTCCTGGGGGGTAGTCATGCACAACATGTGACTTTAGAAATTCTGAGATGACTTTAGCTATATCTGAGGTTGATTCTACGAGATTCTCTGTGCTGTCATGTAATTTTTCTAAGTTTGTAGCATGTTTTCTTGCCTTATATGCTTCATAAGGGTCATTTATGGGTGTATCTTGAGTCCCATACTGTAGTATGGCTCTAACAGTTTTAGCTCAGTGGTACTAGAGTTCTTTCATTTGGGATTTTAGGAATAATCCTTCCTGGACTGTGAAGCTAATGTAATTATGTACAGAAGCTTGTTCTTCAGATGAAGGTTTTTAAAAAATTTGGAGTGTTTCCTTTTTTTTTTTCAGCTGACTGGAGCCAGCAAGTTATGTCATGCTTTGTGTCTGCCCACCATTCTCTGGTATTGTTGTAGAGATTGTAGACTGAAGTTCTTGCCCTCAGAAGGTTTGATATACCCTTTCTAACTTCGGGATCTGATAGAAGAGAGGTGCTCAGCCTCCATCGGTCCTGTTTCTTCCCCAGGAGTGAGTTGTCCTGGAGGGTTCATTTTAACAGTAGGTGGTCTGAGAACTCTAAGGGGAAGATCTCTAGGTCTGGGGGGGATATTTTTGGAAGTGAAAAAATGGTCTATTGTTGAGGAGTATTTCCATCTGATGTAGGTAAATTTTGGTCCTTTCTTCTGAAACTGGGCACAGTTTGTTAGAGCTGCTGTTGCTATACAGTTTTTGAGAGCATTAGAGTCACAATAATTATTTTTCCCCACTGTTTTTATAGTTTTGGGAAGTTCACAGTTAAAGTCCCCCAGAAATATACTTCGGAAGGTCACAAGAAAGGGTTGGAGGAATAAAAAAAGGGTAACTCTCTCAGTCTTTGATTGCGTCCCATAAAGGGAAATAAATCTACATGGGGAGTGGTGCCAAATACCGTCCAGAAATAATAACCTACCTGGAACTAAGTTAACCAGTTTTGTAAGTGTAAAAGGGAAGAAGTTAAAGAGAATACCCACCTCATCTGCCCTATCTGTCCCGAAGGACCAGAAGGAAGGTCCCCAGAACCATTTGGCTTGATATAAGCGGCCTGGTCTACTGATGACATCCATGTTTCTTGTAATAAGGATACATCAGATCAAGATCTGTGTAAATACTGGAAAACCATACTTCTTTTTTTATGGTTTACTAAACTACAAATGTTTGCGGTAACCAGACATTGTTTCCCCATAGAGTTGAGTTTCTACTGAGTTAGGGATCTTTTTTTCTTCTTTCTTATTCTTCACTTTGTACTCAATCATGCTGTTGTTAGTAACTATGGGATCTGGTTTTGTGAACTTATGTCAGAATCTGCAACCTCCATTTCGGACTCCCCCCAGTTGGTAGTGGCCAAGACTGAGAAGGAGTTATCTGATTCAGTCTCAGGGGTTTCTGGGGGGAGTGGGGATTTTGTATTCCTCAAGGACCTTCTTCTAGGCAATGGGGTGGGTCTCTGAGCTGGGGAAGCAGGGGGTAATGGGGGTTGGAGGGCACAGGAGGTTAAACTACTTCTGATGAGTTCTAGTAACACACGAGGGGGGGGAAATTCCAGGCAGGACTGTAATATGCTGTCTTGGTCTGTTACCTTTTGCAGATCCTTTGTAGGCCCACCTAGGGAAGGGGGAATCAGGAGTTGCTCCTTTGGTGCTGGTTGTTCTGCAGTTTTTTGAGCTTTCTGCATTAGGATATCAGGGCTTAGGGGAGAAGCTTCATTCTTAGCCACCCAATGAGCATTCAGCAAACATATGCTCTGTCTTCTTGTGCAAGTTGCATTTGGTGTGGTTAGCACACTGGAAGCTAATGTGGCCTACCTCCCCACAGTTGGTAAATAAGGGCTTATCACAGACGCTTGACAAATGGGTACAAGACCCGCACTTATAACAAGCCTGGGGCAGACCCACATAAAGACAAACTCCTCAGTCCCTACCCAGCATAAAGGCATTTGAGATATGATGGATGCCCTCATCTGACTGTTTCAGTTTCACTTTAAATTTCCATCTTCCTGTACAAAACATTTCTAAATCCAGTACTGGCTCAGGAGCACTTAGGACATCACATTTCTGGTTCAACTAATATACATTGTCGTCAATATGTACACCCTCATTCCTAAACATTATAGTTATGAATTTAATCAAGGGTCTTGACAGCGGTATCACCAGGAAGGGGGACCAGAGAGGAAAGAATTTCACCTGGCTGTACTGTTGCCAAAATAGTTCCAGTGCATTTGCACTCCTAAAACTGACATCATAGTTATCTTCACCAGCAATGTTTATGAAGGTGAAGACATCCTTGAGGGAGAAGTGGAGGGAGTCTTTAAGAAGATTTTTCCCCATGAAGTATCCATCTGGTCTTGTTTCCATTGCCATCTTTATATCTAATACGAATCACGTTTCTTCCTGGGCCACATCTTGTTTTGATTTTTGGAAAAGTTCTAACAGTAGTGGCCTTTGAGGAGGATCAAGTATGTTGTCCTGCTGTTGAGTTTCAGGATCTGGTATTTGGGGGGTGGTAAGGCCCTGGATTGTCCTTTTGATGAAGGGGGGGTTAAGGCATCTCTCATCTCAATAGGGGCAGGAGGATTTTCCCCTGGGACTACTGTTTTAAGTTGTTTTGAGGTTGTTTCCTGGAAGCAGTGTAGCTGAGTCATTGCAGGTACCTCAGGAGCTTCTGTTGGGTGTGATTCTGGGAATGTTTGGGACAAGATGTTAGCTGGAGACCAATTAGGGTTCAGGGAGCCACCTGTCATCAGGCATTCTCTTCCATCATGATTCAGAAAGTGCCTTTTCTGGGGACTACTGTGCAAAGGGGTCCTGAGATGAAGCATTCAAGAAAAAGGCAGTTTGTTTTATATTAAAGACTGTGAGATCTGTGTTTTCAGTAGTTGGGGTCCCAGTGGGTTACTTTAATACATTATCATTTGTAATAGGTAAATTGTTAGGAATGTTCTGTTTTGATATAGCAAAGGCAGCTCTTTTATTTCTGTTGTCCCCTTTATTTGCAAGTTTATTTCTTACTGAGAATGAAAAGACAATTGCACCATCCTGGTTATCAGTTCCCTTTTGAAAAATAATGTTCTCCAGAGACATTATCAGGTTTTTACAATCACTTGGATCTGCTGAGATACACACTTTAGTTTCAGATATAATGTTTTTGATAATTACATTCTCTTTTAGACTGTCTGAAATTGGGTTAGGCACGTCAGGCTGATTACAACCCGTGTCCATTATTTCTCTGGTTTTTTTTAAGTTCCCTGTAACTTTTCCCTCTGGGTCTAGGCACACATTTAAATTTGAGTTATCACTGCCAGCCATATTATTTGTTTCACATTAGTTTATTGAAATTTGAGTATATAAGAAAGCACACATATTATACAATAGATGAACATCCTTCTTATAAGGTATAAAATATCACTTAAACACAGTATTTAGGGTAAACATATTGGAGAAGCCTTATATACATGTATTGATAAAACACAAACCTAGACAAGTTATAAGTGGAGAGCAGAAGGGTTACAATCAATAGGGTATTATAAAATCAGGAATGGCAACCATGTACGAAATAAATGCTAGGGCAGGCTATGGCAAGGCATTCAATAAATTACAAAAAGTGATAAATGTGGTAATATGAACAATGTTCAGTAATGGAGAGGTAAAGATGAGAGAAAAGTGTGCAAGGAAAGAAAGAAGAGAAAAAAGTATGGAAGAAGGGAAGGAGAGAGGGAGAAAATAGAGAAGGAGGCAAAAAAGAAGAAATATCTGTGCACAAAAGTTTTGGAAAAACCTAATCTGAGTGCAAAATAAGAAGAGGGTTAAATATCCCTAAGAATTAGGGTCTAGAATAATCAGGTTCAATGTACTTGAAGCAATCCTGCCAACATCTGTCATATACAGTGAGTCAGTTATGAGTAGTATGAGATAATCGGTCTAGAGAGGCATACTGAGAGAGGCTTTGAAGAACATCTGAAAGAGAAGGCACCAGAGTTGATTTCCATTTCATAAGAATCAGACGTTTGACCTGAATAGAAAGTATGTTTAGCCATCTAAAATGTGCATGTGAGAGGAGAGAGCTATTGGGGATAAGGATGCCTAGAAGGAATATCTTGGGGTCAAAAGGTAGTTTTTGTCCTGTTACTCTAGAGGCAAGTAAATAGACTTCACACTGGAGCTTATTAATGGGAGCACACGACCACAAGATATAAAGTAGATCACCGTTGGCCAAATTGCAGCGCCAGCAGTTATTATTATTTAATAGGCCCATTCGTTGAAGCACAGAGGGGGGTTCTATACCAAAAATGTAGGATTTTAGTTTGTATTAAAGTACTATGGGCATCTTTAAAGGTATTATGTACAAGACGCCAGCAATTACTCCATTGTGCGTCTGAAATATTGTAGTTAAGAAGAGTACTCCATTTATTTTTGGCCTGTATAAACTGATCAGGTATATTATCAATAATGTCTTTGTAAATGGAGCTATTCAATTTTACTGATAAATTAGCCAACCATAGTATTGTAAGGAGAAAAAGGTGTTACATGGGGGTGAAGAAGTTCATCAGATGCAGGGGTAGTGGCTCCCCTTTGATGTAAGTGTGTCATCAATGTTGATGATCATTCTGACAGCAGGGCTGGTTTCTCTGACAGCCGGTTTAAGTTTGGCCAATTGTGTAGTCAGCTGTTTTTTTGCAGTATTGGTGCCACCAATCCTTGGCTTCTAATTCCTTTAGTTTCTTTCCTTGTAGGTCTGAAGTTTCTTTCAAATGATACCTCTTCATTTCTGGATTGGTATTCTAGGG
The DNA here is from genome assembly GCA_016271365.2 of Neoceratodus forsteri. NCBI lineage: Eukaryota > Metazoa > Chordata > Ceratodontiformes > Ceratodontidae > Neoceratodus > Neoceratodus forsteri. The sequence continues at coordinate 564,196,645 of CM028132.1, forward strand.
TTCAGGTGTTAAAAATGAATGCAGAACTGGTACCGGTCTCTGATAGGTCTTCCGTGGTAACAAATAGCTAATTTCCTGCTTCCTCATCCAAAACTTCCAGTTTATTCCTGTGATCTCTGTGGCCTCTTGGGTTAGAATGGCAGTTGTGGCCTGTTCAGCCGGGTTCAGATTTTCTTCCACCTCCCTGAGTTCACCTTCTTCCCCTCTGTCCGCCTTCGAACTGGGCCCCTCCACAGGAATTGATAGCACTCCTGCAGGCAGAGTAGGGGAATTTCCCCAGTGCCCTGGCCAAATTTCACCCATCCATTGGAAATACCACCAACAGCTTAATCTGGTTCAAGGTCAGTTGACACTCACTGCATCAAGGGGGGAGGGGCAGCTGCAAGTGGGGTTCTAGTTGCACACTTGAGCAAACTTCATAGACCACATGGCCTGTTTCTGCTGGGAAGTAATAATAATAATAATAATAATAGACTTTATTTATAATGCACCTTTCAAAACCAAGGTGCAGTGCATAGTTAAACAATCTCACAATACAACATCATTATAAAACAACCAAACTATTACAGTCAATCCACATCAACACCATCCCCATACGCCCTATTCCAGAAGTACATTTTCAGTGCTTGTTTAAAGCCCCCCACAGTCATGCACTCCCTAATCCAACGGGGTAGAGAATTCCAGAGGGTCAGTGCCACGAACATGAAGGCTCGGGCCTCAGAAGATTTTAAAAACACTCTTGGAATCTCCAGCATCCCCTCGTTGGCCAAGCGGAGCAGTCACTCTGGGAGGTATGGAACCAGGAGCTCTTTCAGGTTGTCAGGGCCCAGTCCATGTAGGGCTTTATAAGTCAGTAATCCAACTTTAAAGGTGATCCGCCACTGAACAGGCAGCCAGTGCAGCTCCCGCAGCACCGGGGTAATGTGGGAGGATCGAGGAGTCCCCATCAACAACCGGGCTGCAGAATTCTGTACCAGCTGCAAGTGGCAGATATCAACCCCTGGAAGCCCAAAGTAAGGGGAGTTGCAGTAATCCTAATGTGAGGTCACAGAGGCATGGATCAATGTAGGCAGGTCCCCGGACGGAACAAGGTGCTTGATCCTAGCGATGTTCCTCAGATGGTAAGAGGATAACTTAATGACAGCCGACACCTGTAAACGTAATGTCAGCCTATCGTCAAGAATCACCCCTAGGTCACGCACCTGTTCAGAGATAGGGAGCTCAGTGTCCCCAAGGAATAAACCTACGGATTGATTTGCTCCCCACCCCCCCATCCAGCAACCCGGATCCACGACCATCACCTCTGTCTTCACAGGATTCAATTTCAGCCAGCTGGACCTCGTCCAACCTTGGATCTCACTAAGGCAGTTATTAAACCCTGAGAGTGCTCCATCCTGGTCTGGTGCAAAAGACAGGTAGAGCTGAGTATCATCGGCATAACAATGAAACTTCAGCCCATACCATCTTACAATGTCTCCGAGGGGAAGCATATACACAGCAAACAACATGGGAGACAGCACTGAGCCCCGAAGCACCCCACAAGACAGAGAGATGGGGTCAGAGGAAAAGATCCCCAACACCACCCTCTGAGTTCTACCAGTGAGGAAAGAGGTAAACCATCTGTGGACCAAACCAGAAAGACCACAGATGCATCTCAGGTGCTCAAGCAGAACCCCATGGTCAACGGTGTCAAATGCTGATGACAGATCAAGCAGAACCAAAATGGACCATTTTTTCTGGTCGCTCGCCATCAGGAGATCATTGAGCACCCATACCAGCGCAGTCTCGGTACTGTGCCTCTTTCGATAACCAGATTGGAGAGGTTCGTAGATGCTACTTAAGTAGTAAGTAAGTAATGGCCACGGGTGTGGCTTTCCTGATTGGCTGCTCTGGCTCCTGCCGGCTGCTGCACTCTGTCTCTCTGATCCATGCTTTAACCCGCCCCTCACAAAGGCTTCCACTTTAAAAATGCTGTGGTTCACTAGAGCTCTGGTAACCCGAAATGCTAAAGTAATTTGCCAAGAAGCCATACTTTCAGACCCATTACTACTGCCTATTGCCAACCCAGCTGCTTCCCTGTCAGTTTTGCTTTTTAGCAATGCTTAAGCATGAATACTGAAAATGTTACTATAGAGATGAAGCAGAGCTGACAGAGAAGCAGTGTGGCAGCAGCACACAGTAGTAATGGTAATGGGACAGGAGCAATGGAGCAAATATTCTACTTTCACACTGTAAATTTTTAAATTATGTTTCTAAAACATCGACTGGGGCAGGGAGAGAGAGTCAGCAAAAGGAGATTATGTTACCAACAGGTAGGATGTCAACACTTAAGGAATGTCATATAAGGGCAGAGATGGTGTCAACAGGGAGGTAGAGCTACATTTTACCATTTAAAATAGCTACAAATAACAACAGATAGAAATTGACAGTAGACTCAACTTTAAGCTGGCCTTCACTTGCACTTTCAATGTTCCAGTTAGTGTTTCAGTTCAGTAGAATTAATTGCCGTGTTGAATTCATTGAGCAAATCAGAATCTCTACAGTTCAAACGTCTTTTAAAGAGAAGCATCCACAACTAAACAGGCCCCCTCTCGCTGTGATGAAGGGCCTGATTAGCACTATCAGAAAAAAGTATGTTTTTTTACCTCCTTGGCATTTGAATTATTTAATAAGTTATCTGGTTGATCCTGCCTCTGTCTCCGCTGTCAGTTCATAAATCAACTCCCCGACCGGCATGCCCACAATGACCTGCGGCTGTGCCAAAAAGGATGTATCATGCGGGGAGTAGCCTCGGGTCTGTCCATTAGGTTACTGTATTCTTGGAGCTTCTAATAGCTCTGGTTTGGATGGTACCTGTCTCCATGCTATCCCGAGACCAGGTGCAGACTGCCAGTGGGCTGCCAACCTATACCTGGTCTCGAGATAGCACGGAGACAGGGTACCATCAAACCAGGGCTAATAGACTCTAAGAATACAGTAACCTAACAGAACATAACCACGGCTGCTGCACACGACCACATCATTTTCAGAACAGCGAATGTGGATTGAATGAAGCGCCGATCAGTGAGTTGATTTACGAAATGCCAGTGGAGACAGAGGTAGGATCAACCAGATGAATTATTAAATAATTCAAATGCCAAGGAGGTAAAAAGAACAAACTTTTCCTGATAGTGCTAATCGGGCCCTTCCTCACAGCGAGGGGGGCCCCTTTTTGTCGTGGATGTTTCCCTTTAAAGTGTACAGTATCTGTTTGACCTAGCATTTCCAAGCTTATGATTAACCACTGTCAAGGTGCTACATCCATTCAGAGTTCCTGTCATGGATCTGATGGACTGTTACGTGAGGTGATTTAGGGTTACTCCATGGAAAATGAAGATTTTATGTAAAATAGTTAAACCACTTCAAAGAAAAATCAGATTTCAGTCCTACTTATTTTGCTTCCATATGTATTAAAAATCTGGAAAAGAATTATATCTTAAAAAAATTGCTTTTTTAAATGTCTTTCTATGGAAGAGTTTCATAAATATATTGTTATAGTATAGTTATACTATACCAGCAAGAAAGACAAAGAACCTCTGTACAAAAGCACTGAGGCAGAGATTACCCAGGCAAGGCATTGGAAATAAAGCCAGATTTCAAAGAAACACAAAATCACATCAGTATATATCTATATCACTATACTGAAACCTCTTGATGCAAGTGCATTATTAGTACAATATATCGGTGTAGTCCGAGTACAGTTCCAAAATATCAATATATTGAAAGTGAATTGTCACGACCTATCCATGTCGAACCAGCTTTCATTAAAAAAAATTGAATTACTAGTCCTAATAGTTCCAAGGTTACATCTTTCTAAAGTTAACTTCTTTGGGAAGTGCTAACTTTGAAACCACAGTAAGTAGGAACTTGTATTTTGGAACTTAGAATCAGGTCCATGTGGCTGTGTCCTAGCAATACACATTTTTATGTTGGCTTGCGCTTGCATGCCAGCCAACATATTGCAGTTGTAGCAGATTTGGAGGTGCGTTCACTGTGGGCGAATGCAAGGCATGCATCAGTAGGTGCATCCCTTATTCTCCAATAAGGCAGCATACAAGCGCCACACCAGCAAGACGTAATGTGGCAAGCACATCTAAGAAAAGGTCCGCTGCAATGAGAGCCAAGCTCGTCACGCAGCGGCACCTCCTGACGTGCCTTTCCTGGTGAAGCATTCTAGTAAACATGGTGTCAGTGACTGCCCCCACTGTCTGCCACAATGCTGACTTTGGGGTTGCCCAATCCCCCTGTCGGCATGCCCTGACCCAGTTCATGTGCTGACAAGGGAGCCCACTCCCAGTCGACATAATGCCTCGCCATTTGTTGTGTGCCGAGGGGAGTGCCCAATCCCCCTCGGCTCTAGCCCTCCTTTGGTATGTGCTGACAGGGCTGCCCAATCCCCTGTTGGCTAGCTCCCCCAAACACTCAGGTGGCATGCTGGGAGGCCACCTCAGCATGCCAAATGCCCCTGTAAAAAAAAAAATCCTTCAATATTCTTTTTTTAACCTATAAAAAAAGAAAGGTCCCTCGCAGTCTGTCCTGCTCCCCTCCCCAACCCGCCTCCCACCCTCTATGCACCATGCCTCCCCACCCCCCACCCCTATACTTACCTTTCGAGTCTGGGCGACGATCTTCGGTGGACCAGAAACACGTCTGCACTCTTCAAAACTGACTGTGAACTGAAGAAATGTCAGTAAGCTGCATAATGGCATAAATAGGGTTTTTTCAACTTTGGTACATATCTGAGGCATTTTTGGGAATTTGTGCACCAAATTTTCAACAAGGGGTTATTTTGGCCGTTCCTCATGAATTCAGTCACTGTCATGGCATTATTCAGTCCAGAAAGGTGATTTCACTGTCACTGTGTGGAATCACCTTTTGGGACTGATTAATGAAATGACAGTGCCACTGTTCATGAGGTGGGCTCTCAAAAAGCCTATGTTGCAAATTTGGTGAAAAAATTCCAAAACATGACTGTTTTACGAGCGTGTGTTGCACAGTTTCCACGCACAATTGTAACTTTGTGAATTTGTAATATTTTCATGCCAGATTTTCAACACTGCCATTTTTTCACACCTCCTTATGAACAGTACAGCTGTCATTTTTCACATCCTGCCCAAAATGCATTTTCATACCTCTGGCACACAATGATGTGGTCACTGTGGGAAATCAACTTTTGAGACAGATTAACAAAATGACAGTGCCACTGTTCATGAGAGGAGGTCCCAAAATGCCTATGTTGAAAATGTGTCTCTTCAGGGTGGAGGTGAGGTTGGCATCAGTTCAATACTTTACTGCCTTTCCTATTATGCATCTCTAACTCCTGTACTACCAATGTCAATGCCAGTGAGACAACATTCGGCATTGAAAAATGCTTGTTAATATAATGAATTGATATTGAAAAAGTGGATTCACAGTATATTTATTTGTTTTAAAGGTTTTGCCAAGAAGGCATGGACTACAGGGGCAGTGCAGAAGGAAACTCTAGTCATGTGGTCAAGACCCAGGGGGGGCAGAGGCTAACAGTTGGCTGAAGTGGAGGATAGGAACCCTTTAAAAAAAATGCATTTCCAGCCTCCCTCCTGAGCATTCTGCTGTTTCATTGGTGCTTGCAGCAAGCTGAAATGTAAGTCCTCCTTCCACCTTGCGGTTGTTTCTTGACTGGGAGATGGACAGCACATCCTGCTGCAGTCCCTGGCAGGCTGTAAAATGATGCCCATTGCTAAGGAGCCTTAAAAAAGGTTCATAAACTAAGAGGCAGTGAAGATGGTTGCTTCAGATGTGTACTTGAAACCCGGGGGGGTCAGTACATTAAACGAATACTGACAGGACTTTCCATATTGACCTGACTCCAAAACTTTTATTTGAAAAATGAATTACATTCCTTGTCATAATGGTTATGAAGATTGCCCATCTTAAATTTAATTTTCCTGAAAAGGGGATAACATTGGAAGAACAAAAGGAAAATAAGTTTTTATGTTTCCATGCGTGTGCACAAGAAACATCTTGCGGTTGCTTCAGAGAACACATTTCAAAGATGTGTCATGGACTAGCTCAATGCAGAGCAATCTTCAGTGGGCTTGTCCTTCACAGACCAATGACCAGGCAATCTGATCATGATAGTAGTTTTTTATGTTTGCTTGCACGCATGTGCAAGAAACATAGTGAAATCATCCGAGTTTTCGGAGGTGTGGCAGCCCTCTTCCAATTCAGTCAGTGTGTTTGCAGGAGCGGCCGCAGTTCTCCAATGGCTGCTGAAGCTGTCTATGACAGCAGTCGAAAATGCAGTGGAGTACAGTTGAAAGGGGGAGCTACGCTTCAGTGAGCAGTGATAAGATATTGCCTGCTTATGCACTCTCCCCCTACACATACACACACACAGACACGCACGCATACTTCGTGCTCGCCTCCCCCCACGCACACATTGTAACCGACGCGGGGTGCCTAACTCGCCGGGCTGTGCTGCTCTCGCCCTCAAACAGAGTTCCACATGCCATGCTGGGTGCCCACCCCAGAGTGGCTACACATCGTATAGCTGATGGGGGTGCCCAATCCCCCGTTGGCTCCACTGTCCCCCCCCAGAGAGTACAGGGTACCACGCTGGTAGCTCACCCCAGCATGGCAACAGATGCTATCACTGATGGGGGTGCCCAGTCCCCCATCGGCTCCACACACCCCAAACAGCTGTCCTTGTGCCACGCTGGGAGCCCACTCCAGTGAGGTAAACGTCCCGCGTCGATGTCCTTTTGTTAAAAAAAAAAAAAAAAAACCTGAAACACAAAAATGGTCCCTCGCTGTCTCTGCCCCCACCTGCTCCCCCTACCCACTGCAACCTGCCTCCCCACACACCCTCACCCCCCATACTTACCTCCGGACTCCGGTGCAACGATCTTCGGTGGACCGAACACGTCTGCACTCTTCAAAACCAACTGCGAACTGAGGAAATGTCGGTAAGCTGTATAATGGAATAGATAGGGTTTTTTCAACTTTGCTGCATATCTCAGGCATTTTTTGGAATTTTTGCACCAAATTTTCAACATGGGGTTTTTGGGACCCCTTCTCATGAATGCTCTCACTGTCATGTTGTTAATCAGGCCTGAAGGGTGATTTCGCAGTCACTGCACAAAATCACCTTTTGGGACGGAGTAATGAAATGACACTGCCACTGTTCATACGGTAGGCTCTCAAAAAGCCTATGTTGAAAATTTGGTGGAAAAATTCCTAAAAATGACTGTTTTACGAGCGTGCGTTGAGCACTTCCTACGCAGCTCGTAAATTTGCGAATTTTCAATATTTTCACTCCAGATTTTCAACATTGCCATTTTATTACACTTCTTTATGAACAGTACAGCTGCCATTTTTCACGCCACCCAAATGTGTTTCCGCATTACGCAGCGCATAATGGTGCAGTCGGTGTGCGAAAGCAATGTTTGGGACAGATTAAGAAAATCACAGTTACACTGTTCATGAGCAGAGGTCTTAAAATGGCTATGTTGAAAATTTGGTGACAAAAGTCTATAAAATGACTGTGTTACAAGTGAGCATTGCGCAGTTTCCACGCACCCTCATAAGTTCATGACTTTGTAATATTTTCAGTCCAGATTTTCACCAGTGGCACTTTTCCACACTTCCTTATGAACAGTACAGCTGTCATTTTTCACAACATGGCCGAAATGTATTTTCACACTTTCAGTGCAGAAATGCATGCTCGCTGTGGGGAAATCATTGCTCGGGACAGATAAAGAAAATCACAGTGACACTGTTCATGATCAGAGGTCCCAAAATGCCAGTGTTGACAATCTGCTGTAAAAAATCCCTAAACTAATTACATTATGGGTGTGCGTTGCACAGTTTCTATGCACGCTCATGACTTCACCAGTTTTTTTAATATTTTTATGTTTGCTTGCACGCATGTGCAAGAAACATAGTGCCATCATCGGAGTTTCCGGAGGTGTGTCAGCCCTCTTCCAATTCAGTCAGTGTGTTTGCAGGCACGGCCGCAGTTCTCCAATGCCTGCTGGAGCTATCTATGACAGCTCCAAAATGCAGTGGCATACAGTTGAAAGGGGGAGCTACGCTTCAGTGAGCAGTGATCAGATATCGCCTGCTCATGCACGCTCCCCCAACACACACACGCACACACACACACACACATGCTGCTGCCCCCCCAATGCATGGACTGTATTGCTGACAGGGGTCCCCAATCCCCATCAGCTGCTGCGCTCCCCGAAACACGGTTTGTATGCACGCTGGGTGTCCACCCCAGCGTGGCTTCGATACTATGGCGGCCGAGGGTGCCCCATCCCCGTCGCTCCACTGTGTCTCTCCCCCAAGTACAGGGTGCCACCTAGAAGCCCACCCCAGCATGGCAACAGATGCCATGGCTGATGGGGGTGCCCAATCCCACGTTGGCTGTGCTGCACCCCCTCGAAACACAGTTTCATATGCCACGCTGGGTGCCCACCCCAGTGTGGCTACATTGTATGGCCGATGGGGGTGTCCAATCCCTCATCATCTCCACTGTGTCTCCCTACCCCGAGTACAGGGTGCCATGCTGAGAGCCCACCCCAGCATGGCAATAGATGCCATGGCCGATGGGGGTGCCCAATCCCCCATCGGCTCCACGCCCCCCAGCCATCCTTCTGCCATGCTGGGAGCCGACCCCAGTGTGGCAAACGTCCCGCGTCGTCTTTTAAAACAAAAAAAACCTGTAAAGAAAAAAAGGTCCCTCGCAGTCTCCCTGCCCCCACAACCCGCACCCATCCACTGCGCACCTGCCTCCCCACCCCCTCACCCCATACTTACCTCCGGAGTCCGGTGTGAAGCTCTTCAGTGGACCAGGAACATGTCTGCACTCTTCAAAGCCGACCGTGAACTGAGGAAATGCCGGTAAGCTGTATAATGGGATAGATAGGGTTTTTTAACTTTGTTGCATATCTCAGGCATTTTTTGGAATTTTTGCACCAAATTTTCAACATGGGGTTTTTGGGACCCCTCCTCATGAATTCTTGCACTGTCATGGCGTTACTCGGGCCCGAAGGGTGATTTCACAGCCACTGCACGAAATCACCTTTCCGGAACGATTAACGAAACGACTCTGCCAGTGTTCATAAGGTGGGCTCTCAAAAAGCCTATTTTGAAAATTTGGTGGAAAAATTCTAAAAATGACTGTTTTACGAGTGTGTGTTGCGCAGTTCCTACGCACGCTCATAAGTTCGCGAATTTTCAATATTTTCACTCCAGATTTTCAACATTGCCATTTTACCACACCTTCTTATGAGCAGTACAGCTGTCATTTTTCACATCTCACCCAAAATCTGTTTTCACCCATGTAGTGCACAATGGCACAGTCAGTGTGTGAAATCAATGTACGGGACACATTAAGAAAATCACAGTGACACTGTTTATCAGCAGAGGTCTTAAAATGGCTATGTTGAAAATTTGGTGAAAAAATTCCTAAAAATGACTGTTTTACGAGCATACATTGCGCCAGTTCCCTCATAGCAGCTGTGCGGTTCACAAATTTTCAATATTTTCCTCCAGATTTTCAACATTGCCATTTACCACACCTCCTTATGAGCAGTACAGTTGTCATTTTCACATCTCGCCACAACGTTTCTGCCCATGTAGCGCACAATGGCGAGTCGCAAAAGCGAAATCAATGTATGGGACACTTAAGAAAATCACAGTGACACTGGTCATGAGCAGAGGTGTTAAATGGCTATGTTGAAAATTTGGTGAAAAATTCTAAAAATGACTGTTTTAGGAGCGCACATTGCGCAGTTCCTACGCATGCTGGCAAGTTTGCAAATTTGTAATATTTGCACACCAGATTTTCAACAGTGCCATTTTACCGCACTTCCTTATGAGCAGTACAGCTACCATTTTTCACATCTCGCCCAAAATGTGTTTCCGCACATGTAGTGCACAATGGTACAGTCGGTGTGCGAAAACAATGTTTGGGACAGATTAAGAAAATCACAGTGACACTGGTCATGAGCAGAGGTCTTAAAATGGCTATGTTGAAAATTTGGTGACAAAACTCCATAAAATGACAGTGTTATGAGTGAGCATTGCGCAGTTTCCACGTACTCTCATAAGTTCATGAATTTGTAATATTTTCAGTCCAGATTTTCACCGCTGGCATTTTTCCACACCTGCTTATGAACAGTACAGCTGTCATTTTCCACAACATGGCCGAAATGTGTTTTCACATTTTCAGCACAGAAATGCGTGGTCGCTGTGGGAAATCATTGTTCGGGACAGATAAAGAAAATCACAGTGACACTGTTCATGATCGGAGGTCCCAAAATGCCTGTGTTAACAATCTGCTGTAAAAAAATCCCTAAACTAGTTACATTATGGGTGTGCGTTGCACAGTTTCTACGCACGCTCGTGACTTCACTAGTTTTTTTAAGATTTTCACAGCAGATTTTCAACATTGCCATTTTTACACCTCCCATGAACAGTACTGCTGTCATTTTTCACATCCTGTTCGGAATGTGTTTTTGCACCTGTGGTGTCAAATGCCATAGTCGCTGTGCAAAAGCAGTTTTCGGCTAACAAACTGATATTGCCACTGTTCATGAGGTGGGGGTCACAAAAAAAACATGTTGAAAATTTGGAGTGAAAATACCAACGAATGCCTGAGGCATTAGGGTTTCCGACCATAACGCCCCACCCTGTAGAGAATGACAGGCATCAGTGGTGTGACTTGGAATTCTTGCCTGTCATGCTTATACCATTCCACCCCCATCCACACCCTGCAGCCAGTGAGAGGCATCAAGGTGTGCCTTGGACTCTTTGGGCCCAAATTTCACCCTATTCTCCTATACCGCACCCATCTCACCGTATTTCCTGATGGAATGGGGTGCGCATAAGGGCCAAAGACCCCAAGGCACACCGTGACACTTGTCAGTGTCTGCAGGGTAGGGTGTGGTGAAATGGCATGGTCGTTATGCCTGACGACCCAAAGGCACACCCCAATGCCTGTCACTCTCTGCAGGGTGGTGGTGGGGTTGGCTTCAGTTCAATACTTCGCTGCCATTCCTATTATGCAGCTCTGTAACTTCTACACTACCAGTGCCAATGCCAGCAAGCAAACATTCGGCATTGACAAATGCTTGTATAGTAGTGTGTTACTGCAGTACATACTCAGATGTCTCTCCAAGTCTGAGATCCTGCAGAAACACTGAGGACATATTTGGTGAGACTATACACTGCTACTATTCAGGAGCAGACTGCAAAAAAATGGCCAGTATGAAAAAACTGCAGCAGCACAGCGAGCCTGAACAGAAAGTACAAAACAAATAGCAAGTACTGCTCCACTATATGGCCCTGCATGCCTGGTCAAACAAAAGCAAATCCAGCAACGAAAAACAGCACAACACTCTTGTGCTCAGAAATGGTGTTTTAATTGATACAAAAGATAAAATGTACCGCCCATGCAGAATATCAGGATGCCACTATGCCCGACTGGTTTTGCACTTAATGTGCCACCATAAAGGAATTCAAACTAGCCAATTAGCAACTAGATTTAGTGCAATTGCTAGTTTGGCAATGAAATTTGGCAATAGGAATTTTATATGCCATAATAAATGAAATTGGTACCCCTTTTTGCGTTTACTTTTGTGTTTTGCTATGCACTTTATATATATGCACTTTGCAGTTTATGTTTGCACTTTACAATAATGATATGTGTTGTGCTTTAACGCACCACTATAAAATGAGTCACTATCCTGCACTCCCACTCCCCCGAATGATGCAGGAAGCGTAAAACTGGTCAGGCATAGTGGCATCCTGACATCCAGTTTTGGCAGTATGTTTTATCTTTCGCATCAATAAAAACAGCATTTCTAAGCAACAGAGTATAGTGCTGTTTGTTTGTTGCCTGATTAAATAGATACAGGACCTTTTTTTATTGCTGTGCTATAGAAACTGCATATCCACCATGGTAAAAAATGAGACTGTTTCTTAAGCCAGTGGTTGATCTACTTCTAGTATACCCTCGTATACAAACTGAGTGATTGGGATGTTGAAACAGTACAATTCTGATTATAATGAAGGAAAGAAAAATTAAACAATGTCAAGAAGATAGAGGGAGCAAAAAGTGAAATCAGTGGGAGAAAACCTGCTTCTGCTGTTATGTTATTCACCAGGACTGAAGCTTACTGTACAGTAGTTATGCATCTGTTTCTGTTAAATTACTTGATTATGGTCTGTAAACAGCCTACACTAGAATGGAGATATTTTCAAAAGGCCTCTTACATTAATACATTCTATCTAAGTGGGTGCATAGAGCACACCAACCACAGTGTCATATATGCAAATTTAATTAGGCCTGAAAAGACATGCCTGCGAAGGGTGGGAGTGAGATACAAATGACCTTTCAGAGCTAATTCCACCCCCACTTTTCTTGGTGGTCCCAGCATGGAGCTGAAGGGTTAATGGATATGCTCTGCTGAGGTCACGGACGTAAGGGGCTAGGGGTGGGGGGAGTTATTGAATTATCTTAGGGTCCTTTTCCTGTTTTCAGTATAACCTAGTTATTGGTGCACCTTGTGCTGCGGTGTTTGTGGATAATGTGACAAATTAAAATAAAGAAGTGAAACAAACAGAGTGATTTAAGCACCCATATATACTAAACAATTGTGTAACCCCCTGGATAAGATTGTTTGTTGAGAAAGTGGGGTTGGGGCAACATGTGACCCAAACAGATCAGATCAGATAGCAGAAAGTGGACTTAGTTTCAAAGCATAAGACAGCGTTCTTTTTTGAGGGAGGTTGCACTAATTTTAGTGGTGGGGGCAGGTATTATAAAGAGGTTCAAACACAGCTCCTACAGAGTGAGAGAACTCATAGTTACACGAGGTTAAACCAGGGATACATGGAATTTAGGAGGGGGAGGGGCAGAGGAAGATTTATTTATTTATTTAGCATTTGATAATCAAGTAAGTACTGTACACTAGACAAATAAATGCCAATTTTCATGTACAACTCAGGAGAGTGCTAAAGAAACATCATCACAATTAATCCAGAACTACAGGGAAAGCAAGGCAGGATAAAATTCCATATACAGTAGAGCAAGATAAAGTTACCAGAAACAAACTATAATACAATAAGACAAAATACAACAATAGGTAGCTGACAATAGGTAGTCACAAATAACAATTTGCCAGCCTAGAATGAGAACAAATACAACTGATGGCAATAATAGGCAGCAAGAAATAACAGCCAGCCTTGAATGAGAAATCATTACAGCATAAGTGCTGGTTAGTTCTTCAAGCACAGTTATAAGCAGAAGAGGCCTGCAAATGTTTTCTCAAGGCACCTGGGGTAGGGGTGGGGAGCAGAGGCAATACTTCATGTTAACACTGGGAGGGAGATCCAGAAATGTGCTGCAAATGAGGAGAAAGCCTGTTCACCCATTCTAATGGCACACTTGGGAACGTGGAGAAGGGACTTGTCAGAGGATCAGAGGAGGTGAGGCCTTCTGGGAGCACGGAAGAAGCAAAACAATAGGGTTGTATACTGCTTGCATGGTTGCTTTTGCAGAAGCGTAGCCAGCTGGGTGCTTGGGTTGCTGCACTGCAAAAACAAAATAAAAAACAAGCAAAAAAAATGGCTACGTGGATACTTACTGAGGTGTGGTTAAGTCGCTCACTGCTCCAATCAGAGTTCTGCTGCAAATCTGTGGACACTGATGGGAGTGAATGGTGTAATCAGCCCTGTGGACAGGCTGCACCACTTGCTGTAACTCATTCTGCTGATTAGCACCTTCAGGTGGCTGTAATAAACTCCGCTTTTGTGTCCTATAATGCCTGTAGGTGGCAGCTTAACTGTTTATTTCTGCCCCACAAACATCTGCCGAAATCTTGCATGTGTTGCTTACAAGACATAGTAGCTACACACAAAGGGCCTGATTTTCAAATGGGCTGCATCACCGCAATGGACTTGTGGCAGCGGGATTTTCTGCAAGTGGTGACTTGCAGCTAACTGTGTGGCAAGTGCGATTTTAAAAGCAGCTTGCTGCAACCCCCCTGCTGCAAGTCTCTTGCGGTGACAGAGCATAGTTATGCCAGCTACCCCCAGCATGCATTTGTGTCCATGGGGGTGCCATTTTACAGGGCTTGCACCAAAGCTTTGATGCAAGCTGCCATAAAAAGAGGGCACTGTTATTATTAAGAGCAGAGCTGATGAAATAGGAGGAGATTGAGTGCTGGATTTGGGGGTTCCAAATTTTTGGGAGGCAGTGAGAGTAACTGGATTGGCAAATTTGGGTGGATCTGCAGGCTACAACCAAGGTATGGGAGACGGTTGATCTAAGGGAGTGGGAGGATGGGGGGTGTTATAAAGGAGGAGGTGAGGTAGAAAGGAAGCTCACCCAACCAGTGCTTGGAGGTGAATTTAGCACAGTGGGAGAGTTGTCTATTTGTAAGAGAGGGAAAGGGTAGGGCCCGATAAAGATTGCTGAGATGGGTGCAAGGGGAGGCATCCAAGGCAAAGCGGCAAAAGGAATTGAAGAGGGTGTCCAGTTTGGCCAGGGAGGACTTAGTGGCGTCACCATAGACTATGTCACAGTAGTTGAAAATGAGCAGTATCATCTTCTGAGCAAGTTCATGCCTAACCGTAGGAGGGATACAACTATGGTTCCTTAACAGGGCACCAAGCTTGGGGTGCAGTTTTTTCTGGACGGTATCAATATGTCCAGAGAAGTTTAGGCCTTGGTCCAACCAAACACCTAAGTACCTGAAGGAGAATGTGTCCTCAAGTAAAGTCCACTTAAGGGTGCAAAAAGCAGGTAGGGAGGGAAGCCTATTGAGTCTCTGCCTTGTGCCAAAGGTCACGGAGTCAGTCTTCTTGGTGTTGAGGAAAAGTATATGGTTAGCAAACCAGAGCTGAACCTTGTCAAAGACTTGCTGTAAGCTGGTTGTAATCTCATCAGTACCGGAGCCAGCTACATACAGGACTGTATCATCAGCATACATATGTATAGAGGAGGATGGGGAGCAAACAAACGGAAGGTCGTTGAAAAAAATGGAGAATAGGAGAGGCCCTAATACCAAGCCCTGGGGGACTCCAGGGCTAATCAGGAGGGAAGGGGAAGTGGCGTCCATGATCTTAACTGATTGGGTTCTACCAATAAGGTAGGCCTTGAACCAGTTTGTGGCAGAGGGAGATAGGCCAGCTGCTGGGAGTGATCGAGGAGAAGGGAGTGAGAGATGGTGTCGAAGGTCATCATCAGGTTGACAAAAATGGCAGAGGTAATTTGGCCATTGTCCATCCAAGTTAGGATGGAATCTGAGCCATAGGAGGGAGGTGGTGGTTGAGTGTTTTTTCCTGAAACCATACTGGAAAGGGGTGGAAAAGGAGGTGCCAGATAGAAAAGAGATGAGTTGGGAGAGGACAATGTGTTCTTGAAACTTAGCAAGGGTAGGGAGGAGAGAAATGGGGCAGTAGTTGCTAGGGGATGAGAGGTCACCCCCTTTGAGTAGAGGGAGGACCACATCATGTTTCCATGAAGAGGGGAACAAGGCAGTAGAGAATGAGAGATTTAGGATTATTGAGGGGATAGGCAATGGCTGAACCAGAGAGGGAGAGGAGTTTGGGGTCAAGGCCATCAAGAGAGGCATCTTTAGAGGGTTTGAGAGTGCTGAGGGCACTTAGGGCATCATTTGGGGTTACAATAGTGAAAGAGAAGTAAGGTGGGAAGGTGGTGGAGGGAGCACACCAGTAGAGGGTGGGAAGGGGGAAAGGTAGGAGGGGAGGGATTTCAGTAGCTCAGTGATGCAGGAGGTATAGTAGAAGTTAAATTCAGTAGCTACAGCTGGTGGGTTGGACACTAGTAAGTTATTTAATTTAAGTACCGGGGGTGGTGGGCGAGATGAGGGGGTAAAGAGGGTGTGCACCAACTTCCAGAATGTTGAAGGGAATTTATGTTGGTGATGAAGGCAGATTTGAAATATTTGGACTGGCTAACCTTGTAGCCCTGGTGCAAGCGTTTCTGAGCATGTGGAAGGTTGCAAGGTCACTAGGATGCTGGGTAGCTTTATGACGCTTCCACGCTCGATCTCCAGCCCTGAGGTAGGCCAGAGGTTCAGGGGTTATCCAAGGTAGTTACCTCTGACTCTGGTTTGTTTGAGTGGGGCAAAGGCATTCCAGTTTATTTACTTATTCAAGAGTTTTACCAGGCAGGCATACTGAGCAGGGTACCGCTCGATTCAGATAAGCCCTGAGGGAGGTAGGGAACAGAGAAAATAGTTAAATAAAATACAGGTAGAATCAAATACAGGAGAAATACAATAGAAATACAATCGAATATACAATTAGGCAACAGTAGAAAAAACAATGGAGTTTATGTACAGGGTATTTAGTTTGGAAGTGCTGTAACAAAAGAAAAATAGAGACAATGATACATAATTATCTATAAGTACCTAAGACGCAGTGGTACAGTTGTGCAGGACCACTAGCTACCAGCTGAGGGGCCTATAATGCACAGCAGAGTCTGCAGTGCTAGGTTAGGAACAAGGTACCTAGTGGCACAGCATAGGTAGCAGTCTGTGAAAATACAAGTGTGGAGCAGGGCAGCTCGGTAAGCTGGGCAGAGGATGGTGAAACATGCACAATTTTGGGCCCTCAGCTGTGTAAGTTGCAGGAGCAAGTAGTGGAGAAATGCATCTTGAGGAGAGAGTTGAGTATGAGTGTGCTGGTGGTATGCCTAATGTCTACTGGTAAGGAGTTCCATAATTTTGGCATCCTGTATTTAAAGGCAGCCTGGTCAGTAGTGGTGGACATGTGAGGGATAAGGAGAAGCCAGGAATCCATGGTCCTAAGTGAGTAAGCAGGTGGGGGAAGAGCTGTGAGTGTGGCCGCAAGGTAAGAGGGAAGGGTTGTGCCCAGAATTTAGCTGTGGTCCTGGCACAGTGTATCATTCTCTGATCATGGAGAGAGGGGAGGTCTAAGGAGCGATATAGATCACAGTGATGGGTTGTGGGGGGGGGGCATGCCAGGGTGAAGCGACAGAATGAGTGGAAAAGAGGATCAAGTCTGGTGAGGGAGGACTTGGGGACTGCACTATAGACTATGTTCCCGTAGTCCAGTATAGGGAGAATCATTTTTTGCACGATTGCCGTGCACGTAGGCAGGGGGATGCAGCTTCTGTTGCGGTACTACAAACAGTTTACAAGAAAGATTTCTTTGAAGTAGGCAAGGGCCTTATCAACTGAGGAGAAGGAAGTTAGGGGGGACCAGTCAGAAGTGGGAAGGTTACTCAAGAAAGGTTCAAGGTCAAGAGACTTGACAGAGCATTGTTGTATGATGACTTTGTGTGGCGATTTAGTTCTGTGGACTTTCCTAACTATGAATATTTGATTATGGTCACTGAGAGCATTGGGGATGATGCCAGAGGTGATGACACGGTGGGGGTGAGAGGTAAGGGCCCAGTAGGGAGTGTTGTGTCTTGTGGTTTTGGTGGGTGGGTTCAGAGATCAGTTGGGAGAGATTTAGGACTCCAATTTTGTTTTTAGTTTTGGAAGTTTTAGGTGACAACCGATTTATACTGAAGTCATCTAGAGTGAATAATTCCCCAGAGCGAGCAAAGGAAGTGATGGAGATTAGGAGGTCTAGCACGACCGAAGGATGGACATTTGGGCGGCAGTATATGCCGGCTATGAAGATTGGAAGAGTGAAGGGGAGGGTCACATGGATAGCTAGGGCATCATG
Source organism: Neoceratodus forsteri (assembly GCA_016271365.2). Lineage (NCBI taxonomy): Eukaryota > Metazoa > Chordata > Ceratodontiformes > Ceratodontidae > Neoceratodus > Neoceratodus forsteri. The sequence continues at coordinate 564,214,402 of CM028132.1, forward strand.
GGTCTCAGAATTGGAGTATGAGTAGATGATGGAATACTGTATGGAAGCGAGGACATAAATGACCACACCACCACCCCTGCCAGCATGGTCTTGCCTTAGCAGTGAGTAGCCAGGAATGGAGACCAAGTGGTCAGGGATAATGCTTTTTAGCCAAGTTTCTGAGATGATTAGAATGTCTGGTTTTAGAGTGCACACCATGGTTTGAATCTGGTCTATTTTTTGCAACAAGCTGCGGGTGTTTAGATGTAGGATCTCTAAGCCCTTTGGGAGGGCTGAGAGAAGAGATCAGGGAGATAGTAGAGGAGGAGGCAGCAGAGGAGCAAGGGGCAACAGGGCCTGGGTTGGAGTGAATATCCATGGTGGAGACCAAGAGGAGTGCGAGTATGAGAAAGTAGAGCTTAAAGGATTTTGAAGGAACTGGTGAGGAGGTTGGGAGTTTTGAGAAGGGAGTGCTTGAGTGAGGAAGAAGAAGGTGGAGAACCACAGTGAAAGTGGACACCATTATCAAAGCCACATGAGGAATAGTGGTACAGCGAGACCATTTTTTAAATGGCAGGGAGGGAGTGATAGCAAGGATGTGGGTAGGGGATTGGAAATAGTAACTGATGGGGTTGGAAGAGTTATTAGGAATAGGTGAGTAGAGAGCAAGTGGAGGTGGTAAAGAGAGGGTTATGAGCAGAACAAGGAGGAGGGAGGAGGGAGGAGATTAGGGGATGCATTGTTTATAAAGGCAGAGAAATTAGTGAATAATTGATTTAGGAAGAGGAAGAATTTGTAAGCAGGGAGTGCAGAGGAGGGGCTGGTCAGATGGAGAGGGGAGCTTTAGTTTAGGAAGGTATCTATATGAACAACAGACAGGGATCACTTAGATAAAGATTATGTCCCTCTAGTGGCAGTACAGTATAACTTGCTAATGGGAAAATGGCTAGGAGGCATACAGCAAAGTTCAGACAGTGGAAAGAAGTAGGGAGCCAATTAGAAGCCCGGAATTACCAGCGCCGTCCAATCAGGAGCGGGAGGTAACACCAGGGAGAGCGAGTGGGGCAAGCCGCAAGGAAGTTCGGACCTGCAGAGCTGGAGGGTGAACTGGAGATGTAGGGACTGCGGCGAAGCTAAGTCGCACCCCCTAGGTGCTGTTCCTTGGCAGGCTGGAGTGCCCTGGTCAGGGGATGCCTCCTAGGAAGAAATGAAAGAGGGAAGAAGCAGAGATGAAATTAAAAAGGCAATCAGAGGGTGGGGCAGTCAGTGAGTGTTTACAGGAAGACAGCAGGAGAAAATTAAGTAACAAAAGGGGGGCAATAAACAGAAAGGGGATGGCTCCAAGAAGCCAAGTGAGGGAAGGGGGGCTAGGAGTTACTCTGGAAGAGAGAGGTATGGGGAACAAGAGAGTAGAAGGGAGGGGAAAAACATAAATTTCAGTTTAACTTAACAACTTTTCCAAACTGAGCTGTAATTACTTGCATTAAACAGTCTAATAAATACAGTTCAAATGATTACACACAGTTCCAGTAAAGTACACTCAATAGACATAGGGAGAAATGAGAAAGCTGTTATGGTGGGAAAAATGTGCACCCACCAGTTAAAACTCTGACTAGGAGGCATACTGCAAAGTTGAAACAGTGGAAAAAAGTAGGGAGCCAATTGGGAGTCCAGATTTGCCAGTTCCGTCCAATCAGGAGCTGGAGGTAACACCAGGGAGAGAGTGGGGCAAGCCGCAAGGAAGTTCTTACCTGCAGAGCTGGAGGGTGAACTGGAGATGCAGGGGCTGCGGCGAAGCTAAGCCATGTCTTTAGGTGCTGTTCCTTGGCAGGTCGGGGAGCCCTGGTCAAGGGATGCCTCCTGCAGAGCTGGAGGGTGAACTGGAGATGCAGGGACTGTGGCAAAGCTAAGCCACATCCCAAGGTGCTGTTCCTTGGCAGGCCAGAGTGCCCAGGTCAGGGGATGCCTCCTGCAGAGCTGGAGGGTGAACTGGAGATGCAGGGACTGCAGAGAAGCTAAGCCGCATCCCTAGGTGCTGTTCCTTGGCAGGCCATAGTGTCCTGGTCAGGGGACGCCTCCTGCAGAGCATGAGGGTGAAGTGGAGATGCAGGGACTGTGGCGAAGCTAAGACACATCCCTAGGTGCTGTTCCTTGGCATGCCAGAGTGTCCTGGTTGGAGAATGCCTCCTAGGAAGAAATGAGGAGTTGTATATCGATCCACACCTTCCATACGAATCCCGTGTCTGTGTGGGTAGACAGAATGGTGGAGGAATGGAGCAGCTCTAAATCAGGGCCTGTGATTCTGGGATAGTGTGCATCTTTGTTCTTTCTTTCTGGCTTTTCTTAATGTTTTTATGATACTATTGAAAATGCTTTTGGCATTTTTGAAGGCAGGCCTAGTAACAATACTAAAATACATCCAGATACTGACACTGTCTAAATGTCTATTTATGATGGCAGTGTACTTTTTGTTCTCTGGAGGCATTTCTCATGGTGGCGTAGCATTCTCTCAGGACTTGTGAGAGTTAATTTTCTGTTGTGGCTTTAAAATCAGTGTCTTTGATAGTCTGAGCAAGCCAGTCCAGGAAAAGTTTGGTTGCCCACAGTGTACTCTTCGTGTTTGTTTCATGGACATTTTACTCTGTTTCATTGGTTTATTCAGTTGTTAAAGTGGGGTATCCACTCACAATTTTCTTTTTTGGCATTTTTCTTAGGTGGTTCATGAGCTGTGTGTTCCTCAGGAAACATCTTGTTCACCTTAAAAATGATGCCTTCTGTGAGGAATAGCTGGAAGTTCACCTCAGGTAAGAATGATATAATATGCTATTTGTTTAGTGGTTTGGCTACTTGGAGTTTAAGAAGGCTGCCTTACAGTTTCAGTTTGAAACTGCTGTGGAGTGATATCATGATGATGTCACGTGGTTGTGGTGATGATGTAATACTGTAAGTAGAGCCAGCCATGCAATGAGCAATATCACTGCATGGTCATGTGATGTGTTTTAACCAATAAGATTACTGTGTTTTTTAAAGCCATTGTGTAACATTAAATAATTTAACAAGTGCAGTGGATGTGCTATTCTCCTTTGGGAGCCATGTTGTTTGGATGAAAGCAGGTTGTACTTATGGCGACAGTCAATTGCACTGCAATCACCTTTTCTACAAGTTTTCTTAAAACTGATAAGAAGGCAATAGGATGGCAGTTATCAACATGTTTTGAGTCTCCTTTCTTGAAAACAGGGACGACCCTTTTGCAATTTTCCATACATCAGGCAGAACTACAGAAATTAGTGATAGGCAGATAAAAAGGTCAATATGTAAGGCAAGGATAGGAGCAGCAAAGTTTGGATTCTAGGTTCCAACCCATCTAACCCTTCAGAACACAGAGTCAGGGGATGAAATATGAATATCTATATGGACACAATGGATGGACTCTTGGTCTTTTTCTGTGGTAGTGTCTGTGTTCTATGATTCTATGTTTCATAACCCACGATGTAATACATAGAGAATACTGGATGGGCAGCTATGCACAACCAGTGTGTTCTGCCACAGAGGGGTTCTGATTCCCTCTGACCTCAAGAGCGAAGCTCGAGAGGTCCATGGGAATCAGAATCCCGAGGTGACAGAACACACAGGTTGTGCATAAAGTTGCTCATCCCATGTTTTTTATAGTGTATAGTAGTATTATGTGAAATGTGTGCATTGCGTTTTTCTTTTCTCTTTTTCGTAATGAAACTGACTTGTGAAGTCTCTAGAGGTTCTAGAATACTGTCACCACAGAATTAGAGAACCATAACAATGTGCCAACATTCCAAGTGGTTCTGCTGTAGCAGTGACATCACTACTGCAGCAGAACAACATAATGACATCACTACTGCAGCAGAACAAGCATATTCCAGGCATGAAATTTCATGCATAACAGCATTCCACTATACACTATATAGAGGATTGTGTATGATCGCTCATACACAACAAGGGTATTTTTCACTCGACAGGTTTCCATGGTAACTGGAGACCTGGAGAGCGCAGCTCAAGAGGTCTCATTACCATGGAAACCTCGACAGTTGAAAAATACCCTTGTTGTGTATGATCGATCATACACAGTCTTTTATAGTGTATGGTCACTCATACGAAGACTGCACTTACTTTAATCCACATTTGTGTGCAGTTTTTGCTTCTTCTGGCCTGTTTCACTGATGCTGCCATACTTGGCTCATCGCCAGTTGGCCGATCTTGCATGCGCACCCAGCTTCCATGCATGTGCACCCACCTTCTAGGTGTTATGCTGCACTAGCTACGTAGCTAGTGCAGCACAACAGCTACGATGATGTAGCTAGTGCAGCATAACAACGCTGGTGGGAGCATGGATTTCCATGCTCAACAGTGTTCTACCATACACTGTAAACTATTTTATGGCAAAACAAATAGCACTGTAGGGTGTGCTGCATTCATGAAATATCAAAACACTGGCAGTGTGGGACGTACGCTGCAAAGGCATGCTTAAAGAACACAATAATGCTATTGACTGTTTTTAACAGTTTTAGAAAAGTCCATTTTTATGTTGGCTTGCCGCACTTGCATGCAAGTCAACATCTTGCGGTAGTGCAGATTTGAAGGCGCGGCCGCTGTTGGGTGAATGCAGGGCATGCATCAGTAGGTGCGTCCCTCATTCCCCAATCAGCCTGCATGCCCCATACATGCTAATTTGGTGAGCACATCTAAGGAAAGGTCTGCTGCAATCCGAGCAAAGCTTGTCAGATGCAGCAGACCCTTCCTGCGTACTGCGCCACACTAGGCAGCATGGCGGGCGGCCGCCCAGCAATAGCCCGACTTTAGGGGGCAATCCCCAGCTGCTTACTGTAGCCGCACAAGCAGCCCCCCCATTTCCTATATGCCGAGGGGGTGCCCAATCCTCAGTTCTTGCATCCTCCGCTTTTATTGTGTGCTGACGGGGAGCCTACTCCTTGGCCGGGTACAAATTAGCCAACCCCGCATTTCTTATATGCCGAGGTGGGTGCCTAATCCTCGGCTTTTGCCTCCCCGCCCTTTCATTGTAAAGTTGACGGGGTGCCCAACCCCGTCGGCATAAATTCACCCCCCAATTTTCTGCTGACGAGGGTGCCCAATCCCCTGTCAGCTGCAGCACCCCTCCCCCAAAAGCAGTTAGGTGGCACGCTGGGAGCCCACCCCAGCATGCCACGTCCCCTGAAAAAAAAAACTGTTCCGAGATGTAATTTTTTTTCTTCCCTGTAACAAAAAAGCGGCCCCTCGTAGTCTCCTTCCCCCCACCCGCACCCATCCACTGCGCACCCTACCTCCCCATACCCCCCTCACCCCATCTTACCTCCGGAGTCAGGTGCGATGATCTTCGGTGAACTGGGAACACGTCTGCACTCTTCAAAGCCGACTGCGAACTGAGGAAATGCTGGAAAGCTGTATAATGGAAGAATAGGGGTTTTTCAACTTTGCTGCATATCTCAGGCATTTGTTGGAAGTTTGGCACCAAATTTTCAACATGGGGTTTTTGGGGCCCCTCCTCATGAATTCTATCACTGTCATGGTGTTAATCGGCCTCGAAAGGTGATTTTGCAGTCACTGTGCGAAATCACCTTTCGGGACCCATTCATGAAATGACAGTGCCAATGTTCATGAGGTGGCCTCTCAAAAAGCCTATGTTCCAAATTTGTTGGAAAAAATCCGACAAATGCCTGTTTTACGAGCGAGCGTTGTGCAGTTGCTATGCAGGCTCGTAACTTCACTCATTCGCAATATTTTAATGCCGGATTTTCAGCATTGTCATTTTTGTACACCTCCTTGTGAACAGTACAGCTGTCATTTTCCACATCCTGCCCGAAATGTGTTTCCGCACTTCCGGCGTACAATAGCGCAGTCGCTGGGGAAATCAGTGTTTGGGCCAGATTATGAAAATGACAGTGACACAGTTCATGAGCAGAGGTCCTAAAATGCCTATGTGGAAAATTTGGTGATGATACTCTTTAAAATGACTGTATTCAAGCAGCAGTCAGATTGCAGTGCACGCCATACCGGCCGCGGCATTTGTGATATTTTCACTCGGATTTTCACCATTGCCATTTTTCCACACCTCTTGATGAGCAGTACAGCTGTCATTTCTCATATCCTGCCCAAAATGTGTTTTCACACTTCCGGCTCAGAATAGCGTGCTCGCTGTGCGAAATCACTTCTTGGGATACTTTGAGGAAATAACAGTGACACTGTACATGAGCAGAGGTGCTAAAATGCCTATGTTGAAAATCTGGTGCTGAACGCCCATATGTATAGACTGACAGGTGTCAGGGGTGTGACTTGGGATTGTCGGACGTAATGCTCATGCCATTCCACCCCCACCTCCACCCTGCAGCCAGTGACAATCATCAAGATGTGCCTTGGATGCTTTGGCTCCAAAGTTCACCCCACTGTCCTATACTGCACCCATCTCAGTGTATTTCCTTATGGAATGGGGTGAGCGTAAAGCCGGAAGACCCCAATGAACACCGCGCCACTTGTAAGTGTCTGCAGGATAAGGAGAGGTGAAATGGCATGAGCACTATGGCCAACACCCGAAGGGACACCCCAATGCCTGTCAGTCTCTGAAGGGTGGGGGGGTTGGCATTAGTTCAATACTTCACTGCCATTCCTATTATGCATCTCTCTAACTCCTGCACTATCAATGCCAATGCCAGCAAGACAACATTCGGCATTGACAAATGCTTGTTTAATTGTACCATAATGTTACAACAGCTTATTTTAGGGTACAGATATAACTTGAGGAGGGGGAGGAGCCAATCCAACTTCCTTTTAAAGTAACCAGCTGTAAGACTGAGTTGGATAAGAGGTCCTGCCCCTGTTATGGTCTAAATCTATGGAACTCTATTTAGTTAGTTTTTGTTGACTGGGAAAGGAGAGCTAGACAACACTGCCCTTCCACTGGAAATACAGAGCTTTGCCACATATATGATGCTTTTAAGCAGACTGTTATACAACTACTACTAAACAATTATCCATGGAAGCCTAGCTAAGAACCAAACACTTTATATACGGTATGCCAAGACAGTGTAGTATTGCAGGAATGTAGACTGCATTGTATAAATGCATCAAGAAGTTCCTTTCTGTAAAAGTGTTCTCCCTAACTCACATTGGAAATCTTGGTAGTATTTCTAAACAAATATTTCAGTGGCCTATGCAGCCAGTATAGTGTTATGCTTGTGCAACTGTGTTAGTTTAGTTTTTGGCCATTTGCACTCTCTATTCCGGAGGAATTACCACCATGTAGGGGTACCAAAGGCAAGGAACCCTCGAAGAGGGTTCCACCCCGAGAGGTGCCACGGGATGATTCCCGTGGCTAAAGGTACCTTAGGAAGGATCCCAAGGAGAGAAGTGTTGCCACTGGAGGAGGAGGGGAGGATGGTGGGGCACAGAAAAAGTGCTTCAGAAGGAGGCTGAGAGGAACTGCTTATATAGCTCAGGAAGTGGGAGTGGCTGGGTGCTTGTCCTTTGAAATACAGGCCAAGCCTTCCAATTCAATTGCCTACACAGCCAGTATAGTGTTATGCTTGTGCAGCTGTGTTAGTTTGGTTTTGGCTGTTCACACTCTATTCCAGAGGAATTATCACCCTGTAGCAGTACCAAAGGCAAGGACCCTTGAAGAGGGTTCCACCCCTAGAGGTGCCATGGGATGATTCTCATGGCTAAAGGTACCTTAGGAAGTATCCCCCAAAAGAAATGTAGTATGAAGCATATAAGCAAGCAGGGGCTATGACGTAGTAATAGAATAATGCATCAGGCAGCTTGATAATGTAATGAGATGTTCAGGCTTGCGTGGCATAATTCGATGTTGTGTTGAAGTGAGGGTACCTTCCAAGGAGAGAGGGAATGGCAGGGACACCATCCACCTCCATCCAACAGTGGAACGTTCCTAAAGAAACTAGGGAACACTACTATGCTAACTAACAGTTATGACCTGAGGCACGGAGGAGAGAGAAAAAAAACCCTATGAGGAGGAAATCTCTGGGGATCCAAGGTCTAGGTCACCTTCCCTCCAGGCACGGGATATTTTATTTAGTGATGGCTCTGCTGCTGCAATTTGAAAACCCAATTAAGTGGGGTGGAAAATATTCCAATTTTGAGGAAAGCTCTCACTCAGTCCCTCTAGCGGGAACGCCATGGAAGGTTGCGAGAGTGCTTTGCAACATCGGGGGCAACCAAGGTGGGAGGAGGAGAGCAATGACCACTGAGGCACTCACCTGGCCTACTCACCCTAAACATAAACCTGGTGAACCAGAGGCAGTTGTAGGGAGAATGCAGTGAAGGTGCCTTACTAGGGAAGCCACTAAAGCCAATGGATATCCATTATAGTGGAATCACTAGAGCCAAAGGAGATTGGAGTAACCACCCTTCACAGCTAGTCTTAAATTCTACACCAGGAGTTGCTATTGTGTAGCGAACAGCTAAAGCCAAGCCTCGAATGAGGACATTCCCAGCTATGGGCCAGGTGAGAAGGACCCTGCCCCAAGCCAGGAACACTCAAGATGTGGACTTAAAATGCAGAGAGAGACCGTCGGCTGCAGGGAAACCCTGCACCAGAATGGTATGGCTGGCATGCCCCAGAGCTGATAAGGAGCTGAATGAGTGTAAAGTGCTGAGACTTTGCAAAGGTTGGCTGCAGTAGTGAGTGAAGCAGACATCCCAGAGGCTGAAGCAGAGGGGATGGTGGTAGGCATGAAGCAAAGATTGCGTAAGCAAGAGTGGAACTGCACATAGGTCAGTAACAGTATAGCAATAGTCAGACCTGCACGTAGGTCTGCAAAACATAGTAGCAATGAAGCAGCACTGTGAATAGTGGGGCAAGCCAGCCAGGCATTCAAAAAGCCAATAATGGTTACACATACTCTGAGGATTTGCTGGCGGTGGCGACAGGATTTAGAGCATAAACAATTAGCCACACAGGGCCACGACTTCCCAAACACCTCCAAGTCCCCGCCGTAGGAAAATCAAGAAAGTGATGGAAGGGCCAAGACCCACATGCAGGTATTGAAACTAATTTACAGCATCAGCAGTAGCCTTAGCTGACCTCAGAGTATAACAGGGTGTACAAACATAGAAGCAGTATCTGTATTGAGTACACTGAGTTGTAAACTGATATAAACATAAAATAAAGGAGGCACAATGCTCTAAAATCAGCTGTGACCAGGCAGTACAATGAAACTGCAGCAATGAGGTAAGAGAATGAGTTGAGAGCACATGATTGAGCTGCATAGTTAGGGTTCAGAGTGAGTCTGAATCAGGTGAAAACAAGTATGCAACATGGAGAGCAGTTTTAGTTGAGCTGCAACACACAGATTATGTTTGCAGTTGCATTACAAGTAATGTGAGAGTTGTGAGTAACTGAGTAACTGAAAGCAGGTAGTATGAGCTCTGGTGTAGTAGTATGCTAGGAACTTAGGAAACAAAGCCCCAAAAGACAAAATCAAAACACAAACACAGAAAACAGGGAACAAGGCTCAAAACAAAAACAAAGACATAAAAAACACAGAAAGCAAGGACAGAAAGAAGCACACAGCCAGAGGTAAGATACAAACCGGAAGCAGGAAAACAAACACCAATGTTCAGCAGAGACAAACAGAAACAGCAGGTGGGGGAAGGGGGTAGGCCCCAGCCAGCTCAGAGGACAAACAGAGCCTCTGGCCAGCAAAGAAAAACTGCTTCAGAAGGAGACTGAGAGAAACTGCTTATATAGCTCAGGAAGTGGGAGAGGCTGACTGCTTGTCCATTAAAATACAGGCCAAGCCCTCCAATTAAAAACAAGAAATGTCTCTAAGCTATCTTTATTCTGTTTGCTTGGCTGCTCCCTGGGAAAAGAGCAACACTGAGTGTAATATGAAATGCTGTGATTGACCAACAGTCACGTGTTGCTCAGAATATGGTTTATTTATTTATTAGCTTTTGGTGACTGGGTAAGTGCATTAGGCAATAACCCTGCCTATTTTCAAACATGACCTGGGAGAGTGCAGGATACTGTCATACAAACAGAGTCAGGCAGGGTACATACAGTTATTGATAGATTACAACATATCCAAGCAGGGATTGTCAGGAAATTATATATACAGCAGAGACCATCCATGCAAGGATGAAACAGACACAACTAGCCAGGTGAATACACACGTAGTTCAGTACACCAGTATATCTAGACATTAAGAACATTGAACAGAGTGATAGGTGCTGTTAGGTGCAGTCACAGGTATCTAATGCATAGAAATAAGAGAGAAAAGTGCAGTTTTGAGGGAGGCGTGGGATTGGGAGAACTTGTAACTAGGAGGGAGGGAGGGAGTTGCAGAATTTGTGGGCAAAATTAGAGGTTTAAGATGCATCACCAATGCTGTCATACTTTTAACAATGTTATATGAATGAAGTGGAGCAGGGACTGACCAATAAAATTAAATATCCTGTTAAAAACCTTTTGTTTAGAGCACAAAGCTGTGATCCTGCAGACCCAGGTTTGAATTTCACTACCTCCAATTACTCACAGTGTAACCTAAATTAAGTCAGTACCATCCCTATACAGCATGAAACCTTCTTGCACTTCCTCACTCTGCTTTAAGGGGAACATCAATCTAGTTGTTTACTTTTTACTATAATTCTATATGTGGGCATATGTGATGTCAGTTTAATCACCCCAGTCCATTTTGTTGTGCTTTTGTTTTGAAACAGTCCTGCTTTTCCTTACTTAAGGCCCCATATGAATGCAACCTTTTTCCCACCCAATGTTTATTATGTTTGCATGCACACATGTGCAAGAAACATATTGCGGCAGTTTGCTGCAGCAGCAAGTTGTGGAGGTGTGGCAGTGTTGTTGCCAATGCCAGCAGGCCATTTTGGGGCTGGTCTGTGTGGCGCTAATAGAGGATGACGCTGTCCATGACAGCAGTAGTGTAGCTTGCTACCAACTTGAAAGAAACTCGCTGCTGCAATCAGAGAGTGCCCCGTTATTAACAATCAGGTGTTTTTGCTGCTGGGGTGGTCCCTGATTGCAGCAGAGAATTACAGCTGCATTGTCTGGTGTCCCATTTCAAAAAAACACGGCGGTGGCTTCTCTGTTGGCCTCTCACAGTCTCCACGGAAGCTGACAAACAGCCGCCTACTCTCCAGTCCAGATGAAAGCCGACAGGGGTGCACAATCTTCCTGTTGGCATGCCTTCTCCCCAGTTCATGTGCCAACAGGATAGCCCAATCTCCGTTGGCATAATGCCCATCCCCCATTTATTGTGTGTCTAGGGGGGTGCCCAATCCCCCTCTGCACGTGTGCCAACCCCCAACACTCTGCCGATGGGGTGCCCAATCCCCATCGGCTAAAGACCCCCCAAAAAAACACGTAGGTGGCATGCAGGGAGCCCACCCCAGTGTGCCAAAGTACCTGTAAAATAAGAAACCTTCCCGGATTGTTTTTTTTATTTTTTTCCCTGTAAAACAAAAATGGTCCCTCATTGAGTCTGGTGCCCCCTCCATCAACCCGCACCCACCCTCTGCGCATCCCACCTCCCCACACTCCCACTCACCTCTTACTTACCTCCGGAGCCCTGCGCAATGATCTTAGGTGGACCGGGAACACGTCTGCACCCTTCAAAGCTGACTGGGAACTGAAGAAATGCCAGTAAGCTATATAATGGCATAAATGGTTTTTTTCAACTTTGGTACATAGCTATGCCATTTTCATGAATTTTGGCACCACATTTTCAACATGGGGTTCTTGGGACTCCATCTCATGAATTCAGTGACTGTCATCTGGTTATTCAGTGCCGAAAGGTGATTTTGCCATCACTGTGTGGAATCACCTTTTGGGACTGATTAATGAAACAACAGTGTCACTGTTCATGAGGTAAGCTCTCAAAAAGCCTATGTTGCAAATCTGGTGTAGAATTAAAAAAAATGACTGTGTTACGAGCGTTTGTTATGCAGTTTCGACACACACTCATAATTTCGCGAATTTGTAATATTTTCTCTCCAGATTTTTAACACTGACATTTTTTCACACCTCCTTATAAGCAGTACAGCTGTTATTTTTTACATCCAATGTGTTTTCGCACTTCTGGCTCAGAATAGCGCGGTCACTGTGGAAAATCAGTGTTTGGGACAGCTTAAGAAAATCACGGTGGCACTGTTCATGAGCAGAGGTCCTAAAATGCCTATGTTGAAAATCTGGTGACAAAAGTCCATAAAATGACTATGTTATGAGCGTGCATTGCGCAGTTTCCACGCACACTCATAATTTTAAAAATTTTTAATATTTTCACTCAAAATGTTCAGCATTGTCAATTTTGCACACCTCTGTATGAACAGTACAGCTGTCACTTTTCACATCTTGCCCAAAATATGTTTTCGCACATCTGGTGCACAATGACACGGTCGCTGTGGGAAATCAATGTTCGGGACAGATTAAGAATATCATAGTGACAGTGTTTATGAGCAGAGGTCTCAAATTGCCTATATTGAAGATCTGGTGAAATAATTCCACTAAATCACTGTGTTACAAGCGTGCATTGCGCAGTTTGTATGTACTCTCAGAAGTTCGAGCATTCTTAATATTTTTCACTCCAGATTTTCAACATTGCCATCTCTTCACACCTCCCTATGAATGGTACAGCTGTCATTCTTCACATCCTGCCTGATCTGTGTTTTCGCACACATGGCACAGAATGGCACGGTCACTGTGGGAAATCAAAGTTCGGGAGAGATTAACAAAATCACAGTGCCGCTGTTCATGAGCAGAGGTCCTAAATGCTTTCATGAGGTTGGGGTCACAAAACGGCCATCTTGAAAATTTGTAGTGCAAATACCAACAAACACCCAGGGCATTAGGGTTTCTAACCATAACATCCCACCCTGTACAGACTGACAGGCATCAGGTGTGTGCCTTTGGATTGCTGACTGTAATAGAAACATAGAAACATAGACTCTGATGGCAGATAAGGACCGCTTAGCCCATCTAGTCTGCCCATTTCCCTACCTAATAGATAAGCTACAGATCCTAGTTAACCAACAGCCTACTTCCTCCTACCCCCCCACTAGAATTGCCTTATGTCTGTCCCATGCATTCTTGAATTCCCCCATTGTTTTTGACTCCATGACCTCCTCAGGAAGACTGTTCCATGCATCCACAACTCTCTCTGAGAAAAAATACTTCCTCACATTACCTCTGAGCCGTTCTCCCCTCTATCTTCAAATAGTGCCACCTTGTTCTTGCACATCTCTTTTTCTGAAAGATGCTACCCTCTTGGACTTTGCTGATTCCCTTGAGGTACTTGAAAGTTTCTATCATGCCCCCTTTCCTCGAGGGTATACATATTAAGCTTTTTTAGTCTCTCTTCATATGTCTTCTGGTGCAGACCCTGCACCATTTTGATTGCCTTCCACTGGACAGCCTCCACCCTATCTATGTATTTGCGGAGACTGGGTCTCCAGAACTGGACACAGTACTCCAGATGGGGTCTCACCAACTGTCTGTACAGAGGGATTATAATGTCTTGTTTTGTACTGGTGATGCCTCTCCCTCTGCATCCCAGTATCCCCCCAGCCCTCCTTACTGTCTTGTCACATTGCTTGCCCACCTTTAGGTCATCTGATATAACTACCTCAGGTCCCTTTCCATTTTTGTTATTGTCAGTATCTCAACCCCCCCCATTGTGTACTCTTCCCCTGGGTTTTTGTTTCCCAGGTGCATTACTTTGCACTTCTTTGCATTGAATCTAAGCTGCCATACATTTGACCATTTCTCCAACCTTGCCAAGTCCCTTCTCATCCTTTCCACACCACTTGGTGTATCAACCCTGTTGCAGATCTTTGTGTCATCTGCAAAGAGACATACTTTTCCTTCCAGTCTCTTTGCAATGTCACTTATAAAGACATTAAAAAGGACCAGCCCCAGTACTGAACCTTGCGGTACCCCACTAGTAACCCCCATTTTTTCACTGTGGACTCTGTTTACTATTACTATCTGTATCCTGTTGTCCAGCCAATGTTTTACCCAGGCTACCATGCTGGGTCCCACTCCCAGACTGGCTAATTTGTTTATTAATCTTTTGTGCAGGACTGTGTCAAATGCCTTGCTAAAGTCTAGGTAGGCCATGCCCACAGTCCCTCCTTGGTCTAGTACTTTTGTCACCCAGTCAAAGAAATCAATTAGATTCATCTGACATGACCTTCCTGCTGTGAACCCATGCTGCCTTGGGTCCTGTGCCCCACTGACCTTTAGGTACTCAACAATTCGATCCTTCAGAACTGATTCCATCATTTTCCCTACCACTGAGGTCAAACTGACAGGTCTGTAGTTTCCTGACTCTGTTTTACTCCCACATTTGTGAAGGGGAATCACATCCACCCTACTGCAGTCCTCAGGTGCCACACCATCCTCCCATGATTTGTTTAAAACTGTAGTCAATGGTGTTTCTAGTTCTCCCCTTAGTTCTTTTAGAATTCTTGGGTGAATCCCATCAGGCTCCATTGCTTTGTCCATCTTCAGTTTTAGGAGTTCTTTCTGTGAGAAGACTGATATCAACCCCCCTATCCAGAGCAGGGTCACCATTCCACTCCCCCCCAACTTGAAGCGAGTGACAGGCATCGAGGTGTGCCTTGGACTCTTTGGACCCAGAATTAACCCCATTCTCCTTTACTGTGCCCATTTCAGCATATGTCCTTATGAAATTGGGTGACTGTGAAGTCGAACACCCCAAGGCACACCTCAACACTTGTAGGATAGGGTGAGGTGAAATGCCATGAGCACTATGGGCGATGACCCAAAGGCACACCCCAATGCCTGTCCATCTCTGCAGGGTGGAGGTGGGGTTGGTGTGACTTCAATACTTCACTGCCATTCCTATTCTGCATCTGTCTAACTCCTGAACGTCCAATGCTAATATCAGCAAGCAAACATTCAGCATTGACAAATGCTTGTTACTACAGATTTGCAACATTGCCATTTTTTACACCTCCCCATGAACAGTACAGCTGTCATTTTTCACATCCTGTTTGGAATGTGTTTTTGCACCTGTGGTGCTAAATGCCGTAGTCGCTGTGCATAAGCAGCTTTCGGTTAACAAACTTGACATTGCCACTGTTTATGAGGTGGGGGTCACAAAAAAACATGTTGAAGATTTGGAGTGAAAATACCAATGAATGCCTGAGGTGTTAGGGTTTCCAACCATAACGCCCCACCCTATAGGGAATGACAGGCATCAGGGGTGTGACTTGGGATTCTTGCCTGTAATGATCATACCATTCCACACCCTGCAGCCAGTGAGAGGCATCGAGGTATGCCTTGGACTCTTCGGCCCCAAAGTTCGCCCCATTCTCCTATACTGCACCCATCTCACCGTATTTCCTGATGGAATGGGATGTGCATAAGGGCCAAAGACCCCAAGGCACACCGTGACACTTGTCAGTGTCTGCAGGATACGGTGTGGTGAAATGGCATGGCCGTTATGCCTGATGACCCAAAGGCACACCCCAATGCCTGTCACTCTCTGCAGGGTGGTGGCAGGGTTGGCTTCAGTTCAGTACTTCACTGCCATTCCTATTATGCAGCTCTGTAACTTCTACACTACCAATGCCAATGCCAGCAAGCAAACATTTGGCATTGACAAATGCTTGTTTCTTGCTGACATGGCATGTCCTCTAGTTGAAAGAAATGAAACATTCCAATGAGACAGCTCTTTATTTCTTTCATTTGCATAGTGCTGTCTGCTGCCACCTTCCATTCCCCATCACCAATTAAACCCTCCAGCTCCCTCCCTCTGTGTTCTGTCTGCCCTGCACCCTTCATTCCCTTTCCCATCACCAATTAAGCCCTCCCACTCCCTCCCTCTGTGTGCTGTCCACCCCGAACCCTCCATTCCCCATTCTGGTACCAATTAAACCCTCCTGCTCCTTTCCTCCACATGCTGTCTGTCCCTCACCCTCCATTCCCCATCCTGGCACCAATTAAGCCCTCCCACTCTCTCCATTCCCCATCCCCATACAAATTAAACCCTCCCAGTCCCTCCCTCTGCATGTTGTCTGCCCCACACCCTCTGCTCCCCATCCCAGCACCAATTAAGCCCTTCAGCTCCCTCCCTCTGCATGCTGTCTGCTTCGCACCCTCTGTTCCCTGTTCTGGTACCAATTAAACATTCCTGCTTCCACCATCTGTGTGCTGTCCACCATGCACCATTCGTTCCCCATACCAGCACCAATTAAGCCCTCCTTCTCCTTCCCTCCCTCTGCATGCTGTCCACCCTGCACCCTCCATTCCCTGTCCCAGCACCAATTAAACCATCCCTCTCCCTCCCTCTGCATGCTGTCCACCCCACACCCTCTATTCCCCATCCCAAAGGCTGTGTCCCCCCCACACGCAAATGTAAATTAAAAGAGAAGGCAACTGGCACAGCCCCCTCCCCCCATGGCCGGATGCCTTCTTCTGAATTAAGCCACTCATAAGCACCTGAGAGGTCAAGCTGCAGAAGTTTTGATGTGTGAGATTCACGCTGACAAACCTACTAACTGTAGATGTTTGTTGGGGCTAAAAAAAACCTCTGTTTTCCAGATTTTATGGTCCATGACATACGGTGGTTTACAGCACCTTGTAGTATCTGTAGAAGCCCTTTTGTTGCTAATCATAAACTGGGGTTTGTATTTGTTAGGAGCTGTGCAGATAAAAGTTTCTATTAGCCAATCCACTGCATGATAAAAACTCACTTTCCTGGGACCAGCATTTTATGCTTCTGCTAAACACTGTATGCAAAACAGTGGAATATTGTTACTTCTGATTCGGGGATTGCATGCTGTGTCCAGTGAGTGAGAAGCCAATACAGAAGACTGGTGGTGTGAAAAGAAAGCTCTGGAGGGTTTAGGGCGGGGAGCAAAAGAGACAGAGAGAGATTTCTTAAGCACATTGAGTTGCTCAGTGTCACACAGTGAGTAAGGCGTGGTGGTGGTAGTGGTAGTGGTGGACTGATTCACACCAGTGCCTCCAGATGTAGAGCTCTGAGCTCTATTTAAACTTCCTGTAGTTGCCTAAAGCCTGATGCAATACCCCTTCTGAGAGGCATAAAAGGGTGAGGGGGGTTGTTTTCGTCTCCCCATTCCCCACTCTAAGAAAACTGTTCTGTGGCAGGGGGACCCTCTCTCTCCAATCTGTCTACAACCTGGAGGAGCTTTTTTGCAGATTAAGTGCAATGAGCTCGCTTGATTCTTTGCAGATAAGATGGTCAGCATCCGGGTAAGATCCCCTAAAGGAGGCAGTCAGATGACTACAAATTAAAAAAACCCTCCTTGGATCCAAACCATCCAGCTAACTACAGGCCTATCTCTAACCTGCCTTTTGTAGGCAATGTTATTAAAAAGGTGGTTGCATCACAGCTGGAGGATTATCTTGGGACCGATGGTATCTATGAGGCTTTCCAGTCTGGATTTAGGAAAAGACATAGTACTGAGACTGCACTCGTCCGGGTATCGAATGACCTCCTAACAGTGAGAGATCAAAAGGCACGTACCATCTTGGTTCTTCTTGATCTCTCTGTGGCACTGTGGACCATGGTGTGCTTTTGGAACATCTGCGTTTCCTTTGTGGGCTATTGGGTGTGGTCCTCAAATGGTTTCAATCATTCCTCATGGGCAGATCTCAGAGGGTTGTCACCAGAATTTATTTCTCTGGTTCCCTCCCTCTGTTCTATGGTGTTCTGCAGGGCTCCATATTGTGGCTCATGTTGTTCGCAGTATACATGCTGCCATTAGGAGATATCATCGGACAATACGGGTTGAGTTTTCCCTGCTATGCAGATGATACTCAACTGTATATGTCTTTTTTACCCAGACAAGAGGATATAGTCTCTGTCTTTAACAAAACTGTCTCGCCGAGATCAAGGACTGGATGAGCGTCAGCTGGCTGAGGCTGAACCCAGATAAGACTGAGGTGTTGGTGGTGGACCCAGGTTGTCCAGGGACAGGTATGGGGCTGGGCAGTCATCGGCTTATGGCTGGATGGCGTCCAGCTCACCACCTCAGACTGGGTGAGGAACCTGAGCGTTATTTTTGCTGATGGCCTGACTCTGAGATCTCAAGCGTTGGCTGTGGTCAGATTCTCTTTCTACCATCTGAGGAATATTGCCTGGGTGAAACACCTGGTTCCTCCACATGACCTACCAATTTTGGTCCATGCCTTTGTCACTACCTGCCTTGATTAATGCAATGCCCTCTACCTAAGGCTTCCAGGTTTTTTTTATTAAATAAACTTCATTGAGGTTTTAATTTTTCTATCACAATTTCCATGTACAGATAGCCACATATACAAGGTGTGTCTAATGCCATCACAGACTATAACAAAGCAATCAATCATAGGTTAGTAGGGTAAGGACACATCCAATACTAAAGTAGCAAGAACTATCCAGTTGTCTGTACCTCACCCCCCCTGCCGCTAGGATGCTAACTAGTATATTGTAATAAAACATTAGTCCACAGTATTGTGTATATCATCAGGGGCTTGGTGATCCAGGGAACGATCAGAGCTGGAGTGGATCTGTAGAAGGTTGAAGAGTGGATCCCAAACTTATTTATATTTCTCCATTTTATTAGTAAGGCCTGCAATAATATGCTCAGCTTGAATGGCAAACATGATTTCCTTATACCACTCTATATAAGAGGGAGTGATCTAATCCAACCAGTGCCTGAGGATAACTTTGTTGATGCAGCCAGAGATTAGTGCAATGTGGGACCTCTGGGTACTATCTTGAAGGTTTGAGTAGTCTCCCAGGATACAATTTTCTGGTGTGAATTTATCAGAGAGGGATAATAAAAGGTTCAGATGAGACTTCCAAAATGGGGATATTTTACAACAAGACCATAACATATGCAATATATCACCAGGAGCCTCCAAACATTTTGTGCACTGATTAGAGAGTCCATATGATGCAGCTTACCTGGGGTATAATATAAATTGTAAAGCATCTCTGGTGAGACATGGCAGGGAAGAGCAGGCTAGGGCCTTAAAAACAGATGCAGAGCAGCATTGTTGCCTCTTTCCTGCTTTTCCTGTGAAAACCAAGTTGCTGGGGTAAGTTGCCATATTATTTTCAGTATCAGTTGCATGGTTTGTAGTTGTGGTATGCGGCCTTAGGTAAATGGCCTGGGTTTAGAGCACAGCGGAGCTTGCTTCCCATCCCCCCCAGTTAAACAGCTTAAAGGAGTAGTCCATCCAGAATTTGAAAAAAACATTATGTTATGCAGAGTGTTTTGATACGTATGTTAAGTCCTAGTGTGTCCTTCACTCTGTCTGCTATTAGGAGTTTTTCCTAAATTAGCCTGCTAGCTGTATGGCAGTTTTATGACCCCTGGGGATCTCCATCACAAATAGGTTTATTGGCTTTTTTTCTCCTATGATGCACCCTGTCTCATGTGACACTGATATAGCCATGCCCTTAGATTTAGCATGTGCACTGCTTTAAAATTAGTTTACAATCCGTTCACAACAGCAGGTAACTGTTCTTATCCAGGGAGCACAAATGGGAAAAGTTAGTTTAGCAGATACATGAGAGCAAGCTAACTGGGGTTTCTGTAAGACAACAGCTACTAAATAGCACTAATTCACTATTTTTGTTTTCTATGTGCATCAGGTCTGGCTAGCAGGAGTGTTTTAATTTTAATACTCTTAATGTTATCAAACTATACACAACCATAAAAGCATGGTAACTGCCCAGATCATCAATGCTACCTATAATTAATAAAGACTCTAGCTGTTTCCTTACAGAAACCCCACTCAGATGTCAAGTATTTGCTAAACTGTAAATGTAGGTATCAGCATTCTATTAGCAGTTAGTGCTGATTTTGCTCTGTGACAAGATTTTCATATTTATTTATTTATTTTTACAAATGAAGTGTATGGTATGAAGCTGCAGCCTAGAAACTGCAAAATACTTTGAAGTCACTTTTCTCCTGCCTGTGGTATGGTATGAAAGCAACAGGATGACAGTGACTATTCCAGCTACACATTTGACTCCATTTTACAATGGTTCACTGCACTACACATTTAGTGTATCACACTTTTTCAAATAATAAAACAAATATTCTCCAAACTAAATAACTCACACATACATATTTTTATACTTTATTAAAAAGACACTTCACATTTGTAACAAAAAACAAACAAAAAAATAAATAAATGAAAGTGATGTCACAGAGCAAAATCAGCCCTGACTCCCAGTTCCTTCTAGTAGAATGATGGTACCTACATTTATGGTTTAGCAAATACTTGAGAGCTGAGTAGGTGTTCTGTAAGAAAACAGCTACAGTCTTTACTAATTATAGCACTGATGATCTGGGGCAATTTCTGTGCTTTTTATTGTTGTGTGTAGTTTGATGAAATAACATTTTAAAATGAAAACACTTACTACTGCTAGCTAGACCTGACACACATCGAAAATACAAATAATGAATTAGAGCTATTTAGCAGCTGTTTTCTTACATTAACCCCAGTTAGCTTACTCTCAGGTATCTGCTAAACTATAATTGTTGCCATTTGTGCTCCCTGGATAAGAACAGTTACCTGCTGTTGTGAACTGATTTTAAACTGATTTTAAAGCAGTGCACATGCTAAATTTAAGGGCATGGCTACATCAGTGTCACATGAGACAGGGTGCATCGAAGGAGAAAGAAAGCCAATAAACCTTTTTGTGATGGAGATCCCCAGTGGTCATAAAACTACCATACAGCTAGTAGGCTAATTTTGGAAAAACTCCTAATAGCAGACAGAGGTAGGAGCACACTAGGACTAACATACATATCATAACACTCTGCATAACATACATTTTTTGCAAATTCTGGGTGGACTACTTCTTTAATTGCTGGCTGCAAGCCATGGATAGCAGTAAAGAGGTAGGCTTAACATCTGCTTACCAGCTGGGCTAGCATAATAAGCCCTCCAATCATGCTCACATTGTTGGTAGCAGGAGTCAGAAAACATGGTTGTTTTAGGTGTGCACCAGCCCAAATGAGTGCTCAGATCTTAACTCTGAGGCACAGTGTTGGGTGATATATATAAGAAAATCAATGTACACAGAGCATAGCATGAAGGCTAGCAAGGGAAGAAGAGGAGCACCCACACAATGGGATCCTGTATGTAAAAGATGTGTTGAGAACATGGGGGGGGGGCACTACATAGGTCATGCATCAGCTGCAGGCCTAGGTCATCAGTACAGGTGTTGTTAAAGGAATAATGCCTGACAGGGTGGGTGCTATGCTGGGATAACATCCCACCTTGGGTGGTTGGGCCCAAGGCCACTGGCCGAGGGCGTCCAACATCCGAGAAGGGATGTTATCCCAGCATTACACCCACCCTGGAGGGCATTATTCCTATTATACAATGGCTTATTGATTTATAGTTAAAAAAATCATTTTAAAGAATGTTTTTGTTAGTGTGTAAAAAATATTTTTGTTTCTTAAGAGAAAAAAGAGCTCAGCCTCAGCCTCCATAACCTACAAACAATCAGCAGGGATGTTATGCCAGGATAACATCCCTGCTGTGACAGCCAACTGACCAATCAGAAGCCAGGATTCTTTCTTGCCATTGTATAATACCCAATCATCACTCCAGTCAGGAGTCACTGAAATGACTGAGGTTTTTGCAGACCAGTGGGAGTTCTTTCAGAAAAAGGAGGAAAAGAAAGGGTTTGGGGGGGCAGAACTGTATCCACCGGTTTGGCCACCAAGTTTCAAGACTGTCATCCTTCCCCAATCCTGCACCTAACTGTAAATTAAAAGAGAAGGCAACCAGCACAGCCCACCCTCCTCCATGGCTGGCTGCCATCTTCTGAATGAAGCCACTCACGTGGACTTGCTTGCATAGTAAAACCAGCTGATCAAATGATCTGCTGGTTTCACTATGCCAGTAAGCGAGTGCACAAGTGCATTCATTCAGAGAATGGGTGGGCTGTGCCAGTTGCCCTCACAAAACAAAATTGAAGGTTTTTTTTTTTCTTTTTTTTTTTTTTTCATTTCCAATTGCAGAAATTGTTGTTTGAAGTAGAGTGGAATTTTTCTCTGCAATTTCCCCAATATTTTCTGTTCTCTTAGCACCAGTAATCCGAGTAAAGAGTTCAGACAGAAAGAAAAGAGAGATGCTATGAAATGTTAACAAGGCATGACCAGACAGATGTGGTTCGAGATCTACTGGTACTGTATATCTATCTCCTACCTGTTCACTGCTTCTGTTTGTGTAGTCTTTAAAAACAGAGTAAAAATCCCACTGTATGCAAAATGTATTTATTAGATGTATTAAGCTGCATTTGAACATACAGCTAAGTGGAATACATGTACTTGCGACCATGACAGTCATTCTCATGGTACAAGAGGTATTTACCTTCAGCAGGCGCTAAACATATGAGGCAACATTTTACACACACACACATATATGAAAAAATAAATAATTCACTCACATTTTACATAGATCAAAACATCCTTTATTAAAATATGATAAGCAGTGGCAGGCTAATCATCAGCAAAATGGCTTGGTATATATTTGCAAACAATTACAAATCTTGTTAAATTTGACATGTACACTGACAGTTATCAGCTAGAGCATGCTTAAAAGGGTCTGACTTTTACCCCTCAGTGTCACTTCCAGTTGGGCAGCAATGGAGCAGCCAGAATAAAAAAAAAAATCCGATCGGGGGGTAGGATGTAAAACATGGAAGGTCATGTTCACAAATGCCTGCAGCATGGGAAATAAGGTTCCAGACCTGGAAGCCTTGATGCTGGATATAGACCTTGACATAGCAGCAATAACAGAGATATGGTGCTCTGCTAATTACAGATGGGACATCAATGTACCAGGCTATACACTGTTCAGAAGGGACAGAGAAGGCAAATATGGAGGGTGGGTGGGGTGGCCCTGTACATCAGAGAAGGCATA
This sequence comes from Neoceratodus forsteri, assembly GCA_016271365.2. NCBI lineage: Eukaryota > Metazoa > Chordata > Ceratodontiformes > Ceratodontidae > Neoceratodus > Neoceratodus forsteri. Next base: position 564,237,323 of record CM028132.1, read on the forward strand.
AAGGCTACAGAAGTACAGGGAAGGCAGGAGGAGGCCGAGGCAATGTGGATCACCCTTGAATCATGAAGTGGCATAGCGATAATACAGGGGTGATCTACAGCCCCCCCCAGCACAGAGGCAGGAAGTGGACAGGGTACTACTGGAGGAAATTCATGACATGGCAGCTAAAGGTGAAATCTTGTGACCCCCCCATCAAGGCTTCTACATTAGCCACTGTGCTACTTTGTTTATTGGCGGCTCCTGCCACCCAGTACACTCTCTCTCCCTGGTCCACTAAGGCCAGAGGGGGCACCTTCTCTGACTAGCAGCTACTTCCTGCATTTACAGTACAGCTTCCAAAATACGGCACCCACTGCTCTCACTGCTGCCACCTTGCTCCTTTACAGCCTGTACCAGTACTAAACACCACTGCAAATACCTGCAAGTGAACGTTCTGCATTGACAAATGCTTGTTACCTGTTGTTTTGCACTTTTTACATTTCATCTTTTCTTTTTATCATGTAAGATTTTATTGTTTTCCATATGATAACATACATTCATCCAATTTTGGATGGACCTTTAGCATGACATACTAATATAAAAAAAATCCTAAGCACATCAAACAATCCTGGGTCTTGTTTACTTGACATACATAAAGTCAGATAGCTCTCTCTTTAACTAGATTGCTGTTAATAATCTGTGGTTGTGGTTCCTTAAACTTTGTTTTACTGTCTGTTAGCAATACTCTATTACTGTATTAAGCTTTACAGTTCCTTGGTGTTATGTGGGTACAGTCTTGTTCATCAAGGAGGGTTGTCAGGTGATGGCAATAACACCGAATAAAGGTACAAGTTCAGATAGGGCTCCCACTGTTTGTGATATGCCTGAGTCTGGTTTCTGTTAACAAAAGTCAGTCTTTCAAAAGTCACCAGTTTTGCTACTGCCATGTGCCACCTTAAAAGTGATGCCACCTGTCTCTGTCTCCAGAGCATCAGGACCAACCTTTTGGCCTCTAGGAGGGCTGCAGTGACCCATTTCTTTGTGTGTTTAGAATGTATGTCTAAGCCTGTGGTGTCTCCCAGCAGTATAAGTGCTGGTGTGTTCCTTACCTTCATCCCAGTCACCTTGGAACAGTCTTCCAGGACTCCCTTCCAGAATGACTCCAGAATAGGGCATTCCCATAGCACATGTCGTAGCCCCGGCCTCTGGCCCTAGATAGCTCCAACATTTGGCATGTGGTAGCAGTACCATTTGTTGAAGAGCTTTTGGGGTCCTATACTACCTGAGTAGTACCTTAAATTGAAGTACCTGGCTCTTGGCATCTGTATAGACCCTGTGTGCATCCCTTATACACTCCTCCCATACCTCCGGATGGATATCTGTTTGTAGTTCTTGCCCCCATTGCACCCTACATTTCTCTGTAAGGTTAGGCTGAGGATCCCTGATTATCCTATATATTCTACCAGCTAGTCCTTTACTTGACATTTCATCTTGATGGATTTGCATTTTCATTCTTTGCAATTCACCAATATTTTTTGCATTCACCGTGGTATTTGGTTATTATTCATTAGTATTCATTGTACTGTACTATTTGTTTCTCTTTTCCTCCCTACTACATCCTGTTCTCCCAGTTCACAGCTGGAGATACCCTGGCTGAGTGCATCTTTTCCAGTTAACAAACCGGAAAGAAAAATAAAATAAATAATAGAACTTGAGGACGCATGCATATAAGGTGTGAGCATGAAACATGACACAGAACAGTTGTGCACTGGGATGAAGCATGCCGTTTTTTAGGGAAATTCATTTTTTTTAATGGCCCACGAGAGTTGCAATCACAAAATACCCTAACCCCAGCCTCTACTGCATGATTAGGAAATTTGATTTATGCCACCAGTACCTGTTTGCTATCCCTTCTCTGACAGCAACTCTGTATGGGAGTCTTAATACTGCCAAAAGTACATGTTCTTTTCTTTAAATAAATTACGTGAAAAATCACTTTGGCACAGAGAGGAACTGTACTACCATATTAGTAAGAGTAGAACTGATGCAAAATAAAGTAGACTATAATACCTTCTAATTGAGCAACAGAAACTTATTGTACAAGCCTTGAAATATTTATTACATTTATTGTGTTATTATTGAATGTATTTTTCCTGTTATCTCTTTACCAACTACATTCCACTCCCCCAGGTCATTCTTAAAAATGAGCTTTGGTTTGGTTTGACTTTCCCAGTTAGCAATGCTTCAAAAGCTTTCATAATAAATTCCTGTTAGATGAAAGGTGTTACAGCCTCCATTTATTTTTCTTTTTGCATCAAAAATTACTGGTAAAGAGATGTTGTTCCTAAAATTAACTTCAGTTTTTGACTGGTACAATATTGCTAATACCTAATTATAGAGGAAGATATTATCCTGGGGCCCAATTCACAGTCACAAGGGACTGTTATGATTGTTATTAAGTGGTCTCAATGATCACTTTGAGCAGTCCCTTAACCTAACTTCCAATGTGTTATGCACAATGGGGTTACAAGCCTTTTTCTTGCACAGTTGCTCAAAGCATAGCAACCACACAAGGAAAGAGGTGGGGGTTCGGGATTGCCATGCAAATTACCTACTGAGCCATGCACATAGCATGTCAATACCAGCGCAGTTAGGTGAAGAAACATAGAAACATAGAATATGATGACAGATAAGGACTGCTTGAGTAGATTGACCCACCAGGTCTGCCCATTTACCCTACCTACTCTGAAACCACAGAGCCTACTAGATCTCTGACATTTACCCCTTGTTTTCTTACAAGTAAGGTTTCCTTATGCTGATCCCATGCCTTCTTGAGTCCTGTTATCATTTTAGTCCTCACCACCTCTGCTGGGAGGCTGTTCCAGCCATCCATCACTCTTTCTGTCAAGAAGTACTTCCTCACAGTCTACCCCCTCCAGCTTCATTGCATGTTCCCTTGTTTTTGAGCATCTCTTTTTCTGAAAAATGCTTCCCTTTTGAACCTTATTTATACCTGTCAGGTATTTGAAAGTCTTTATAATATCCCCCCTCTCCCTTCTTTCCTCAGGGTTACTGAGATCCTTTAGTCTCATAGGTCTTTTGATTCAGACCCTGCACCATTTTAGTTGCCCTCCTGTGGACAGCCTCTACTCTGCCTATGTCCTTCCAGAGGTGTGGTCTCCAGAACTGGACACAGCAGTCTAGGCGAGATCTAGGCTCACCAGAGATACACATTCCTTTCCAGCCCCTCTTCAATGTTGCTAATAAAGACATTAATAAGGATTGTTCCCAGTACTGATCCCTGTGGCACCCTGCTGGTCACCCTCCCTTCCTCAGCGTGAACTCCATTTACTGCCACCCTCTGTCTCCTGTCACCTAACCAATTCCTTACCCAGTTTACCACCTTAACCCCACTCCAAGGCTTTACAGTTTGTTTATGAGTCTCCTATGTGGAATGGTGTCAAAGGCATTACTGACATCTAGGTAGGCCACATCCACCACACCACCCTGATCTAATTCCCTGGTTACCCAGTCAAAGAAATCTATCTGATTTGTTTGACATGGCCTCCCCCCGATGAATCCATACTGCCTTGGATCTTGTAAGCTACTGGATTCAATATATTCCACAGTCCTTTCATTCAGGAGAGATTCCATTAATTTCCCTCCTACCAAAGTCAGACTGACTGGCCTGTAATTGCCAGCCTCCTTCTCCTACCTGCTTCCATTTTTGTGAAGTGCTCTCTTCCAGTCCTCCAGCACCACTCCCATCTCCAGTGAGTGGTTGAACAGGGCTGTCAGAGGTGCAGCCAGCACCTCTCTGAGCTCCTTCAGTATCCTTGGATGCACCCTGTCTGGCACCATTGCCTTTTCCACTCTCAGATTTGCAGGTTTCTTTAGGACTCTCTCCTCTGTAAATGGACTAGTGTCTTCTTCCCTTCCTCTGATGCTTTTGGCATTTATCTTTGGTCCCTCACCTTTCCCTTCCTCTGTGAACACTGCACAAAAGTATTTGTTCAGGATGTCTGCTTTTTCCTTGTCCCCCTCCACACACTCCCTGCCTTCTCATCTAAGCCTTTCTATCCCTCCCCTAATCTTTCTCTTTTTGATTACATATCTGAAAAATGTCTTGTCCCCTTTCTTTACTGCCTGGGTTATTTTCTCCTCCATTTGTGCCTTTGTGTTCCTAATTACTTTTCCTGCTTCCTTCTGTTTTTACTGATACACCTCCATATCCTCCTCCCTCTATGTCTCCGTATACCCCCAGAAAACTAACTTTTTTGCCCTTGCCTTCCTGGCTACCTCTTTTGAAACCCATAGTGATCTTTTTTTTTCCTCTTGCTTTTGCTTACATGCCCAATGCAGAGGATTGTTGCCTTCACTATCACCTCATTTAGTTTCACCCACTCCTCCTCCACTCCACCCAGCCCCCCCCCACCAGGGCTTCCTGAGTCATTCACCCAAATTTTTAAAATCAGCACCCCTGAAGTCCAGGACCCTCATCTTTGTTGCCTCAATTTTGCCATAGTGCATATATTGAACCACACCATGCAGTGATCACTGGTCCCTAATTGTCCTTCCATTTTGACATCTTCAGTACTGTCCTCATTGGCAAGTACATGTTCCAGTATTGCCCCCTCACTAGTGGGCTCTTTTATTAATTGCCTGAGCAATTCCCCCTGCAGGGAGTCGAGGATGTCCCTGCTCTTAGCTGATTCTACAGCGGTGAGGCTCCAATCTACATCCGGCAGACTGAAGTCCCCTGCCAGCAGTACCTCCCCTTTATTTGCCATCTTTTGGAAGAGTTTTTTGAAATCACTTGCCTGAAAAATCATGACGTGCCCTGTTTGCTTATTGAATAAAGAAATAATCACTTGAACTAAGTGATGGTTGTTGACAATAAAGGTTACAGTGAGTTCACCAAAGGTTAAAAAAAACAAGAAAAGCTTTTGCATAATAACTGAAAAAAGAGGGAAGATTGTGGAGGATCCACAGTTTCATCTAACAAAATCTAGGTATTGGCCAGTTGGTATTAGTCACCTGTTTGTATTTCTAAGTCTCTGAAGGTAAATTGTCCTTTCATACCACCTATCAGAAATAGATGTTCAGTTTGTTTCGTTTTAGCTGCCTGCTAAAGTGCCATTAGTGTTTTGAACATAAAGTATTAATTTAACATCCACCTCCATCTCCCACAGCTTCTATCACACATTTATTGTAAACAGATCTGAGTTTGTTCAGCAGGTTCAAATCCATTTCTTAAAGATGTGATACTAACCCCAGTATAGGAGGTGACCCATACAAGGCTTATTACTAAGCCAAATGTTTTGAGCATCAAGCCCCAAGTGCCTTGAGAAAGCAACTGTGTGGTCATTTCAACTAAACATTTCAATTTTTATGTTAAGGAGAGTGTCATGCTCTGGGGGGGGGCATGGTTCTTCCTAGGTTAGTGGTCATCATTAGGTTTACACCACTGATTAAATATTATACAATGGGTCTGAGAATGATGAAAACTGATTGGCTGACTGGCACCTTTCAGCCATGATAAATCCTGTCATGAACCATGGGAAAAGGTGACAATCAGCCGCATCTGCAATCCCCACTCTCTGAAATCCATCCGAGCTCCCAGACTTGAAAGTGGAAAACTGCCATGTCAGATCCTTGCTAAACCGTCATCTCCAACAACTCACACTACAGCACACAAAATAAAGTAAAGTAAATCCCCAAAATACTGACAAGACTCAGATATATCCACCATAACTTACTGAAACACTCAGACAAGCAACATATGAGCCCAAACAATATTTTACAAATCATTCCATGCAACCACTTCCATGCGGCTCACCAATAAAAAGTTGTTTTCAGTTTGGTATGACTCTACTGTCACCCCAGATTGCCGTGTTCCTCAAACCATCAGAAGTACTGGAACTGATCGTTCCAGTGAGAACTCCCTTTGGGAAAAAAAACAACAAAAAAACATGTCTGATAAGGTCCTTCATGAGAACTGCTTCTTTCCACTATTGGACATCAAGATTCACTGGAAACCACATGCTGTACGACAATGGCATGCTCACTTCATGCCGACTCAAAGCATGACTTAAAGAGACACTTGTTACTTGCAGGCTCTCTCTTAGCAAAATTAAAAACCTCATGACTCCCAGGCTCTCTCTGTTAAGAAAGAAACATGACATCATTTTACTGTGTGTGTGTGTGTGTGCAGCTGCATTAGGAGCTCAGCAGCACATTATTGTGTGTACATATGTGTGTGTGTGTGTGTGTAGCTGCATTAGGAGCTCAGCAGCTCTTTATTGTGTGTGTGTGTGTGTAGCTGCATTAGGAGCTCAGCAGCACTTTATTTTGTGTGTGTGTGTGTGTGTCTGCATTAGGAGCTCAGCAGCACATTATTGTGTGTACATGTGTGTGTGTCTGTGTAGCTGCATTAGGAGCTCAGCAGCACTTTATTGTGTGTGTGTGTGTGTGTAGCTGCATTAGGAGATCAGCAGCACTTTATTTTGTGTGTGTGTGTGTGTGTGTGTGTCTGCATTAGGAGCTCAGCAGCACTTTATTTTTTGTGTGTGTGTGTGTGGAGCTGCATTAGGAGCTCGGCAGCAGGTAGCAACTCCAGACTATTTCTTCTTGCACAGCAATAAATTAAATAAAAAAAAATTAAAAATTAACAAAAAACTAATTTTTTCTCATAAAAATAAAGATGGCCATTGTATAATCGCAATAAACCATTCCAGGGTGTGGGTTATGCTGGGATTTACCCACTTCTGGTGTGGTGTACTGACTCAACCTGCAGCCTTGTGACCAAACCACACCAGGCATGGGTAAATCCAAGCATAACCCACACCCTGTAATAGTGTATTGCTTAATTCACATGGGGGACATGGGCTCGCATCCAGTTCTGAAAAACTGCAGTACAGTGCTACAGGAATGTTACACTGCTGGAGGTGACATCCATGATTGCCACTTATAGAGCTCCTGGCAACATTTTTAAAACCAGGGACTATCCTTGCTGCCTTGGTCAACATTCACACTTAGTGACGCAGATTCCAGTGCAGTTGTGAGAGCACTATAGAAATCCTGCTGTGCTGTTCTGAAGTGTGAGCCTGTGAGCAGTGTTGCAGGACGGTCACTACCTGACAAGGCTATGAAACTGTGATAATTTTTCAACAGTACACACTATATTCCTGACTCTATTTTGGTAAGCCAGACATGCACATTGTGCTGCAACTTTTGTCAGCCTCTGCTGTGCACTATATTATCCAAGTTTCCCATACTGTCTGCTACTCAGTGTCATGTGGTCCCATGGCAGTTCTTTTTTTTGGGAGCCAGGAGGAGCAGTGTGCTTATTCCTGGTAGTACCAGATTCAGGCAGAGTAATGAGCCAGGCATTAATTGGCTTATGACAGTGGGAAATAGTGACGAACATTTAGCCAGAACTTCAGACCCAGCGCTTCAGTATTTCCAGATGTTTTACATAGAAGCTATGAGATTTAAAGAACTACAGTCAAAATGAAAAAAAAAATATGTGTTGCAGTGTGTTTTGATTTGTGTGTATAGCCCTAGTGTGCTCTTTCCTTTGTTTGTTTTTCTTAAAATGTACCTACTTGTTTTATGGCCCCCTGAGGGATCTCCGTCTCTGTAGGCTTTGTTGCCTTTCCTTTTCATCCAGTGCCACCCCTTCCATGTGACAGTGATGAATCCAAGACCACTGATTCAGTAAGATCTGTTTTTTGTCTATTTTTAAAACTTTGGTAAAGGAAGCTTGTCTAATATTTTTGTTTTGTTTGTTTGTTTTGTTTATTTAAAATCATGTAAGTCCATGGGTGACCAGAACATATAACAAGGAACATACAAATGGTAAAACAAGTTATACAATGAACAGAATGAATATACAAAAAAAAAACAAACACATATTCTAACTATGAAAACATTTACATTGACTATGATCTGGAGGAAAGAGTTCCAAATGATAGGGGTTTGGACAGAGAAAGCTCTCCCACCAACAGTTTTCAGAATACATTTGGGAACTAGTAGTGGTTAAACTGGGCTTGGACCCACAGAAACTCAATTCCATCACCTCTTAAAAAACTTGCACAGCAATTCCCCCACTGCTGACATCTTTTTGCATTGACTATAAATGAAGAGTTCCACCATCTATAAATGATAGTTCCGCCAGCTAGAAATCTAGATGTGAGCGTTACCCCACCTAAACATTTCCAGTTTAATCATTGGGAACTACAGTGCCAGAAAACTAGATGATTAATGCCAAAGAGGTGTTACTGGGACCACTCAGTAAGAAGCTCTGAAAGATAGTTTGGGACTTGACTATGGGGTTATTTATAGGCTACCAAAATAACCATAATGTTAATTCTAAATGGGACAGGGCACCAAGGAAGATCTAGGAGAATTGGTGAACTATGATATCTCACATGCATTTTAGAGATTAGCCATGCTGATGAATTCATTGCCTGTTGCAATTTGTGCAAGACGTAGCCTATGACAAAACTTAGCTACTAGATATCACAGAACTACTTTAACTCACTCAGCCCCAGAACTCACATGTGAGTCAAAATGTTCTATGCTTAACTTTATTCAAAATGGCCGCCTGGGGCTGAATGAGTTAAAACAGATATCCCCCAGAAAAAAATCAATCTCAGTGAGGCATTCAGAATCTGGAGGAACAAAGCATTCCAAATGTGAATGGATCACGAGGGGAAGCCAGGAAAGAATATAAAGTATGGATGTCATCACCCAGTAATAGATCAATATAAATAACAGAATAACAAAATGAAAAGGGAAAAAAAGAATACAAAAGTAACCAAGAAGTAAAATATCTCACTGACTACACTAGAAAAACCAAACCAAGCAAATAAAACAAATTCTGGTCAGAACTGATACGGCTGCTCATAGCGGTGAGAGCTTCCCATAGAGTTGAAAATAATTTTTGGAGCTCTCATGACACCGGAGACAGCTGTAATTACAAGTCTGCACATGCGTTGTGTGGACAAGAGACAGCCATGTGCAAGATGGCAGTGATGGCAAAACTACACATGCATGACACACACTCATGAGCAGTTTCAGATGTTGATGCAATGTTGCACATGGTGGGTGTCACTTCCGCAGTTGTGGAGAAGATAAGTAGTGGTGTGTGTTAATGCTGCCCATGGAGAGAAGGGCCACTTAAACAGCACCAGGGAAAACTGTGCCAGAGCACTGTGGAAGCACACTGAACAGCAGTCTGGTCATGTGCTTCCACAGTGCTCTTAACATCTCATGATTGATGGCATAATATCTGCGGATCTCCACCCCCACAGCCATAAAAAAGAACAAGAAACATAGAAAATAAAAAGTAAAATCTAACAATCTTGAAATTGAAACTGTAGTTGAAAAGGAACTCTCTGATATGGAAATAGACAATCCATAGGTAGTTTTGGTGGTGGTTGTTATTTCTTAGTCTTGTCCTGATGTTAATAGCAATTCAGGAAATATTACAATCACAATCTGTACAAAATGTTTTTCACTGAAGGGTAAAGAAGGAACTGTAAGTCTAAGTGGAATGTTTAGGAAAACCTATGAAACATCTAATGCTCTTAAGGAACTAATAATATATCCACTGCAATATGACTTGGACCTAGATTTCAAGGATGATTAGGTTATCGGTGTCATAACATCTGTGTCTTGGATCACAAACTGTAGGTCAAATAGCAATAATAACCTCTGCCTTTGACCTTGCATATGATATCTAACGTAGTTGTGAAAGAGTCACAGAGATACAGATACAGACCACTGATTTAATACAAGACAACATAGTTAAGCAAGAAATAATCCAAAACAGGGCATGCGGTTACCATGTAATTACTGCACTCCTTCCCAGGTTGGAACACAAGTCATAAGCTGAGTGCCTTTCAATAGGGGTGTGGTGTGCTGTAATTACTAGATAACTGCATGCACTGGAGTAGATTATTTATTTTATAAAATGGTCTGCCAACTTTAAACCAGTAAAAAACTAGTTTTTAAAATTGATTTCACTACTTTACCATCAGTGTGTTCTACTGCAGGTGCAATGAGGCAACATGTAGTCTTCATGGTGACTATTTGGCTGACTTCCAAACTGATGGAAACTTGATAAAAAAATAATTGATGACTAAATCATAATGTGGCTGTTACCACATACAGATCTGAGAGTTGCTATTTTTTTTAACATTGTTTACTGCTGTGGTCACATGATGTAGTGCTCTCACCATTACTTGCAGTTTGTTAGTGGAAAGCTGCACAGCCACAAGAGACTTCTCTTAGGACCTTACAGACCCGTGCAATTACCGGTCAATTACCACATGGGTCTGGACAGCAATGAACCAATCAGAACATAAGATTATTCCTGCCCATTTTATAATATGAAACCAGGGGATACAAATAGAGAAGTTGAATGCTTATTAAAAGTGATCGAGAAATATAGAAAGAAGGAGTACAGCTGTGCAGAATTCCACTGGCAGAATACATGTGACATGGCATTCCACTTCCAAAATGCTTTTCAGAATTTCTTTTTTTAATGCCTCAGAATTCTGAAAAGCATTTCAAAGTAAACTGCAGTTTGCAGAAAATGAATTTGCAGTTTACAAAACTGCAAAAATGACTCTGCACTTAACATGTCACTTTTGAAATTTCAGAATTCTATCTCCAATATAATTCCACAAAAATTGGTCAGAATTTCTGAAATTCCACAGAATTCTGGTGGAAGCAGAATTTGAAAACTCTGTACAGCTCTAAAAAGGAGAGAGAAAATAGAGGGAATACGACAGATGAATAAGTCCATTATTTTCCTGTTGATTGATAAGAGTTTGTTTGTATCCAGGAAAATACACAAGAAAATTTTATTTACAAGAGTATTTTTGCTGAGACTAATTTCCAGTTCCGGTGCAAAGCACATATAAAAATAAATACAGCCAAATGAGGCAAGTCAGAAAGTCTTAACAAAATTTAAAACACAAATCAAACACTTGCCTAAGATCTTTCACAATTGCTTTTTGTTCATTGAAGGAGATTAGTAATATAGTTTTAACTGAGATTCACTTCCATAAAACTTCAGCATTTGAATTGAGGGTCATGGAACCAAATCTAGTAACTATTCTAGCTGGAGCTAGTTCTCCAGACCTAGGGCTAGATTCACAGAACTCTGAAAATACCTGCAGTTGTGGGAAAAACTTGGCGCAGGTGGGTTGCCACTTGGGGGTCTGCAGTTTTTCCTTAGCTGTGGGTATTCACAAAGGTGGAGCCAGATTACAACTGGCTCCACAATGTATGGCAGCTTGTGGGTAGTGTTGCCATGGATATCCTTGCAGCTGCGTAAAACTGTTATGGCCTGTGGGACAGCAGTAACATTGTCCGCAACTGCAGGGGATGTGAATATCAATCTCCGCAGCTGCAGAGATTTCAGTCCATAAATGGATGGGACTTAGTCCTATGACACTTTGTGAATCCCCCCATGGGTACCTAGATGCCTAGGATGAATATTGTCCTAATAGGCCCCTTCAGAGGATTAAAATGATCTGAGCTTAAGAGTATTTATTGCCTTAACAAAAGGAACTTTAAATCAAACAAATATTTTATGAAAATGATTTGTGGTCTTTTCAAGAATATAATAAAAATGCATCTGGGCCATAAAGGAGTTCAGTCTGTGAATTGATTAAAATGCTAGAGGAACCAAGGTACAATCAAAAAGACATAAGAGGCAAAACTCTTCCTAAATATTTTTTTTAAACAAATCCCAAAGGTATGCTCCTCTAGCTTTATTAATAACCCACTTAAACCCTAATAATGAAAGCCTCACTATAAGTGATGTATTATCAGTATGCACAATGGCAGAAAAGAACACATTAACTCTCCTGAGCCTATTTCAAATACTCTACTGCACATAACAGAGTTAATAGAAAATCTTTTCACTAATAATAGGTTTAAAAGTCTTGAAGAAATTACTGATTGTTGACTGAGATGGAAAACAGAGCAAATTTACAAGCTTGGTCAAGTAAAGTGAAGGAATCCAATATATCATTAAATGGCTTAAGTTGGAATAGAGCAGAACTTTCAATGAAGCTAGTTCAAAGTGAATTCAAGGAATTTATTGATGGTTACCATATGATCCTATTTTAGGAAACATTGCATATGAATGATGAACTAGTAATTGAGGGCTATTCAATATTTCAGTGTGACAGTCACAGCTGGCTATATACAGAGTTGTATGATGTAGTGCTTATGTAAAATGTAACTTTGGCCTTGCCCTCTTTAAATATTTCCTCCCTCAGTAGAGGCTCCAAGAGAAGGATCTGGAGGCTGAAAGAAATGACTAAGTATGAAAAAAGGTCTGAGGGAAGAAAAAGAGAATGCCTGAGGAAGAGGAGTTCTGATTACAGGGGTGGAGCAACTATGGCAGGAAGATCTGTTTTTGCCTGCCCTTTATAAGCATGTTTTTCTACAACATGGGACAGCTTTGTAAATAGATCCTTCCTGGTTCTAATAACTATATCCTGTTCAAAAATAAAGGTTATACTTACTTACTACATAATGCTAGGGGCAGAGTTAGACAACTACCTTACTGAACTACAGTCAGGCCTTTCCATTCAGTGTCAGCTGGCTATATGAATGGCTGTATGAAGTAGTGCTTATGTAAACATAACTTTGGTATTGCTCTCTTTAAACATTTTCACCATCAGTAGAGGTGCCAACAGAAGGATCTTGAGGTTAAAGGAGATTACAAAACTTATGCACTAATGCTACTGAACTTTTTTATTATTTTAGCAGCTGTTAAAGTTCCTAGTACCCCTCTGGGGTGCTCAGTACCAAAATACTCAAGACTGTGTAGGTTGATGCAATGCACCATTGAACTGTCATGCCTCACGGCAAATGTTTTTTCTCAAAGTCATCTTTGAGGCAGTGCAAATTACACTTTAATAAAAAGCTACATCTCACAATCCAAACATAGAGCAAAAACATTTTTTTTGTGGCCAAACACTTTAAGGATGCAGGGAATGGTCAGTAGCAGGTTTCAGATTCATCAGGATAGAACAAGTGACCATGCCACAGAGGTGACAATCTAGTAAAATTGCTTCTACAAAATGAATGTGACTGTATCATTGAATTACAGCTGTCTGACCTATGAGTATGAATGATGAACTAGTACTATGGCAAGTCATTAGGGACATAATTCATAATCTCTGGCTGTATAGTAAAAGACATACACTATACGGTGAAATACATAAATCATATAGTGAAATATATACATTATATAGTGAAATACATACATAATGTAATGTAGTGAACCACATACAGTATCTACTGAAATATATACATCATATAGTGAAATACATATACTGTATACTGAAATACATATATTATATTGTGAAACACATGTGCTATATAGTGAAATGCTTACATTGTATAGTGAAATACATACACTATCTACTGAAATCCACATACTGAGTACTGAAAATCCACATACACTATATACTGAAACAAATGTACTATGTACTGAAACATATACACTACCTATTGAGATACACACACTACAGACTGAAACATCCACATAAACTATCTACTGAAACAAATACTCTATAGATTGTAACACATACACTATATATTGAAAAAATCTTCATACATTATATACTGAAACAAATACACTATATATTGAAATACTTACATTATCTATTGAAATAAATACACTATGCACTGAAAAATCTGCATACACTATATATTGAAACACATATACTATATATTGAAATACATACACTATCTATTGAAATGCATACACTACACACTGAAAAAAGCACATACACTATATACTGAAACAAATACACTCTATATTGAAACATCTACACTTTATATTGAAATACATACACTGTCTAGTGAAATAAATACACTATGCACTGAAAAATCTACATACACTATATACTGAAACAAATACACTACATGGTGAAACACATACACAATGTGTTGAAACACATACACTGTAGACTGAAAAATTCATATTCACTATATACTGAAACAAATAAACTATATACTGAAATGGACTATGTTCTGAAACTACCCATCCCCCTGCCCTTCCCCCTTGCATGGCCTGGAGCTGAACTGCTTGTCTGCTGCATTCAGTTAGCTGCTGGCTTGATGAGAGGATGTTTTTAAAACTGTAGAGCAGCTAAACAAACAGGGTTATCTCTTATTCTACTTCTTTATGGGATTTTACATCTTGTTTTGCTTGCACATCTTTAATCAAATTTCAGAACATTGTGATGTGACAAAAAACTTTTAGAACTAATTTAAAATGCTCTAGTTTATTCTTTTAAATAAGTGCTGCCTTCATTTACTGTTAGACACTTTTGTATAGCAAGCTAATACTTAGGATATTCCTAACATACCACTCTCATACCATATAAACACAGGGAACTGCATGCATTTTTCTAAGTTAAAATTGTGATTAGATTTATGTGTAATAAATTACTGTGTTGGTCAAGCAACTTATCTGAGCTGAATGCTTGGAAAGTGTACTGCAGGAGCTGTGAAAGTGTAAATCAAATGCTTTTGTAGTTTGTACTCTGATGAGTTAGTTTTGATTTAGTTTTTGTTTTTATTTGAATGTTTTGTTTAATAAAGGTTCTTGGTTAAGAAAAAATATATATATATTGCAGCAATTGCAGGGCCCAACTCTCGTCAGGGAGCTCAGATGGCATATGCATAATTTGCACTTTCTGTTCTGAATAACTTCACTGTGATGCCTCATTGGTGGCTCTCACAGCTCCTAACCTCCCCATTACATATCTGCAGAGCATTGCAAGGTGAACAGAGCTTTGCCAGGCACTTGGTCTCCACTAATAAATGTGCCCTGGTCTAGCCTCATAGTGCATAATTACGCTGTCTATATGGTATGACTGTGTTATTGAGTCTGAGATTCCCAAACTGTGTTTTCTTTTTCAAATGAGATGTTTATCTTCTAAGTCACCCACTTACCCCCTTGTGCACTGGCCTGTCCATCCACATCACCCAAAATCACCAGGACTTACCTGCTCTGAGAGCTCCCATGGCCTCCCCCCCATGGTGGGGCCAGGAGGGAGAGGGCCATTCACAAGGAGCCAAATATTCAGGAGCAGAGCCTGGTTAGTAGTGTAAAGCATGTGGCAGGTTGGTGGATTATTTTGCCATTGGAGGTTTTCTACCTTTGGCTTATCCCCTGGGCTGTCAAGTATGCAATGATGCCAATCCAATTAAAGGCATGTACTGCTTTGTGCCTGCCTGCCTGAGCCTTGCAACTGTTCCTTACCTAGGTGGCTGTTAAAGAGCGGGGTGGTCGACTCCCGCTCCATGAGATGCGAGCAGTCCCAGAGATTCTCAGTCATCTCTCCAGTCAGTTAATGTCTGTTTGACCCAGGTCCTCCCCTGAAACTGGGCCACTGGCATGGGAGGCAGTACAGTTACCACTAAGCCTAAACTAAACCACTAAACCAGACTGTATTTTTATAAGTAAATAAAAACAGCACTCGGATGAAAGAAGAAATTGTATTTTAGTTACAGTTGTTATAAATATTTAAGACACATCACAATGTTTTGAAACTAATTAATGGTTTTCCAAGGAAAAGAACATAAAATAATACATAAAGATGTAGAATAAGATAATCCATTTTTGTTTACTTTCTGCATCTTAAGAGGCATTGGCAGGGAATTTTTAGTCAATTAGGGTCCCATTTTCAGAAAGTTAGCGGAATGATAAACATCTAAGCACTGTGCCATGTGGGAGAACAGCATGGCTGAACAGGTACCATATATTTAGCAGTCCCAGATACTAACCTGCTGATGTGCATGTGCATATGTACTACTAAAGCCTTGCAAATGAGGGATCCCCTCCTGCGTACAGAGCACAGTGCTATATAAAAGGTTTTGAAAGTGCTTAACAACTGAAATTGCAATACTGTTTACTGCTTCCAAAAATCTTGCCCTCATTTGAGCACACAATGGTGCATATTGTCACCCTACCTCTGGTCACCATTATGATGCTCCCAAGTAGAATACCAAAATGATCATTGGCATGTAAAGGTTCTACACCCCTGATCACAGTTTAAATGGCTCCAGTTATTACAGTAAAATGATCCTTCGTGTCTAGTGCCCCCCTGCCCAGGCATACTAAGCTGGGAGCTCATTTCTAGATGCATCCTGGGGAAGGGGAACTTGTACAATTGGGCCTTAGGTAGCACAAAATTTCAAAATACATAACATACATGGAGCAGAGTGGTACACAACCACAAATTACACTGGGAATAATACATGCAAGACATGAGAACTTGAGTGATAAGCAAACAATCGACAATGCATATGCAGCACAATCAGGAGCCACAAACATATGCGGGTGATCAAATACAGAGCAGTTTAAATCAACGCTGGCTATAAACATTTGTTCATAATGTCTAGAGTGGAAACATAAAGGCCAAATTATAGCTGTACCTAAACTAGAAACAAGTCATAGGAGAGCAAGAGGGGAAACTACAGCAAGTGCATGAGGGAGAGGTGAGATCTCTGAAGTGGTTTGAAAGAACCCATGAGAGGGAGATTGATGAATGGCTGGGGCGAGGGAGTTCCAGATTTTAGGGAAGCAGTAGCTGAATGTGGCTTTGCTGATGGTTGTGGAAACTGAAGGGACTGCTAGGGTTTGAATATTTCAGCTTTTGATGGTTTGGCTGTGGGGGGACATCAGAGAGATAGGAGGGTAGGGAAACAAACCAGATTTGCCCACAGAGCTGGCACAGTGGGCATGGTGTCTGTCCACAAGAAAAGAAAAGGAGAGAGATCTATAAATAAAACAGTGGTGAGTCCAAGAAGGATAGTCGAGAGTGTAATGGCAAAATTGTTGAAGAATGTGTCCAGTCTGGCAAGGGTAGTGACTGGAGCTATGCTGTAGACCACATCACCATAGTAAGAGATTTGGAGGATCATTCTATGGATAATAGCACAGTATGCTAGAGGTGGGATACAGTCACAGTTCCTGCAAAGTGCACCAAACTGGGGTGCAGCTTTTTAACTATAACATCCACTTGTTCAGAAAAGTTTAGGTGCTGGTCTAACCAGATACCAAGATAACTAAAGGTGGTAACATCCTCCACAGGGGAGCCATCCCGGGTATGAAAAGTAGGAAGGGGATGGAGCCTAGAGAGTCTGTGCCTTGTGCCAGAGGACATGGAGACAGTCTTTTTGGCACTGAGGAAAAGCTGATTTGTGTGTGGTCAGGGCTGAACTTGATCAAAGTCCAGCTGGAGTCTGTGGGCCTGCTGTGAAGAGGACCATGTCATCCATGTACATGTGAATGGATGCAGACAAGCATATAAAGTGGAGATCATTAAGGAAAATGGAGAAAAGTAGTGGGCCTAACACAGATCCTTGTGGGACCCAAGTGGATACAGGCAGGGAGGAGTGAGGGGGTCACCAATTTCGACTGCTTGGGACCTACCCCTGTGGTAGGAGTGGAACAGTTGATGGCTAAGTCAGAGAGGCCTGCAGCTTGGAGTTTGGCTAATAATTAGGGTGGTAGACAGGGTTGAATGCTTTGGCTAGATCGATGAAGATAGCAGAGGCTGTTATCCATACCATCATGGATCAATTTGGTGAGCCTGAGCAGGGAGATGGTGGTGGAGTGATTTTTGCGGAAGTCAGACTTGTATTGGGTGAAGAAGGAAGAAGAGTCCAGAAAGGGAGAGAGTTCTGACAAGATAATTTGTTCCTGTATTTTGGAGGGAGGAAAGAAATGAGTCGGTATCTGTTAGTATGTGATGGGTCACCACCTTTTGGAGGATGAGTAACAGTGGCAGTCTTCCAGTCAGCAGGGATGGAGGAACACCAGAAAGAGAAGTTAGGGAGGTCAGCTAATGGGGAGGAGATTGCAGAAGCAGAGAGATGGAGGATCCTGCTACCTAGGCCATCTGGGCTCTAACCCTTGGTAGGATTAAGGGCAGGAAATGTGTCAGTGATAAAGGATGGAGTTACTAGATAGAAAAAAAACAATAGGGGGAATGAAGGAGATAACAATCATACAGGCTGGCAGGGATGAGAGGGAGGGGAGAGGGAGGAGAGGAGAGAGGAGGTGCAGGTGATGAAAAGTAATTACATCTCTATGGCAATGGAGAGGTTAGAGATAGGGGTGTTACTGACTTTGAGGACAGGCAAAGGAGTGGGAGGGGAGAAGAGATTGTGACAGCCTTCCAAATTTTAGACAGGTAACCAATGTTGGTACTGAAGTTAGATGTAAAATATTCATCTTTGGCAAGCTTATTGCTATGGTACAGGTGCTGAGGAGGTGATCATACCTCTGGAAGCCATGGGGGATGGGTTATGTTTATTTTCTGACCAGGCCAAATCATGCACTTTCAAGTAAGCTATGAGCTCAGCCATGATCTAGGGAAGGTGGGGTACCTTTTTTCATGGCGTGCTCTGTGGGGGCATGGCAGTCCCATATTTTGAGGAATTTTGTTTTGAAATATGTTAGCATGGAGTCAGTGGAGCAGACCAATGAGATAGGGGACCAATCAGAGCAGCTTAGGTCACGAAGCAAGGGGGTGAGGTCCTGGGATTTGAAGGAAAATATAAGTAGTGTTTTGGTGGGGGTGAGGGGGCTTTAGTTGAATGAGAGGCAGCAGAAGGTTGTGATTATGGTGTCAAATCATAAGAGAGGGAAGTCAATGGTGGAATGCCACAGGGATCCATCCTGACTCTTGTATGCTCATTAACAATGTTTGAGAATGAATCTGGGTTTGTTTCTCTTTGAAGATGACAACAAGCTTATGGGAGAGTAGTGATGGGGGAAGTAGGAAACTGCAGAGTGACATGCAAAGCTTAGAGAGGTGGCCTAAGGTTTGGCAGTTGAAATTCAGTGCCAAAAAATGCAAGGTGATTCACTTAGGGGACAAGAACCCCAGGACAGAATACCGGATAGGAGGGGTAGAGCTGACCACTACAGCTGAGGAAAGAGACCTAGTATTCATCATTAGTGACTCCCTTAAACAATCAAGCTAGTACAGTGAGGCATCTAGTAAGGCAAATAGGATACCAGAATGTGCCAGAAGAGGTTCTGATAGTAGAAGAAAAGAGGTTTACTGCCTCTTTATTGATCATTGGTGAGGCTGCACCTGGTATACTATTCAGAGTTCTGAACTTCTGAAGACCTCACCTCAGAAAAGATAAGGACAAAGGGTGATCAGGATGATTCAGAGCTGACAGGACACATCATACTATATGAGGATCTGTTCAAGGCACTGAACATGTCTTCACTGAAGACCAGACAAGAGAGGAATGATATGATAGAGACCTTCAAGTTCCTGTAAGGAATAAACAAGGTGAATGAAGAAGAACTACTTAGCATGAGTAACAGTTCAAGTGCATCAGGGCACAAGTAGAAACTGATGGGAGGGAGGTTCAAGAGTGATATAGGAAAGTTTTATTTTCCAGAAATGGTGGTGGAAATGTGGCATAGTCTGCTAACTGAGATGGCAGGCACCAAAACCATAAATGGTTTCAAGCATGGCTGTGAAAAAGTGAAGGGTATAATGGTTACTCAGGCTGATAGTAGTAGGGAGGGGAACAGGGGAGTGGACAGTGAAGGCTAGTACCCTGTATGGACAGTAGGTTCTGAGGTTTAATAGGGGCAGACAGGATGTATCATTTTTTTTCTGCCATCGTCTATGTTTATGTGTTTCTATTTTTCTATTATCCCTGACATCTTGTAGCGCCACCTGCCAGTCGCAAATCTGAGCCCCCTCCCAAAACCATCCAGCCAGGTACCTCCACTCCTTCCCCATTGGCCCCCCATTTACCCAAGATTGCAGCCACTTCCCTGTGACTGTGATCGGTACAGAATTTTAGCTTATTACCTTGGCTGATCACTGTCTGAGTGAAAGGGAGTGAATGTGCGCCTACTGTAGAACATGTTTCTATAGTAGGTGTGCGCTCACTTCCTATCACTCAGAAAGTGGCCAGCTGAGGTGGCGAGCAGAGGGGCTGGACCTGTCACTGTTGCAGTGGGTTCGACTGGCAGCTGCAGTAGTTTGAGCCACCATGGGGAGAGGGGTGGAAGGACCTTAATGAGTGGAATTGGAAGGGGGCTCACATTTGCAATCAGGGTGATCTATATGCCAGGGATCCTCTTAATATACTAATCAGGTGCATCTGAATGGTGATTGAGGGTGGGGAAATTCTAGATGCCAGAGATCATTTTATTATATCAGGGACATCTGAATTGTGATGAGGAGGTGGGGGCTGGCACTGCTCTGTATAATTCCTCCATGCAGTCATGCACAGATGCATTGTGCAGAAATGTTAGTTAGCCCATATGGGCTGGCAAATGTCCCACTAGCACCTTTCCTGCCCTATGGACTTAGCATGCTGAGAGTTGAAAATGAATCATGGGGTAAAGGTGCTATCCTATTTGGGACATGCTTTCTCCATTTGTTCCTCTGAATCTCTGACTTACTGGATGCTGTGATAGAGCCTAGTCATGCCATAGTGGGCTATCCAATGGGAACCAGTGATGACTGTACAGTGTGGTTCAATATTACGATGGGTGCAGAGACAAGCCAAAAAAAGACGATGGTTCTGGACTTTAGTAAGTTGGATTTTAAAGAAATCAGAGACTTCTTCAGAAGCAGCCTAGCAGGGGAGGATTGTCAGAGAGGGGTAGAGGAACAGTGGAGAAATTAAGTAAAGGCACAGGGAAGGCAACCAGCATCTGCATGAAGGAAGTGAGCAAAAGCAGGAGAAAACAAGCATTTGTCAATGCTGAATGTTGTACTGTTGGCGTTGGCATTGGTAGTGCAGGAATTAGAGAGAAGCATAATAGGAATGGCAGTGAAGTATGGAAGTGACGTCAACCCCACACCACCCTGTAGAAACTGACAGGCATTGAGGTGTGCTTTTGGATCGTCGACCATAATGCTCATGCCATTTTACCTCATCCTACCATGCAGACTCCAACAAGTGTCACGTTGTGCCTTGGGGCCATTGGGCCTTATGATCACCCCATTCCATAACAAAATACATTGAAATGGGTGCAGTATAGGAGAATGGGGTGAACTTTGGGGCTGAAAAGTCCAAGGCACACCTTTATGCCTGTCACTGGCTGCAGGGTGGGAGTGGGGTGGAATGGTGTGACCACTACAGCCAACAATCCAAAGCCACCCCCTTTAGACTGGTCAGTTTATACAGGGTGGGATATTATGGTTAGAAACCTTAATGCCCCGGGCGTTTGTTGGTATTTGCACTCCAAATTTTCAACATGGGCTTTTTGTGACCCCACCTCATGAAGGCATTTGGGACCTCTGCTCACGAACAGTGGCACTGTGATTTTAATATGTCCTGAACATTGATTTCCCATAGCAACTGTGGCATTCTGTGCCAGATGTGAGGAAACACATTTTGGAAAGGATGTGAAAAATGACAGCTCTACTGTTCATGTGTGGAGAAATGGTAATATTGGAAAAATCTTGAGTGAAAATATTAAAAGTTCTCAAAGTTACAAGTGTGCATGGAAACTGCACAATGCACGCTCATAACACAGTCATTTTGTGGACCTTGTTCTCCAAATTTTCAACATAGGCATTTTGGGGACCCATCTTATGAACTGTGGCACTGTCATTTCACTAATCGGTCCCAAAAGGTGATTCTGCGCAGTGACTGTGAAATCACCTTCGGGACCGAATAATGAAATGACAGTGACTGAATTCAAGGAGGTAGGGTCCCAAGAACCCCATGTTGAAAATTTGGCTAAAAGTCACAAGAGTGGATGAGATATCCATTTAAGTTGACCCCTCACACCATTGATGCCATTATACAGCTTACCAGCATTTCTTCAGTTCATGGTCGGTTTTGAAGAGTGCAGACATGCTCCTGCTCCACCAAAGATCACAGCGCTGGACTCTGGAGGTAAGTATGGGGTGGGGGGTTGTGCAGAAGGTGGATGCAGGTTGGGGGAGGGGACCCAATGGCAAAGGACCATTTTCTTGGTTTCAGGTTATAATAAAAATAAAAGAAAGAACACCGAGGACCATTTTCTTTTTTTTTTTTACAGGTGTAAGGAAAATGTTGGGCAACTGGGGTGGGTTCCCAGTGTGTCCCATGAGTGTGTGGTGTGATGTTAGCCACACTGCGTTGGGCAGGGGCAAATGCTGATGCAATCAGCTTTTGAACACAGAGGCACACTGGGGCAGGCTCCCAGTGTTCCATACAATCTTAGGGGTTAACTATGGCAACAGGAGGATTGAGCACCCCAAAGTCAGCTTGCTGGGGATTATGAGAGGCAGATGGCAACAGTCTCAACCATGTTCATTGAAATCTTACACCAGGCATGGCATGCCCTGCAATGATGGGGAGCACCCTCATTGCAGGGGTGAAATTGTTTCAAGTTGGTGGCACGCTTTTGCAGTGCTGTCATAGACAGCATGCTGTTTCATTTGTGCCACATAACCCAGCCTGAAAAGGCAGTGGTGCCTTTGGCCACAACACAACCGCACCTCCAAAACCTGCCATCACTATACGTTGTCTGAGCTGTGTGCACAAGACAACATAAAAAGGACCATTATGGTACTGTAGGGAAGTTGCCATGAAGGTGTCTGAAGGACATCCCCCAACCAGTCTGGTTAAGAAATTCCCTCAGTGTTTTAGAGGAGTGGGCTAGCCCCACAGTGGCACCCACAGCTGAGACCAAGTTGGAGGGGCAGATCCTCAGCGATGCAGCACCAGGAAAGTGGGAAAGAAAATCCCAGAGGAGGAGGAAGCTTCTCTTGGTGGGGGACTCAGTTGCCCAAGGAGTGAAGTTAAGGGAACCCAGCAGGAAGGACAGGGAGGTAAAGTGCATTTCAGAAGGCACTGCATGGTGGGATGAGAAGGTGGATCAATAGGATCACAAGGGTAATGGCAAGGAGGGAGGAACTGGATGTTATCATCTACCTGGGGATGAATGACTTGGCAGGAGATGAAGTGGAAGTAGTTAGAGTCAAAAGGATTTTAGGAAGTTGGGGGAGTCTGAAGCAAGTAGAACACTTCAACGAGGCAGTGTAGCACAGTGGTTTAAGACTGTGAGCTGCAAACCTGGAGACCTGGGTTTGAATCCCACAGCCCTCATCTGCATACTCTGTGACCCTGAGCAAGTCATTTAACTTCCTTGTGCTCCCAGGTGACACCTGTAAACAAGCTTCAGCTTAGCGTGTCTCTTCTGGTGTAAAAAAAAAACAAACACTCTATCTCCTTCTCAGAGGTGCCACCTGTCCATGGCAGGGGAAAGGTTAGGGCACTCCACATCCAGTAATTCAACTCCTGGTTGAAGGAATGGCAGGGAATAGAGGGTTATGGCTTCATGGGGGACTGGGGCCCCACCTGGACAAACACAAGCCTGTATAAAGATAATGGCCTGCATCCATCAGGGAACGTGACCTGAGTAAGAAGTGTGAATGCTTCAGTGACAAGCATTTAAAATGGTTGGAGGGGAGTCAGGAAGATCAGGTGACTTAGTATCACCCCCCCTGGGCACATGCAGGAAAATTAGTTGAAGTCTGGGACACTGAGAGCAGAAGCAGAGTGGGAAGCAGTGAATTCTAGGCCACATAAGAAAGACAACTGGGGAGGGGGGATGAAGCAGAGATGGGAAGGGGGAAGGAAGCAGGAGAGTAGCAGCAGCAAAGACAAGGAAGGGGATAGGATGCAAAACGTGGAAGGCATGGTAACAAATGACCGTAGCCTGGGAAATAAAATCCCAGACCTGGAGGCATTGATAGCAGAGGCAGACCTGGACACAGTAGCAATATCTGAGACATGGTACAGTGTTAATCATGGGACATTAATGTACCAGGTTATGCTCTGTTCAGGAGGGATGGAGGTTAAAAAAGGAGGGAGTGTGGCCCTGTAGGTCAGAGAAGCTATAAAGGCGACAGAGGTGCAGGGTAGACAGGGGAGGCTGAGGCACTGTGGATCATCCTTGAACTTGGCAAAGGCTCAGCAATATGAACAGGGGTGATCTTCAGGCCTTCGGCATGGGGGGGAGAAGTGGGCAGGGAGCTTGCAGATGGAATACACAATATGGCAACAAAAGGTGAAGTCCTGCTGCTGGGGGATTTCAGTATGCCAGATGTGGATTGGTCCAACCAGGCAGCTGCTTCAGCCAGAGGCAGAAGCATCCTGGATTCCCTACAGGGGGCAGGTCTAAGGCAGCTTGTGCTTGATCCAGATAAAAGGGCATTCTTGACCTGATACTGACCAATGGGGACAAAATTCAGATATCTGTGTGGAGGGACAACTGGGATCCAGCAATGACCACATAGTGTAGTTTAGCATGGAACCCAGGACCCAGTCCAGTCACACGATGGCAAACGTTTTGGATTTCAAGAAGGCAGACTTCACTGACATGGGGAGATACATATGAATAGCCTTCTTTAGAAGCTTGTAAAAGGGCGGCATTCAGGAGGTATGATGAAACACAGAAGAATGAGAATAGAGAGGTGTATCAGGTAAAACAGAAGGAAGCAGGTAAGATAATGAAGGGATCAATGGCTCAGATAGAAGAAAGCATAGCCAAAGGGTATCAAAAGAAGACCATACTTTCTTCAGGTACATCAGCAAGGAGAAAAAGGCAAGGGGCGGGATTCTGAGGAAAAGGAGGATGACAAAGAGAGACTGCACAGAGGGGATTAGTAAAAAGTAAACATCCTGAATAGGTACTTCTACTGTTTTCACAGTGAAGAGAGACAGGGGCAATTAACCAAGCAGCAGCATGAACACTGTAGGGGGAAATGGACACAAGTCTGTTTTCAAAGGAAAGAGTATTATTGAAGGGACTTCAAATTTTAGGGTGGACAAGGCCATAGGACTGGATGGATACACCCAAGGGTATTAAGGGAACTAGGCAAGGAGCTTGCTGTTCTATTCATGGCCTTATTCAGCAACTCACTGGAAACAGGAGTGGTTCCAGAGGACTAGAGGAGAGCAGACATAGTTCTATTTTGTAAGAGCATCAGCAGGAGCAGGCTGCAAATATAGCCTGGTCTGTCTTACCTGAGTCATGGGGAAATTAATGGAATACATACTAAAGAGAGACTATAGAGTATCTTGAATCCAGTGGGCTGCAAGACCACAGGCAGCCAGAATTCACAGGGAAAGTTCATGCCAAATGAATCTGGTAGATTTCTTTGACTGGATGACCAGGAAATAGATAAGGGAGAGCAGTGGACATGATTGAGCGGAGTTTAGCTAGGCCTTCAGCACTGTGCCACACAGGAGGCTGATAAAGAAACTGAATGGCCTAAGGGTGGGATCCAAAATGGTTAATTGGGTTCAGTGTGCCTGTGCAACTGGTTTTGTGCTTGTGTAACATAGATAATCTTTGGCTGTTCACCTCTCTATCCATGAGGTATACCACTCTGTATGAGTATAAAGGGTAGGAACCCTAGAGGAGGTTCCACCTTGAGTGCCATGGGAGTGATTCCATGGCTAGTGATACCTGTGAAGAAGCCCATGGGAAAGAAAGGCATGCTGCTGGAGAAGGATGGGTGGATGGAGGGCAAGGAAAAAGTTCTTGTGTGTGGAGTGAGGAGAGCAGCCCTTAAATGGGCTGAATGGGAACGAGTCCAGTTGCACTGCCCCCTTAAACTACAGACTGTAGCCTTCCAATTGGTACAGTAACTAGTAAATGGATAAGAAACAGAGGATGGTGGTTAACGGCACTCACTCTAATGATGGGAGAGTGATCAGTGGGGTACCATAGGGCTCATTACTGGGACCAGTTCTTCTGAACGTAGGGACACTGCAGAAGAACTGAAGGGAAGGTATGCCTTTTTGCAGATGATATCAACATTTGCAATAGGGTAGTCACCGAGGGGTGGTGAAGAGAATGATCGGGGATCTTGAGAATTTTGAGGAGTGGTAAAAAGCATGGCAGTTGGATTCAATGCCAAAAAGTGCAAAATCATGCACCTAGGGCATAGGAACCAAGAGCTGAGTATAGGATGGGAGGTTATTGACAGTCAATAAATAGGAAAGGGATCTTGGGGTTTTTATGTCTGAGGACCTCAAGGTGGCACTGTTGCAAAGCAGCGAGTAGGGCTAGTGGGATGCTGGGGTGTGCAGGAAGGGTATCTCCATCAGGAAGATGGAGGTGGTGTTGCTGGACCCCACCTGGAGTGCAATGTAATTTTGGAGAACAAACCTAAAAAAAAAAACATAGACAGGGTGGAGGAAGTCCACAGGAGGGCAACTAAAATGGTGCAGGATTTACATGAGAAACCCTAAGAGGAGGGACAGAGGGATCTCAGCATGTACACCCTAGAAGAGAGGAAAGAGAAAAGTGACATGATACAGGCCTACAGGTATCTTACAGGAGTGAACAGGGTCGAGGGAGTCACTTTCAAATGTGAAAACACCCAGGACCAGGGGGAATGCAATGAAGCTGGGGGGGGCAAGAGAGAGAGAGATGTGAGAAAATATTGGTAGATGTCTGGAACAGATTACCAGCTGACGTGGAGGAGGCCAAAACAGTAGGGGGCTTCAAGCATGTGTGGCATAGACATAGCGGTATATTAGAGAAGAGGTGGGAGGGTCAATGGAGATCAGACAGCATGTGAGGAGGAAGATGAGGCAGGAAACATCTAGGCAGACTAGGTAGGCCAAATGGTCCTTTTCTGATGACAAGTTCAGTGTTTCTATGTTTATGATTGCACATCTACTATAGAAACAGCTTTTACTACAGTAGGCATCTGATTGTGAACTGTCATTCAGTTGGTGGCTGCTTTGGATGTGAGTGAAGGGTCTGTGCTGGTCGCCATACACCATAGGTTGGGGGCAAGTGGGGGCAGTTGTAGTGGTACTAGATGGGCTGGTCAGGAGGGTAGATATTATACTTATGGGGCAGGAGACTCACTCAACACCAAGGATCTGGTATGGAAGAATTGCAGCTCTTGCCAGACTAATTGGGACATGTGGGGAACCCTGGTCTGGATATCAGGCAAATGGTATCGAGGAATAACTGACCTTATCAAGTGTCTGATTGGGGCCCAGTTGATCAGTGGTGGGGGGTCTGCTGTCTGTTGGACACATGGGACAGATGTTTTATTACACAGGCATGCAATTTGGGGGGGTGGGGCACTGGACACCGGGACGGTTATGCCATGTACCAGTGGAGGGACCAGGGCTAGTGGAAACCTGACATGGCCAGGTGTTGGGAGTGTAGGAATGCATAGTCCATAACACCTGGTTTGGGGAACCAGTAACTAGTGTTGCACTAATGGATAGCTACACCTCCCCAACCCTCCCAGCATGCTGATGTGCCTATGCACAAGGTGCTGTCCGCTGCTTTATGCAGGTGCACAAGGATGGATTAGGGCCACTTACAAATGGGCTAGTGACTTGGTAACCAAGCAATCATATGACCCTGTGCATTACTACCCTGCTTTAGAGGAGCAAATTGGGATTAGCAAGTTGATAACCTGTCCAACACTCACAAAAAAGCTTGAATATTCTGCCTTAGGACTTTTTAAAACCATTGTAACTCTGTTAAATGAACAAGGAAACACCCTGGAGTTGTGATTGGTGATGGTGCACCTTGGCCTCATACCCACTGCTGGACCCCATCCACCTGGGTCCCAATCCTCTGCATGCCTCTTCTGCCTGGATGATACTGGATGTCTTGGGTGCCAGAAGAAGTGGCAGTCCTGCCCTATGGATAAGCCAGGGAGGTCTCTCACCAGGTGGAGGTAGGCATTAGCAGAGCCTCGGAGGGGACCCAGAGTGTGGGCATGGGGGCAGGTTGGGTGGGAGAGAACTGGGGATGATGCCTGAGAGAGGACACATCTCCGGTGATCAGAGGAAAAAGAGTTGGTAAAAAAAGAAAAAACATTTCCCAAACAGCATTCCCCCTTTTGATTTGAACCCAAATCACCTTTTGATAATGCAGCCACCAAACTACCTGACTATCTAATTGCTGCAGGTATTACCAAAGCCAAACCCAATGGTATCAGTTCAAAAAAGACACCCTGAATTTTGTCCCAGAATACCTAAATGTTAAGAGGCAGGCATGAGGTGCAGCTGTTTGGCTGGCGTTGGCACACCCACCTGAACCAAACAAGCCCCCAACATGTTTCCCTTGATGTCTTTAAATCTTGAACTGGCTTTCAGCACCAGTGGACTTGAACACAGATATGTATATGTGTGTGTGTGTATATATATATATATATATATATATTATGTAATATTCCCCAGGTGCAGGGCAATTCCTGCCCTCACTTACAGCTCTGCTGTATTAGTCCTAGGATGGCACATGACTGAAGTCCTGGGGAGGATGGATCAGTAGACGCAGAATCAGGACTGATGCTTAACACTTGAAGGAGTAGAAGCTGCAGCTTGGATCTTCAGTGCAACCCAAGGTCTTGCAGCTGTGTCCCACCCCCCAGCCCACAGAGGCCCACTGCAGGGCATCACACAAGGCCCACCAGCCACAAGGGACTCAGACATGGAAGCGTGCCCATGGTCTGGTTCCCCCACAGTCAGAGCTCCCAGGCACAAACCCACAATCCTTTACCGCCAGCAGCCCCACTTGATAGGGGTCAGCAAGCTCCCCACCTAGCATGTTTAGGATTGATTCTTCAGATCATTTCCATTATTTCCTCAGTTAACTGCTACTCTGTGTATTCAAGCAGTCTCAGCTACCTTCTCAAACATCAGGCTCTGGGGGCACTGTGCAGAGTCTGAAATTCCAGAGATTTAACACAACAGTCTCCCATCTTGCTGCATCTCAGGAGCAGACAGCAGGCACCCACCCAGACAGCACCCACTCATCCCCTTGCCCCAACAGTCTTTCAACTCCAACACAGTGGCCACTCTTGTGCTCTGGCTCACACACAAGTTCAGCAACTCTTTTTCAAAAATACATCAAGAAAGTCTAATTTCTAACCATGCAGGTACTAGTCAACTCTAGACAGAAGAGGATCTCTTGTCAGCTTCTTAAAACCTGGGTTCAAATCCAGTTTTCATGTCCATTTTCTACAATCCATTTTTTCTGCCAAAAAATAGTCCTTTAACCTTGTCTTTCCCTTTAACTGTTGATGTCTTGTTATTGCCAGGGTCAGACAGAACCTTTTACACTTTTTCTTCTCTCATCAGAAATTTTTGATCATCCGTGTCTCATCGATGTGGCGCAGATAAAACTGAAGAGGCTTTCTCCCCATCCTCTTGACACAAATCCATTTTCTTAATCCATTTAACATGTACTCAGAACAATTTCATCACTGTGGTGCAACTTCTCTGGCAGCAGCAAAATACTGCGGTTCACCCTCTCTGTAGAGCTGTCCATAAAATCCTCTCTTTTCTCTCTAGATGGGGAAAGGCACAACCAGCTCTAGGGGACAGATGGCTGGCAGCCCTCCTCACAGCCCCACAACCCCATCTTCTCCCTAGGGGCTGTAGACCCCCTCCCTGTGGAGGGGATGCCACCAAACTGAACTTTGAAACCAAAGTTCTTCCCCCTTGGGAGCTTTCTGGCAGCTTCCCATTGGCAGAAGCAACTGTCAACCAAAATTAACATGTACAAGGTTCCCGCGACACCTCACTGGTTGCTGAAAAGGCGCACAGACTGTCCCCAGTATTTTTCACCCAAGAGTCTTCACTGAAGTTCTATTCTTCAGTAGCCTCTTCCCTCTGATGGCCCAACAAACAATTTAGCATTTTTAGTTATTTTCCAGCCAGTCGCTAATGCTGAAACTTGTTTTCCCCAGCTCCAGACAGGCTGAGAAATATGTGTAGTATAACAGTAGCAGGAATGAGGAATAAATGTTCTAACTCTACCTGGATTAGGTGAGTGGGGACTACCAGACTACCAAAGAATTATTTTTTTATTGTGTCTAGAACTGACAGTGTGTGTATGTGTGTGTGTGTGGTGGGGGGGGTTGCTGGCAGGCTGCGTTTGTGCAGTTAAAACACGATTCCCAGAATCATTAACTAGCACTAACCATGCAGTGTGTTAGCACTTCAAGAAAGCATTTAATATACCTGTAGGCCTTATATGCATTACAGTAGCCCCCAGTTGTATGAGCACCTGGTTGCAATTAGTAATCCTGTGCAAAAAAAAATATATATAGTGCCACATTAACAGGTTAGCACTGCACAGAAGAATGCTTTTTAAAATAGTACCAACTATGCTTATCAAAATGCAGTGCTAATTCTGTTACAGTGGTATGTGGGCCCCCATTTTCAGATTAGTGTTGTGCACTCCTAAGTGTTGCACCTGAGATAGCGCACAGCCACAGAAGGTGGTGGTAAATGGCACTCACTCCAGTGAGGAGAGAGTGACTAGTAGGGTGCAGGAGGGCTCAGTAATGGGACACGTCCTCTTCAGTGTCTTTATAAGTGGCAAAACAGAAGAACTGGAAGGGAAGATGTGCCTTTTTGCAGATGACACCACAATCTGTAATAGCGTTGATAGGTGCAGATGGAGAGAATGAGTGGGGACCTTAGAAAACTTAGAGTGCTATGGACATGTCAGCTCAGGTTCAAAGCCAAAAAGTGAAACATCAAGCAACTAGGGACTAGAAGCCTAGAGGCTGAGTATAAAATGTAGGGTGAGGTACTTATGATCACTAAGGAAACCTTTTATACTGCACTGTGCTTTGTATGCAGGAGAGGATTACTCATTTGCATGGCCATAGTAGTATATATGCACATGCACATGATCAGTGTAGCATCAGGTGATGCTGAATATGACACCGATCCAACCATGCTGTTCCCACAGTGTAATGTTTAGCTCTGCATGCTAACCTTCTGAAAATGGGGCCCTAATTGACTAAAAATCCTGGCCGATGCTGCTTAAGATGCAGAAGATAAACTTAAAAGGGTTATCTTATCTATCGCTTTATGTATTGTTTTATCATTTTTTGCTTGCAAAACCTTTATCCAATTTCAAAACATTGTGATGTGATTTAAAATGTTTATAACAGACTAGTTAAAATACAGTTTTTTTTCTTCTTTTACCTATATGCTGTCTTTATTTGCTTATAAAAACACAGTCTGGTGGGATGGCCTAGCAGCTTGGTGGTGATTGCACTGCCTCCCATGCCAGTGGCCCAGTTTTGGGGGTGGACCTGGGTTGCACAAGGGTTAGCTGGGGGGAGATATGATTGAGGATCTCAGGGAATGCTCTCCTCTCAACGAGGGGAAGTCTGACCACCCCGCTCTTCAACATCCACCTAGCTGAGGAGGGCTGGCAGGGCAGTGGAGTTGCATAAGTGGGAGGGCTTAAGCAGGCACAAAGCAAGTATGTGTCTTTATATGCAATTGCATCATTGCATGCTTGGCTGCCCAGGGGATGAAACCAAAGGTAGAAAACCCCCAATGGCAGAATGATCCAACAACCTGATACAGATTCTGCACTGCTAACCAGGCTCTGCTCCTGTCTTAATATGTGTCTCCTTGTCAGTGGCCCTGGACCTCCCCTTCCTGGCCCAACACAGGGGATATGTGTGTGTGTGGGGTGATCTCAGAGCAAGTATGTCCTGTGGATGGTAAGTGATTGGGCTGGAGATGTCAGTGGGCAAAGGGGTAGCAGGGTGACAAAGGAGATAAAAATCTCTATGGGAAAAAAAAAAGAAATAAAACACAGTTTGAGAAGCTCAAACCCCAAAACAGACTATGTATGCCTCCAGTGAGGCATCACAGTAAAGTTATTTAGTAAAACAATACAGATTATATGCATATTCCAGCTAAACTCCTGATGAGAACTGAATACTGAGGGATTGCAGCAAAAATTGTTTCTTAACCAAGAAACGTTTATTAAACAAAACATTAAAATAAAAACTTAATCAAAACATAGTCCATAGAGTACAAACTAGCACCTTTTTTGGCTTATACTTCCATAGCTCCTGAAGTGCTTCCCAAGCATTCAGCTCAGATAAGTTGCTGGACTTGCACAGTAATTAATTACACATAAAACCAATCAACAGTTTAACTTGGAAAAATGCATGCAGCCCCCTATGTATATGGGTATATTAGGAATATCCTGTATTAGCTTCCTATACAAATGTGTTGTCTAACAATAAATGAAGGCAGCACTTATTTAAAAAAATTAACTAGAGCATTTTAAATTAGTTCTAAAAGTTTCTTGTCACATCACAATGTTCTGAAATTTAATTAAAGGTGTGCAAGCAAAACAAGATGTAAAATCCCATAAAGAAGTAGAATAAGAGATAGCCGTTTTGTTTACCTGCTCTGCTGTTTCAAAAACATCCTTTCACCAAGCCAGCAGCTAACTGAATGCAGCAGGCAAGCAGTTCAGCTCCAGGCCATTCAAGAGGGAGGGGCAGGGGGACGGGTAGTTTCAGAACATAGTCCATTTCAGTATATAGTTTATTTGTTTCGGTATATAGTGTATGTGAATTTTTCAGTCTACAGTGTATGTGTTTCAATTCATAGTGTATGTGTTTCACCATGTAGTGTATTTGTTTCAGTATGTAGTGTATGCAGATTTTTCAGTGCATAGTGTATTTATTTCACTAAATAGTGTACATAGACTTTGACGGCAGATAAGGACCGCTTGGCCCACCTAGTCTGCCCATTTAATGTATGTGTATGTATTTCAATATAAAGTGGATTTGTTTCAGTATATAATGTATGAAGATTTTTTCAATATATAGTGTATGTGTTGCAATCTATAGAGTATTTGTTTTAGTAGATAGTTTATGTGGATGTTTCAGTCTGTAGTGTATGTATCTCAATAGGTAGTGTATATGTTTCAGTACATAGTACATTTGTTTCAGTATATAGTGTATGAGGGATTTTCAGTACTCAGTATGTGGATTTCAGTAGATAGTGTATGTATTTCACTA
The DNA here is from genome assembly GCA_016271365.2 of Neoceratodus forsteri. Taxonomy (NCBI): domain Eukaryota; kingdom Metazoa; phylum Chordata; order Ceratodontiformes; family Ceratodontidae; genus Neoceratodus; species Neoceratodus forsteri. The sequence continues at coordinate 564,270,175 of CM028132.1, forward strand.
TATAATGTAAGTATTTCACTATATAGCATATGTGTTTCACTATATAACATATGTATTTCAGTATACAGTATATGTATTTCACTATATGACGCATATATTTCAGTAGATACTGTATGTGGTTCACTACATTGTGTATGTATTTCACTATATAATGTATATATTTCACTATGTGATGTATGTATTTCACCATATAGTGTATATGTGTTTTACTATAAAGCCAGAGATTATGAATTATGTCCCTAACGGCTTGCCATATAGTGCTATCATTTTTAATGAGACTCTTCTGATTTTTGACTGTGGACTTAGTATTGTCTTGTCTTTGTTTTTTATGTTTAGAGATCTATGATGTATAGCAGTGTCTTTGATTTTACAGGGCTTAGTTTATGTTGTATAATTATGAGGGAGTTGGGAGTTTATGTGTGAATGGTGCTACCGTGGACGTATCATAAATGGTATGCACTGAGATAGGGGTCTTGTATATGTTGCTGCTGTGACAGTGTGTAGCCAGTAAAAAACATATATTATCAGTAGTGAGAGGCTCCACCTTGGCCCTATACTCAGGTCTTCAAAATAGATTGGCCGGCCTGGTGGTGCTGAGGGTTGAGGCACTAGATGCCACACCTCACACCACGCCAGCAACCTGGGTTTAGGAATGAGCCCGTGTTGTTCAGGATCAGTGGAGGAGAGGGCGTGGAGCAGGATTGAGCTGCCAGGAGGTAACTCTTCTCTCCCAGGGAGGGATGAGGTGTTTCCCCGGCCCTTGACTGACACCTGGTGGAGGATGGATGGCAGTTTGGCCTATGGGGGAGCTTGGCGATTGCCAGGGGTAGGGCAGAAGGGGCTGAGCCAGTGCCCAGAGTGCATGTGCACCTCCACATGCATGCACTTCCATGATTGCCGGAGTCCAGGGACCCATAGGGGAAAAACTGGGAAAAATTAAAAAAAAATGCATATATAAAAAAAAAAAAACAGCTTGTCTAAATCAGGGATGCCAGTGGAGCATTATTTATGCATCCAAGAAGCATATCATGTGAAGCACCTAAGTTTCTACTGCCCAGCATTTATTAAGTAGTTTGCACAGCAGCCTCAGTAACACAGAAGTGTTATTATAATACAGTGAACTAGAGTGTCATCAGATATGTGTTTTGTCAGATTGTGTTTTGCCTTTGTGCACAACCAGTGTATAAAATGTAGAGTGTTCTTTGAAATGGATGTTGTCCCCCTCCTCAGCACTGTAAATGTTTGTTGGTGGCTGAAGCCAATCAGGACTGGTATAGAACTTTATGCTTAGGTAACCCAAGTACAAAATGGTGTCCAACCAGTACATGACAGTAGCTCCGACAAATTCATACTTGATGGTGATACGTAAGCTTGTCTGTGCGTGTGAATGATCGGTGCACCTCCTCTCCTCTCCTTTCCTGAATGGCCATGTATCCAAGACTGAAAAAAAGAAGGAAATGGAAAGTAATATCAAACTATACAATATGAGCAAGTGCAATTAAAATAAAAAAGTGCAATCCTATTGCTTGCATCTGAAGTGGGTCTGATGGAGTTGTCAACATGTGGTAATGTACACACAAAAATTGTACATGTTCTATGTTTAGATTGTGAGATGTGGCTATTTATTAAAGTGGAATTTACATTGCAACAAAACTAATTTTGATAAAAGTGTTTGCCATGAGAAGTGATGTTAGAGTGTGCATTGCACCAACCTACACAGTTAGAGGACATTATTCAGTATGAATAATGGACAACAGGTCAAGTTACGGAAACAAGAATGAAGCATCTCCTCCAACTCATGGAGTATGGATCTGATGCACTAAGGAGTGAAAAAACCCTGTAGAGGAACCATTGGGGGACCATGGCATTGGGTCTACCTCACCTCTGAACTAAATAGTAGGAGTTATATTTGTCAGAGTTCTGTTGCTGGATCTCTCATGTAAGATTCCTTGATCTAGAATCTTGTGGATGTGACCAGGAATAGCGGTGGCTGCTACAGTACAGAAGAAAATGACCACAGTAAGTGAAAGGCCTAGGCAGGTCAGAAAGATCCTTAAGTACAATATGAACCAATTTTTTGTCATGCTGATCTGCTCTTCTGTAAGGAGAAGAGGGCCAAGTTGATTTCTAGGTTATGTAAGTCTAACAGTTACTCTAATATTGTGACTGGGCACCATGACTATAGGCAGGATAGTAGGCAATATGGACTCCATTTGATAGTCGATCAGTTTGCAAAGTTGGTAGCAGTAAAATGTATGTGTCTGATGACTTGTTGCGGTTAGCCATGAATAAATGAATATTGCAGGGGAAGGGTGAAGTTGCTGCTGTACATTCACTGGATTGTAAGAATCCATATAATGCCAGAGTCATGAAAGCTTATCACATCAGATCAGTTGATGGTCTGAAGATGCCAGTTTTGAGGTGACTAATGAGGTTCTGAAGTATGGCAACATCTACAAGTTGACTTCACATGGGCTTCATAAGGCTACATGTCTTCAGATGTTAATCAGTAACACCTGGAAAGTAATGCTGTATAAAAGAGCTGGGTAGATGTTTTTTTTTATAGGTAAAGAAAGCCATAATTGCCAGAACCTGATAGATATGAAACATACTGTAAAAGGGTTGAGGTATTGCATGGAGCAGAATTTGAATATTTTGTCCAGTCATTCTGATGGGTGGAACAAGGGCTTACCATATTATCTTAGTTGTTGCAGACAATTTGAATGTTTTTGCCAACTCTGTGAAGCCCAGTGGAAAGGTTATGTCCTTGTTTTCAGGCTGGACCAGACGTTTGAAGGTCTGGAAGTGGAAAAATCAAAGGCTGTTAGCTGCAGAATTATCGGTGTTAGTTATGTATACACAGTGAAGGTAGAAATGGTGTTGAAAGGGCACCAAGGGTAACCTCAATATGAAGTTCATGATAGCAAGGGAAATGGAATGGCCTTTGTTGATGGGAGCTACTGTGGACTAATTATCTAAATGCACAGGGGCTGTTTGGTTGGAGCACAGTAGACCCCACTGAGCAGAGTAGAGACCACTTCATGGTTGCTGCTACAATAGAATATTTTTCACATAGAGATTATATTGCCATAGGATGTATGGAACACTCAGGTCTCGGAGGGGTGGCATTAACATGGCACTGTTGCCTCCCAATGTACTGTCTGTCTGCCAAATTTGTATATGTATTTTAGCTCTGTGGTATACATTGTACAATGCTACCTTATCTTGTCTCATTCTAGTTCCTAATGTAGCTGTGATTTCTCCTGTTGTACCTATATCCCTCTGTAATACTGCGGATGTTCTTACCATCTCTGGTAACCTATTTTTGTTTGTTAAAATTATCCTCTGATGTGGAACCAATATAAAGAGCTTCCAGCTCACTGTTTTTTCTGAGAAGTCAATAAATAAATAAAAATAAACTGTTCCCTCCTTGATTGTTTAGCAGGACATGAAGGTGACTTGTTGAAGTTAATGACTAGAAGCGTCAGAGTGGGTTGAGTGAATGGATTTCACTTTTTCATTGCTTGAGGGATGTGTAGTAAGAACTTCCAGAGATGTTGCAATGTGGGAAGCAATGGATCTGGGAGAAGACAAAGCTATGACCCAAAGCTATGAGGGAAATTTGATGGGATAGACTGCATGGATCAATGAAGTCACCTCCTAGGGAGGTTCCTACTATGAGCAGAAGACCCTGATGTCTCAAGTATGGCTCTGGGGAAGGGATCCAGTTCCAGGATCAAGCTTTTGTATCGAACATGTTACAACAACATGGCTTGTTCTTTAGTATCAGCACCACTATTATGGCATGGATACCCGGGGCCACCAAGCCAGAGTTGAGTGACTCCAAGTATAGAGAGAGAGAGACCAAAATGGCACCTGGAAGTGTACAAAAATAGACTGGAAGGGTATGAAAATACAGTGCATCCCACTTAAATGCATACCTGATAGACACATAGCCTGCATAAATGCATAACATTTCCAAGTCCCAATGTTTTCCCTATACTTCCTATGTAAAAGAGACCTGTTAAACACATATAGGGATCCCTTTTAAATGTGTATTTTTATGTTGGCGCACTTATGCAGCCAACATCTTGCGGTAGTGCAGATTTGGAGGTGTGGTCACTGTTTGGCGAATGCAGGGCACGCATCAGTAGGTGCGTCCCTCTTTTTTCCAATCAGCCTGCATGCTAGCACCACACCGTGCATACTTAATGTGGCCATTAGATCAATCAAAAGGTCCGCTGCAATGCAAGATAAGCTCATTGTACGCAGCGGACCTCCCAACATGCTTTCCCTTGTGGTAAAAAAATGAACATGGTGGCACACTGCCTGCCATACTGCCGACTTTGGTGGTGCCCAATCCCCCGTCGGCATGCTCTGCTACAATGTATGTGCCGACAGGGGAGCTCACTCCCTGCTGGCATAATGCATCCCCCCCATTTGTTATCTGCCAAGGGGGGGTGCCCAGTCCCCCCTGGGCTCTTGCCCCCCCACTTTCGATGTGTGCTGATAGGGGTGCCCAATCCCCCATCGGCTACAGCATCCCACTCCCACAAAACATTTAGGTGGCATGCTGGGAGGCCACCTCAGCATGCCAACCCTCTACAAAAAATAAAGTCCCCCGATGTTTTTTTTTTTTAACTTGTAAAAAAGAAAATGGTCCCTCGTGGTCTCCCTGCCCATAATCCGTGCCCACCCACTGCACACCCTGCCTCCCCACACCCCTCCCCATACTTACCTCTGGAGTTTGGCATGACGGTCTTCGGTGGACGGGGAACATGTCTGAACTCTTCAAAGCCGACCTCGAACTGAGGAAATGCTGGTAAGCTGTATAATGGAATAAATAGGGCTTTTTCAACTTTGATGCATATCTCAGGCATGTTTTGGAATTTTGGCATCAAATTTTCAACATGGGTTTTTTGGGACCCCTCCTCATGAATTCTGGCACTGTCATGGCGTTAATCGGCCCCAAAAGGTGATTTCATGGTCATTGTGCAGAATAATGTTTTGGGACTGAGTAATGAAATGACAGTGCCACTATTCATGAGGGGGGCTCTCAAAATGCCTATGTTACCAAATTTAGTGGGAAAAATCTAAAAATGGCTGTTTTTCGAGCGTGCGTTGTGCTGTTTCCATGCACACTTGTAACTTTGTGAATTTGTAATAGCTTCATTCCAGATTTTCAAAATTGGCATTTTTACACACCTTCTGATGAACAGTACAGCTGTCATTTTACATATCCTGGTCAAAATGTGTTTTCGCACGTCCGGCGCTGAATAGCACAGTCACTGTGTAAAATCACTTTTCAGGACAGTCTGAGGAAATGACGGTGACACTGTTCATAAGCAGAAGTCCTAAAATGCCTATGTTGAAAATTTGGTGCTGAAAGTACATAAAGTGACTGTGTTGTAAGCATGCATTGCGCAGTTTCCAAGCACCCTTGTAACTTTGCAGATTTACAACATTTCCATGCCAGATTTTCAACCCTGGCATTTTTTCACACCTCCTTATGAACAGTACAGTTGTCATTTTTCACATCCTGCCCAAAATGTGTTTCTGCACCTGTGGTGCACAGTGGCATGGTTGCTGTGGGAAATCAACTTTTGGGATGGATGAACAGAATCGCAGCACCAGTGTTCATAAGGGGAGGTCTCAAATGCCTATGTTACAAATGTGGCTACCAAACTCCCAAAAATAACTGGATTACGGACATGTGTTACGCAGTTTGTATGCATGCTCATTGTTTCACCAATATTTCACATTGTCACTCCAGATTTTCAACGTTGCCATTTATTTATGCCTCCTCATGAACAAAGTTGTTATTCTCCACATCCTGCCCAAAAATGTGTTTTCATCCCTCTGTTGCCAAATGGCACAGCTGCTGTGCAAAACCACCTCTTAGCTAACAAAGTGATTGTGCCACTTTTCTTGGGGTGGCCTGACAAGCAGCCCATGTTGAAAATGTGGAGTGAAACTACCACCACACACCTACGGTGTTAGGGTTTCCAACTGTAGCACCCCACCCGGTGCAGACTGACAGGCATCAGGGGTGTGACTTCGGAACATCAGATGTAATGCTCACGCCATTCCACCCCCCCCCACCCTGCAGCCACCGACAGGCATCGTGGTATGCCTTGCACTGTTTGGCCACAAAGTTCACCCCACGATCCTATAGTGCACCCACATCAGCATATTTCCTTATGGAATGGGGTAAGTATAACACCCAAAGATCTCAAAGCACACCCTGACACTTGTCAGTGTCTACAGGGTGGGGTGAGGTACAATGGCATGAGTGTTATAGCTGACGACCCAAAGGCACACCCCAATGCCTGTCACTCTCTACAGGGTGGGGGTGGGGTTGGTGTCACTTCAATAGTTCACTGCCATTCCTATTATGCATCTCTAGCTCAGGCACTGCCAACGCCAATGCCAGTGCGACAACATTCAGCATTGACAAATGCTTGTTTCCCTTCAGTTTTGTTGTTCAAGTGTGGAATGACTGGCCCAATTTTACTGACACTGCCTGTAGCTGCCTTACTAATTAGCAATTAATTGACTTTTAATGGGCTGCTCTATTGAATTGAGGTATTAATTACCTACTTCAACCTTTTAACCATCAAACCCATGTCACAGAAGCACTCTCCCTCATAATGAGAAATTAAAGCAAAGAACTTAAAAGAATGTCACAGAAACACTTTACATGAATCCGAGAAGCACCCTGCCTCATGCAGGAATCAGATCAAAGAATCCACAGCTTGTCACAAATCACATTATCCCAACCATAGGAGCACTTAAGTGTTGCTGGCATTTCTTTTCCCTAACCAGACCCCTGGCACATCCTGCAAGTTGTGCTCACCATTAAAAGAATATAAGATCTGATAAATGCATAGCCCTCTTAAATACATACTTTTTGCTGGTCCCAGGGGTATGCATTTAAGAAGGCTGCACTATAGAAGGTTGAATCATGAGATCAGAGCTGAGCTGCTGGTTCGTCAGGATCTAAGTCATCTTAGAGATTCACCATGAAAAAGGGGACAAGTCAAGCAAGAACTCTGACCGATGACAGGAATCATAATGCAGATTCACAGTTTCAGTGTGAAGAATGGGAATTAGCAGAACAGAAAAGAATGTGCACAGTGATAGCCCTAGTGCAGCCTACTAGGAAGTAGAGCTGAGGAGCATTGCCTGTGCTTGCAGGGTCTGCAGAAAGAAAAAGAGATAATGGTAAGGCTGTGCAGGGATCAAATAGTACTTCCCATGTACCATGGATAGTAGGGCTCCTGGATATTCAGGAGCCCTTCCTGAATAGGGGACTATTCATATTCAGCCAATGCTATTTGGCCACATGCAGAAATTAAAAAAGGAAAATGAAACAGCCACTCCCCCTCCTCCCCAGTCCAAATCCAGTTAAATGCAACCCCCATCCCCCCACCCTCTGTTATCAGTCCAATCTCACACTCCTTTCACAGCACCCGCAATTGTCTTGGTTGTATTATAATTTAATTTTAAATAAAATCCCATGCCCATCAACTGGCACAACCCACCAGCCTCCACAGACAACTGCCATCTTTATTATTGTAAAAGGCCATTTGTTTCATATTTTTCACATGTTGTGCCATTTCCTTGCACAAGTAGGATAGGAGGAAGAACAGCTATACTGAGATATGTGGTGAGGAGGGGGAAATAGGGAGCAAGGGAGGGGTGCTAGTAGGTGGAAGGATATGAAATCATCTTTTATACTGTTTTTACTTTCTTACTCATGCTATGGAATAGAAAAGAGTGTCAGAGGGGTGTGCCACTGGACACTAGTAACTGGTCATCACAGTGGTGGGGTGATGGATAACAGTGGGGTAAAGATAGGCATGCCAATGTACTACTGGAACTGTTTGGCAAAGGGTGCTGAAAGGGTAGTAAGTAGCATTGTGACCAGGTACTGTTTGCCATTAAAAGTATTGACAATGTCTGGCATTGTTAATATAAAGCAATGTGTACTGTATCTTATTAAATTTCCATTTCAAATTGTAAGTACATTTATTGAAAAAACAAGCCAATTTTTATTCATTGGTTCAGGTTGCTCCTTCGTGCCACAAAAGTAAGGAAATGCAGCATTAGAGTTAAAAAAATTAATTCTCCTTAGCCTGGGTGAATCAGTGTATGTTGTTTCTTTGGCTTTGAGTGATCATGCAACAGTGTTCATATTGCCCTGACTTTGGCACCTTCTTTCCAAGCATTGGTGTGTGAGTATTTTTCTGTATTTGGAAGGACAGCAGCAAAGATAGAGCAATGCAGGTACTACAAAGCACAATTATTCAAAGCCAGAGAAACTCCATGCCACAGAGTCAAGGCTTGTACTTCCTTACTTGTATGCAGTTAAGGGGGTACCCTTATTGATGCTTCAAGGTAGTTTTTTTCAATGAATCTCTTAAAAGAGAGGAGATGTCAAAAGAACAGGTAGCTGAGACTGAATTTATGAAAAATATAAATCGCACAATATTTGTAGTCAGGATTGTTTTGTTTCTAAACATTCTAGGGGCTGTTATATTTGCTACAGTAATTCAGTATTTCATGCTAGTTGATTTACAAGTTAGTTATTACTTCATTTGTAATGTTCCATTCTCCTAATTAGGAGGTTATCTCTATTTTTCTGTAAAGAACATTATTCTTTTAAAATAAAGCTCAATATTAAAAATTAATATAGTTATAGTAGGTTGACATATATAGCTAGTGTGTCTGTTATTATTATGAGAGGTTTCTTTGAGTCCTTTGGGTTGATGGACAGTTCAGTTGCACTGCTTTGTTCTTTCATCCAAATAAATCAAGTAAGACAATACTGTAAAGATAACAGATAGAGGAACTAAATGTCTACACATACTGTATAAACATATATTAGACAGATTCTAGTAAGATGATTTATATGCACAATTAAAAGTGCAGCTACTAGTGTGTTTTGGGAGAGGCACTTTCCAGCCACTAGGCATTTGGTCTTGCGAACTGCTGCATTTAGCCACCTGGAAGAATTCTAGCATTTGGGATCTAAAGGCATAGTTAAAGGCTTGTTGCATCCTTCCCATTTATTATCGTCTTATGACACCATGCATTAGGACTATGGAATTCAGTTGTTTCTGTAACTGAATAATTTCATGACTACATATCTAGTTAGTCTGTCTGTCTATCTCTGTCTATCTATCTGTCTATCTCTCTGTCTGTTTATCTATCTATCTATCTATCTATCTATCTATCTATCTATCTATCTATCTATCTATCTAATCTCTCTCTCCCTGTCTGTCTATCTATATAGAGAAAGAGTTTTTTAAAGCCGAGGATATATTTTCAGTGAACTCATTATACCTGCTTCCGCTGTTCCACTGTTCTAAAGCTAGAATATGATTTCTTGAATAATATTTTTGTGCATGCCAACATTTTTTTTCATTTCCCTTCAACCTCTGAAAACAATATTATTGTTAACCCTTGTTTATCCATGTAAATGGTCCCATTGAGTATCCATGTAAATATCATTTGTATTTATTAGATATTTCTGTATTGTAAATAGCATTCTTTTTATTATGCATAATTTCTATATTTTGTTACACCTCTGTTGTCAATTCTATATTTTTTCCTCTGTACCCCAGCCCCTAGGTTGCACCTGGAAAAGAGCTTCTGCTCATGGTGCCTTTCCTGGTTATCAACTTTTTTTAAATAAATAAATAGATAGATATTGTCAGTGTCAGTGGCTCAGCAGGTTGCACACTTGCCTCTAAGGCTGGAAGATCAAAAGGCTGTGGGTACTATCCCCTCACCAGGCACTTGGGTTAAGTACCAATACTGACACCATGGTGCAGCATGAGGGGGATACTGCACTCCTGAGGTGCCATGTTTCAGATGAGACATTAAACCAAGATCCCCACCTGCCTGTTCTGGTGGTAGTTCAAGTGGATGTTAGTGATCTCATGGTACTTCTTGAACAGAGCAAGGGAATTTCCCCAGTGTCCTGGCCAAATTTCCCTCATTCACTAAAAATACCACCAACAACTTAATCTGGTTCAATGTCAGTTGAAATCCATCTGTATCCCCTTCCCCTGGGATGAGGCTGAAGAAAGGCAGAATTGTCTAATCCCCCTTTTCTGGTCAACAAAACCTACGTAAATAAATAAATATATTAAGAATATATTCTTTTTTATAAGGGTGACCTCTACATTCACTGCAAAGTGGAAGTTACAATCTTCATTAGGTTTCTGTTTTGAATAAAAATAATGGTCATGTTAGAAATTAATAAACAACTGCAAACCCAGTAGTGTAGTTTGTTTTTTCTTATCTATAATTCATGACCAATAGAATAATTGGTACAGCCCTAGATGGAGTAAATGTCTAGCATAAAGAATGCTGTTGCATACTTAGCTCCCAGCAGATGGAACAAGTTGCCTGTGGCCCAGATATTCAAAGCAGTTGCACTGAGTTGCACCGGTGCAAGTGCAGACTTGAGCTAAGGAGCCATATTCAGTGGGAGCTAGTGCACAGTGCAAATCTCATTGCACCAGTGCACAACTATAATGAATGTAGGTGCAAGTGCAGGGGGCATTCCCATGAATATCCAGTGCAGTAGGATATTCAACCATGAAACCATAGCGCAAGTGCGGAGCAAATCAAGGATGTACCGAGCAGACTTGTTCTTATAAATACAGGGTGCAAGCACATAATCAGCACTTGCACCAGGCAAGAGGGAGTGTGAGAGAGAGAGAGAGAGAGAGAGAGAGAAGGAAATAAAGAAAGACAGACAGAAAGAGAGCTAGAGAGACAGACAGACAGACCAAGGCACAGAGAGAGAGAGAGAGAGGTAGCAGTGAAGAGGGAGACAGGGGCAGAGAGAGTGAGAGAGACAGACAGACCCACTGCCAGACAGTGCACCAGGGTGGCACACAGCCAGCAGCAGCCAACTGCACTCGGGAATATTAGACAGCTAGGGCCATGGATAATGCACCCTTCATGATGGAGGCCATAATGAGGGGTATGAGGGGGCAGGAGGAACAGCGACATGGCCGAGGAAGGGCCGGTCAGTGGTATCCCTGACACAGGTGGTACCGTGCCCACATCACCTTCGAGCAGTACAGTGACATGGAGATTGTGGGCTGGTACCACCTGAACAGGGCCATTCTGAGGCAGCTTTGCAAGCTGTGCAGTATGGAGATGCAGGCACTCACCAGACGGAGCCACACCATGTCCGTGGAGATGAAGGTGACAGCTGTCATGTGCCTGCTCATCATGGGCACCTTCCAGAGACCAACAGGGGACACCACAGGTATAACCCAGTTGGCCATGTCCTGCCTCCTCACACAGATCCTCAATGCTCTGCTGCCACTTGTGTCAGAATACATCTGTTTTCCCAGCACACAGGCAGAGCGTACAGCAACCATGCAGGACTTCCACAGGGTAGCACGTATGCCTGGTGTGATTGGGGCCATTGACTGCACCCATGTGGGCATCCACATGCCACCTGGCCCCGAGGGTGTGGTGTACATCAGCAGGAACAGGATCCCAAGTGTCAACTGCCAGGTGGTGTGCGATGCCATGGGGTGCATAACCAATATCTGTGCCACACACCCTGGGAATGCACATTATGCATTCATCTTGCACAGCTCTCTGCTATGCACATGTTGAAACATGGGGACATCCCCACAGGCTACCTAGTGGGTGAGTATGGCATGAGCAAGGGGTGATGGGCAGAGCATACCTTGGGACGGGGGAGGGCAGGGTGTGCATGTTGGTGTGGGCACCACAGAGAGGCAAAGGGTGCAGCATAGAATAGCAGAGGGCTAACCATGTCATTATCCACACAGGGGACAGTGCCTATCCACTGCAGCCCTGGCTGCTTACCCCCTACCGGTGCTGTCATCCCCAGCAGAGGAACACTACAACAAGACACATGCCAGCACATGCAACATCATCGAGTGAGTCTTTTGGCATGCTGAAAGCACGGTTCTGTTGCCTAGACAGGTCAGGTGGTGCCTTACAGTACAGCCCCTTGGAAGCCTGTGGCCTATTCCTGGTCTGCTGCATACTGCACAACATGGCCATTGACCATGGGATAGCTGTCGAGGCTGGTGAGGGCGACGGTAGTGGGGACGATGGAGGCAATGGGCCAGAGGGAGGTGGACAGCCACACCCTGAGCGGAGGGATCCCCGGCTGCAGCAGCAGGTGAGATGACACCTGGACACCATTGTACAGAAGCACTATGGTGCACACAGGTAGATGGTGCAATACACATGCATGGGCTGCACAAACAGGTACAGCACACATGCAGGGGTGTGCACACCATTCGGCATGCACACACAGAGGCATGAAGCAGGGGTAGGGGAGACAGGGGCACACACCCACACACAACCACACACAGCACCTCTCACAGCCTCATACACACACACACACACACACACACACACAGGCATGGGTATGTGGCATGGATCAAATGCATCGTACCAGTGCACACATGCAACCGGTGTAAGACTGCCATCATTACACCCATGCCACATGGCTCAACGGCCAGGCAAGCGTGCACACAAACAGCATGTGGCACGATACACAGGTGCCACAGCAGTGGTAGGCACACACACCACCCATGTGTGCACTGGGCAGCAGCTGCAGACCGCAGGTGGGGCAGCCTGCACACCATGTCCACTGCATGGAACCATGGCCACCACAGCCATGGGGGCAGCCATGCCTGGCCTGTTCGGCAGCCACAGGCTGCACATCAGCCATGGGGGTGTGTGCAACAGCCCCCAGGGGTGGAACTGTGGGACCATGATCATGTCTGCGCGGGGGTGTCAAGGGGCCCAAAAAGGCCAGCCCTGGGTGAGCCTAGGATGCCAACATCAGAGCCTGGCATCGACTGCACTGGGGTCAGCTGACGCCGAGTACATGGGGTGGACAGTGCAATGCATGGGATCATCTGTGCCCAGCCATGCCCTGTGGCAGCCAGTAGCACAAAGCCATCTGAGATTGCAGTGGCAATGCAATCCAGGGATGCAGTCATGGCCTCATTCATGTACTGCATCCCTGCCAGAATCTGTGCAGTGCCTCTCTCCTGCTGCTTGGCTAACTGGTGCACCTCTGCATGCAGTGCACATGCTCCAGTGGTGAACAGCACCTGTTGCTGAATGAATGCCAGCAGCAAATGGGTGTGATCAGCCAGTGGGTCAGCATCCTGGGGCTCCTGGGCTCGGTGATGTTCCCCATGTGGTGACTGGCCACACTGCATAGCCCCACGCTCTGGTGGATGCTGCACAGTGGGGTCTGCAGGGGGACTGGGCATGACAGGTGCATCGGCAGTGGACCATGTGTCTGGCTGCCTGGTGGCAGCCACATCCTGCTGCTGTCACCCATCTGGCTGCTGCATGCCACCCAGCACCTGTGTGACCACACCATCTCCACCACAGGGCACAGCCAGGGCAGCACACATCGCTGCACCCGCAGTGGTGGTGGGCAGCTGTTCCACTGCTGGCAGAGCACTGGGCATGCTGCCTGTGTCAGTGGCCAGCAGGGGCATCTCACCCACAATGGTGGCAATGCTGTCCAGGATGAGCGTGACGTTATCATGGGTGTTGGACCCTGCCCAGATCTGTGTCTCTGCACAGAAGACACCAAGGCTGGCATCCTGCAGGAACACATCCAGGGTCTCGTCTGACCCCAGATCCAGGACAACATCCTGCACAGTGGTGGTGAGTTGCAGCCTGTCGGGCCCCCAGATGCATGTGAAGGTGGAAGGCTGGTCCTCCGGGGCCAGTCCAGTGTCCACGGCTGCTGCTGCTGGTGCCCCATCATCTCCACGGAGGTGTACTGGAGTTGCAAGAGAAAGGGAGGTGTGTTAGTGATGCATTGTCCACATGGGCCCCCCCATATTGCCACTGCATGTGTCCCACAGCATGGCATGCACGTGGCTGCACACACATGAACATGACATGCATGCTGGCTGCATGCACACCAATATGGCCATGTATGCACCCTCCACACCCCCAGCTGTGCATGGCTGATATACATACCATGCAGTGATGGGCTGCCACTTGTCTGGAATCCACCACCAGGCACACCTTCCACTGTACTGTGGTGCATGGTGGCTGCCACAAACTCCTCCTGCACCGTGAGTGGTGGCACATCTGCAGGCCCCCTCTGGTGGCATTTCAGGATGCACGGATGGCCACCACATTCTCCTTGATCTGCCTGTTGTCCATGCCCACCTTCTTCCTGCACTCCTGCGCTGACTGCTGGTAGCTTCCCTGTTGGTTGATGCATGTTGCCACCTCTTCCCAGGACCCAGCCCTGGCCTGTGGTGTGCACGTGGCACCACTCATCAGTAGCACCCTGTCAAGGTAGGCATCAGACAGGGCCTCTGTATCCATTTTTGTGAAATTGGGCCTGCACTTGTGAGCAGGCCCATGCTCCTCACCTTCCTCACGTTCTGACATGTCACTTCCTGTGGACATGGACAGCACAGTGTGTCAGTGGCAGCATGACCATGTTCCATCCCACCCTGCTGTGCTGGCTGCTTCTGGTGAGCTGCAGCAGCATGCACAACTTACCCAGAAAGGATGCAATACCGGTCCATGGCCTGTGCTGTTCCGTGGCACTTATATAGCACAACGCATGCAAATGATTTTTGGTGCAATGCTAATGACATGCTAATGGCCCCAGTGCACCACTCACTGACTGATAAGCTCATTTGCATGTTGCATCTGAATATTGCAATTTCGCTCCATGAGCAATGAGATTGCTCTGGAGCAAGTCGAGGCACAATGTGAAGCATGCAAGGTGCACAGGCCTGCAGTGCGCATTCGCTGAATGGTACCATGGTGTCAATCATGCACTGTGCACCGACTGTGCAATGGGGGGCATGGCACATGATGAGCCAGGCCTGCTGTCATGCACCTGCACACTGCGCAGAGGCAGGCGACCCCTGACCTCTGCTGTGACCCCTGACCTGGTGACCCCACCTAGCCATGGCCATGCTGCACATCTCTGAGACTGTGCAATGGGTGGATACAGTGCATGTTTCCTCACATCATGCATCTGGTGCATGTCATGGCCATGTGTGCTTACTGCATTTCACAGCATGGCACAGTGACAGTCACCACTAGCACAGAACTGAACACAGGTCGAGCTGGTCAACCTGGTCACCTGTGTCCAGCCCCACAGAGCCCAATTGTTTGGCCAGGTGACCTTGCAGTAGCCCAGAGTCACAGTGTGGCAGGGGATTGCTGCCACAATGCAGCAGCAGATCTGGGTGGCCAGGATGGGGGAGCAGTGCTGCCACAGGTATGGCAACCTTGTACGGAGGGACCCAGCGTGCCTGACAAGGCTTGAGGCATGTGTCAGGTGTGGGACTGTGCCACAGCCAGGTGAGTAGACCCATATTGCATGTGTGCCCTGGTGCAGTACTGTGGTGTTGGCTAGGCTGCCTTGCATGCCCTGCAGAGCAGTGCACTTCCATCATGTGCATTGTGGGGTGGCATTGCCAGGCACCGCTTGCATTGTGATGCAGCTGTGCAGGACATATCAGGTAGGGGCTAACCCTGTGCACAGGGGTGGGGGTGGTGGAAAGCTGCTGTGGATGTTTACTAATGTGTACCTGTCTATCTTCCATTCCCAGGGCCTGAGAATCACCGGAGGGTGGCAGCAGCAGCAGCAGGACAGCAGGCCACAGCAGGCCATGGAGGTGCCACAGGAGTGGCTCTGGCACCAGTGGGGCCATGGAGGGCAGGTAGGCACTGTCATGGTCCTTTGCACATTACATGGGGGGTGGTGGGTTGTGGGTGCGGGCATGGTTGCCTGTGCTGTGTGCCATGGCAGCTGTGTGTCTCACACTGTGCATGGTGCTTGCCACTAAGGCATATCCATTGGACATGTGTGCCAGCTGCTGGTGGAGTGGGAGTGCGCCCGGCTACCACTGGCGTTGCTGTGATGCTGCCGTTGCACTGTGCCCTGTGACTGTCATTGCACAGTTGGGTGGCCATTTTGTGGCATGGACCACCTCTGCGCACTGTAGTGGTGTGCCACATTGCTGGCAGGCATTGGCCCACCCCCCTGTGGGTGGTCGGTACGGGCCCTCCAGGGGGGTGTTCCCACTGTCCATTGCGTGCTGCGGGTTGGCATGGTCCTTTGGGACATTGCACTGATCACCTGTCCTGTCCCTTGTCATAGGTGTCCAGTGATGGAGATGGAGGCCCGTCTACTGCAGACTACTCCAGCAGTTGATACTTATCATGTCAATGACAGTGGAGGCTGTCCTGCAAGTTCACCATCTGCTGCTGGAGGATATGAGGCAGTGAGGGCACCAAGGGGTGGCAGGCCATGGTCGCTGGTGAATGGGCCCCAGCATTCCCCTGTTTCCCCTGCTGTACCTCCCCCTATAGTCCCAAATGCCACTGTACAGTCCCTGTTCCCTGTCCCCTTTCTTCAATTTCCTACCCTTTCCCAAACCCTTGTTGATGTAAATAGTTTGTTTTTGACTTACCTGCCTGTGTCACTGTCTGCTTTACAGGTTGTGTGAGGAGTCATGCTGTAGTGGCCCAGTGCCTGTCCATGTGGTGTGCATGTGTCAGGGCACGTGTTATGCTTCTGTGGTTCACTGCTGTGTGGTGTGGTGTGTCCCACTGTGGTGGTGTCCCTCCCTTCAGTTGGTGGCTGTGCCTTTGGGTACCCATGGGGTGGCTGTTAGGGGTGTGTAGTGTGTGTGTGTTTGTGTGCGTGTGTGTGTGTGTGTGTGTGTGTGTGTGGTGATGGCACATGGCAATGGTCTTTGGTTAGGTACTGGCTGCATGCTGTGTTGGACCTCTGCTTGGTATTGTGCAGCCTGTCCCATGTGGTCTGCTATGCTATGTGCCTCTGAGCATGTTCCGTGCTTTACTGTGTGGGCTGCCTTTGCGCCTGTGTGGCATGTGTGTGCTTGGCTGCTTGGTCCTGGGTGTGGCCTGCTCTGGTCTGAGTGTGTGGGGTGGGCACAGCCTGAAGTCAGAGGGGAGGCCCCCTTGGTGGCCCTCCATTGGCACCTACTGTTGCCTACTATCTCTACCACTGTTGTGTTCTGGGGGAGTCTGGGTGCTTGCGTGCTCCCTGCTGTGCCCTGCTGGTGGTGGCCTCCTGTGGCCTGTCACTGTGCTTCCCTGGCTCTGTCCCTGGGTCTGTTCTTTGTGCCATGCCCTCCTCTGTTGCTCTGCTCCCACAGTTGCACTGGAGCTTCTCTTTCTGTGCCATGGCACAACTGTGTTTGTGCCATGGCACAACTCTCATTGCGCCATAGCGCAAGCCTGATTGCGCCATGGCACAACTGTGCTATATTCAACCGGGTTGTGCTGGCACAGTGCGGCAGATGCAGCCTCTGAATATTGCTCCTGTTGCACCATGGCACATCGGATTTGCGTTGCACCGGACTTGCACCGGCCTTTGGTACATTTCTGAATATCTGGGCCTCAGTGTATAACACTAACATGCACCTCATATCTGAAAAATACCCAGTTTGTTTTCCTTCATTAAAAAGCACAGTAGCACATGTATAGTTAGGGTAAAGCAGGCTGTTTAATGTTAAACCAAGATTTTTACACCTTCATAACTGTAGTGCTGTTCAGTGAAATTGCATGAAATTTTGCATGCACTGTCAGAATTGTGAGTTCTTATGATTTGGCAAGTTTCATGATGACTGCTGGTCTAGATTCTGAGATCTGGAAAAAGAAAAAGCCTGTAAAAATGCACTTTTGGGCCTTTTTTTTTGCTGACTTGTGGAGTACAAACAGTTTAGAATTTTGTTCCAAAGTTTATTAGGAAGAAGCAGCAAGACCCAAATGTGTGCTTTTTGAAGGCTTCATAACAAAAAAAATTGGTTTTCAATTTATAAGGATTTAAAATGTGGCTTCTTATCTTGCTCAATAGGTTTTTCAGGGTAGATATCTAGTGTTACTGAAGAATTTATGGCAGAAATCCAATTTTTCTTTCATGAAAAAATGTTTTTTATGTTCTCAACAAAAATTATTAGATAATGAGAGCCGCCATTTTGTTTTGTTTTTTATTTAAGCAAAAAGAATTCTGGAACCCTTAAAAGTGATGCTTTTTTGAAAACACACACACACACACACACACACACACACACACACACACACACAGCCAATTAGGACACATTTAGCTAGATTCTAGACAAAAAATGACAGATACATTTTCTGGGCTTTCCAAAAATCTTAAGTTGCAAGCTTAGTGAAGTTGCCTATTCATATGTTGCAAGCCAGGAATTTGTAGGTTGCAGGAAAGCACAAACAAAGAATATGAAATTGAAATTCTTGAAAATTAAGAATTTTTATGTTGCAAACAAAGAATGTTTAGGTCGTCACAAGACTGCAAATGAAGAATGTTTGGCTTGCAATGTAAAAATTTATATTTAGTGCTGGTTATCAATTTTATGTTGCAAACAAAACCTTTTTATGTCATCAGAAGCTGCAACCAGTGACTATAGGCTCACAACATAAAAATACAAACTTTGTTCCCAAAATCAACTGTTACTCATAACTCAGCCATTTTTTAATTTTTCAACAACTTTTCAACAATCTTGTTTTGCTATGGCCGTTAGATGAACAAAATGGGTGAGAATGGTTGCTTCTACCTCTAAATGTGTTTTTATGTTGTAACACTATAAAAACATTTAAAACATTGGATTGAAGATTGTTACTCCTGTGAATGTCAGGGAGGCGTAAAATATAATTGATGAGAATTTAGAACATAAATATTGAAAAACTGAACATTTGCTGTGGTATGATTGTGCTAGTGTGCATGTAATGCTGGACTACATGATTTATGAAGGGCCCTATACAGATTCTGAAGATGCACATAATGCCATGGTAAGGGATTTGCATGGGGACTAACTGTATTACAAAAATTATGTATGCACTGAACAGCCCATATATACAGTAAGCTAACATATGTAGAGCTGTTGTATGGTATTTGGGCCCTATGCAAATGCTCACCGACGTCACACATGGGTAGGGCTGTGTTACTGCATCTGGAAGTGGGTTGTATTTTGGATATTGTGGATTTCTATCTGCAGCCAGAAGTTGCTGTGTATGACTTGCAATGTGAATGTGTATCTGTGGTGGGGCCACACTGTTTGCCACCAGAAGTTCTGTTCTAATTTCAGTTTATTAACTTTCTCAAAAAAATGAAATTCATTGCAAAAACACTGCATTAATGAACCAGTTAGAGTTCAACTTAATGCCACAAAAGTAGGGAAAGATGGCTTTAGGATTTCAAACCCTAACCCCCCCCCCCAAGCAGGAAAAGGACAGCACCACACAAGCAACCACAGACAGCCATAATCAGGTAAGACAAACAACATGTAACTGTTTCCAGATGACAAAAAGTAAAGCAGTAGCAGTAGGGTTGGTCCTGCCATAATTTCCGGATCTTCAAGGAAGGGACACAGCAAACTTCAAGACCTCAAGTAATCTCACAGTCAGAGGTTGACACCAAGGAATGAAGCTGCTGCAGCGGGAGTTAGTTAAGGCTCATTTTTCTCTATAACAGGTATGCCATCGTTGCCTTAGAGAAATCGTACTAACCTTCCCGGTCTTTTTGGTGCTTCGGAGTTGTATTGGAGCCGGTGTTGTATTGGGGCCAGTTTCTGGTGAACTGCACCACTGTGGTGTGGGCCTCTGGACATCCACTATCTGTGTGAGGAACCGGAGTGGTGGCCATAGCCAAGTCGCAGTGGAGGATAGTTTCAGTGAAGCCCGTGAGGGGTCTGTTGGCCTGCTGTTTGTGAACTGTCAGCAGACCGCTTTTGCACTTCCTGCAGACACTCTGGACACTTTGGGCTTTCTTTTCAAAGTTTGAGGAGCCCGAGGAGCTATCGAGAATTTGATTTTTATTAATTTTATTCCTCCATTAGTTGTTAAAATGTTTAGTTATTGGTTATCTAGTTTTGTTAGTTTATGAGTGAAATATTGTGAAATAGTGTAAAAAGCACCCTGCTTTTTCTATGCAAAGTTTTAATTTTTGTTTAATTTGAGCAAGACAGAGATAGAAGTAGAGGGAAGTGTTACCAGGTAACATCTAAGCAACATTAAGTAATTAGATAAAATGGCAATATTAAGGAGTAAATTTTACTCGTATAGTTGCTTTTCTTATTGCCATTAATGTTGCTAATGTTGTTAATGCTGGCTTAACTACAGGGGTTTGGCTGTAGTAATTTGCAAATTTCAAAGAGCAGAGCAGGCTAAAGGTAAAGTTAAAAAGTTTTAAAAGTAAATGTTTTAAAGTTTAAGGTTTAAAGTTTAAAGATCTGGGCTATTTCCTTTTGTTTAATAGGTGCAAAAGAATCACATGATTACTGGTATATAGGGAACATGCTCCGACACAGGCTCCATTCATTCATGTTGTCCAGTTGTCTTGCTGGAGTGGTGGAAGCCTGTGTTTGTGCTGCAGGTGAAGTCTCTGAGGTGTTTGAGCTTTAAATATCATTTTAACTCCAGCACTCTTTAGCCGCTCGGTCAGTGTAAAAGTACTCTGCTTTGGAAAATTTAGACTTGCAACTAAGGTGAAAGGATACAATAACAAGGTGAAAAGAGCATAGTATGATACACTGGATTAGATTTTGCTGTGGTAATCCTTGTTAGTCCTCAACAGTTGTCTGATTAATATTAGACAAGTAATTAGAAAGGCATTGTCTTCAGGCAGATGTTTTTTTGTTGAAATGAAATTGAATATGATGGTATAAAAGTAAGTTCCTCTGTCTTTTTATAAGATCAACTGTTTGTTATAATATCTGAATTTAGATATTACATGTTTAGGTATTTTAGAGTTAATAAATGATTAGCCAGTTACTAGTCAACTGTTTTAGTTCTTTTTAGGTAAAGGTTTTTTGGCAGTTAATTGACAGTAAATTAATTCCTTGATCAAAAAAACAAGTTAAATATAAGAGTAAATCAAGGTGCAAATTAATTGTTAATTTTAAATAGAATTCTGAGTTGGAAGTTATAGTTTTTTTATTTATTTTATTCCAGTACGTAGTAATCTGTTTATTAGATTTTTTTATATATATATAATTGTGATATTTATTTGATTGTTGTTATTGCTTGTTTTTCCTTTTTCTCCTTGTTGTTAGTGGCTTTGAGACCAATAAAAGGGTGCATCGAAGGAGTGTATATGAATAAGGAGTCCTGGGAGTACATCTTTGTCCAAAATTGGCCCTTTACCAACCTCTGCTATTGCTATAAAAACAAAGGGCGAATCTCCTCCTATGCTGAGACATTTTCAATTCTAGAAAAACCTACAAGAGAACTAGGACTTGGGGAGAAGTTGAGAACCAGTGCTTGTGGAGCGGTATTGAAAGTGAACAGTCTGTTTGGGAAACTGACTCTTCGTGGTATATTGAGATCACTTTTATTATTATTGAGGTACTTTACTCCATCTTTAATCTGTATCAAGGAACTTTAGGAGTTGAATAACAAGAAAGAAAGGAAGGAAAGACGTTATAGAGCGTTGACTTCGGTTGAGAGTGGTGTTATCCATGAATGGGTGGAACTGCTACGGAATTCATAGAGTAAATATATAAAAAAAAAGGGATGTGTGGCCTTGTTAATCCTTTGAAGAAGAATGAGAGTTGAACAACTTGTAAAGTTTATAAATTAAGAACTGCTAGGGGTAGTACCAGCCCTACCTTTGAATATTCAGTATATGGACTACTATAACTTTGGAGAAGTATTATTTGAATTAAGAATACAGTAATAAGAATATAGCCTTTTTATGATGGAAATAAGAGCTGCTAAAGGAAAAAAAACATGTCAAGTAAAGCAAATGTTAAAAATAAGACAAATAGATCCAATAAGGGTCAAAAAACAACAAAAAAGTTGGACCCTGGTTCAAGGAAAATAACGAGTTATATCCTTGCCCCAGGTAGTGAGGTAAATTTGGTAAATTCAAATGAAATATTGAGAATACAGAGTTCTACATTTCCTCCATTGTGTTCTTCCCCAATAAACAATACACAGGAAGTGAGTATAGAGGTAAAAAGTGAAGAGCATCCCGTAATAGGAAAAATAAGAGACTGGGAAGAAGAAAGTAATTACCCCAAACCAGTAATGGGAAGTATAAAGGTTAAAGCTCAAATTCACAATGAGGAAATAGAACAGAGGAGGGTTGAATTTCGAGAGAGACAAGAAATTAGTAAAAAACCAGTAAGGGATTATGAAAATCAAGTGAGTTATGAAAAAGAAGATAAAGTAGAAATTGAAGATATAGAAAGAGAACAGAGAGATAAATCTCATCAATTCCCTAGTAAGTCTTTTCTTGATGGTTTTGATGAGTTTATTACCCCCTATACTAAACGTGTTTGACTAGATCCACCATCTGCCTGTCCCCCTGATATTTCACATATTATAAGTTACTTTGTTCCAGTATCAACTGAAGATAGGGTGGGGGTGGAACAAAAACAACTGATTCGGATGGATATTTTGTGAAACTCCTCAAGGAAATAAGAGATGGAATAGTGCTAAATGACCTACTTTTAAACTTTACCTCCTTGTTAAGTAAGATGTTACTAAAAGATAGCAACAATCTAAATTGTGTTCAAGCAGAAAATGAGGATGGAAGTTATAAAATAAAAATAGGGAAAGGTGGGGAAGTTTATGAGAAGCCCAAAGAAAAATCTGTTAGAAAAATAAGAGAAGAAATAGGGGAGAAGGAAATAAAAGAGATGGCTTCCCTGGTTCAAGAATTAGGAGAAAGAAAATTAATAAAACAGAAAAATACTAAATGTAAAGAAGGTCCAATACTAGTAAATGCAAGATCAGAAAGGGTGAAGGGGGCTTGTGATCTAAAGAAATCTACTAAGAATAAGTTAGGGGAAAATAAAAACAAAAATCAGAGGGAAGGAAACATTAATATACACTGGTATAGTGGAAATAAAAAGAACATCTATCAGTGGGAGAATACAATTTCCGAAATAATAGAACCAACTGGTTCAAAGGAAACAGAAGAAGTTATACCAAAATTTACAGTAAGTGCCGAAGAAATGAACAGAAACCTTTTACTTGAAAAAGGGGAAATGCTTCCTACATTGTATTTCTACGGGATCCCTAATGTGAAAAATGAAAATAACATTACTTTGAAAATTGTAGTTTACAACATATGTAAGGGAATTTTGGGTAAACGTTTTACATGGACTGATATAAGTTCAGTATATAGATATTGGTCAGGGAATAAAAAAGGTTGGATATGTTTGGTGATGAAATCCCCCAGAACAAGGCTAAACGTGTTAAGAAATAAAGATCAGTTTAAAAGTCTGGGGGTAAAACTACAGGATACAACTGAGACAGATAACCTGAGAAATATGATAAATACAAAATCAGTACATATGGTTAAAAAGATTAACCAATCAAAACCAAATGCAAAGGTCCAACAGAGAATAACAACTTATATGGTACCAGATGTTTATGAACATGTTCTTCTCCCAGAAGGAGGGGCTATTTACAGAGAACAAAGAAAAATTATAAGAGGAAGATTTCAAAAAGGCCCTAGAATAAATAATAGTGTTATATTAATGGAAGAAGAAGAAGAAGAAGAAGAAGGTAGCAAGGACTGGAGGGAAGTTTCAGATGCTTTTGTTGTTTCTGAAATAGAAAATGATTATTGTTCTAGTTTAAGAGATCAAAGTCAGTTTTGTATGTTGGAAAATTTAGAAGAAGAATGTTGACGTCTAGTGCAAAAGGTACCTCCTACACAAGGTAATATGGAAGAAATGAAAATAATTAGTTGGAATATTGCTGGTTTAGTAGGAAAATTAAAAGATATTGGATGCAGAAAACTATTGGAAAAATATTCAACAATGTTACAAGAAACTTGGTCAAGTACCATAGATCATTTCCTACTGGAAGGATATCAGAGTTGGGTACTTGAAGCTAAGAAAACTAACAAATATGGAAAACCGTCAGGAGGTGTTTGTACCATGGTTAAAATAGGCCATGAATTGAAAGGGTTATGTATCTTTAAGGATTCTATATATTTTATTTTGGTAATTATTATATAGTACAAAACAGTAAATGTTGGTATTTTTGTGAATGTATATCTCCCCCCACTCCCGATTACATCTCCCAATTTAAAGGAAGTTCTTGAAATATTAAAAGTAACAATAATGAAGTTACAAACATCCTACCCAGGTCTAATGATAATAATGGCAGGAGATTTTAATGCTAGTATAGGAGAATTATTGGAAGAAAAAACAAATTATAGAAATTTAGATGACATCATAGGAGTTCCAATAAGGAAATCATTGGACAAGAAAATAAATAAAAAAGGGGAATTACTTATGGAAGTTTTTAATACTCTGAATATAAGAGTGCTAAATGGGAGATGTAATGGTCACAAATTGGGGAGATTAACACATAATCATTATCGTGGTGGGAGTACCTTGGACTATGTCTGCATGGATGTTTTTCATATAATAACATACTAAACTTGAAAGTGATAGATATTTGGGATAGTGATCACAGACCCTTAGAATTTATAACTAAAGAAAAGGGAGTAAAAAAGGAGAATTTAGAGTGTACAGAATGGATAGAAAATAATTTGATGGTTTATAATACAAAAAGAATAAAGTGGACTCTGTATAATATTCAGAAACTCCATAATCTACTAAATGATTCAAAGACATTAATCAAGAAAAAGCAAATCCAAGAAAAAGCCCACCATGATAATATAAGGGAGAATCAGAGTGAATTACAACAGTTGTATATAGAATTGGAAGATTATCTTTATAACGAATTAAAAAAATGTGAATCGGAGATTAAAACCAAAAATCTGTATAATGCAAAATGGTTTGATGGTGAGTGTAATTATATACGTAAAACTATAAACCAATTAGGGAAAAGGGTTACAAGATGTAACGAAGTAAATTATAGAGTAGCACTAAAAAAGGTTATGGAGGAATATAAAATACTTATAAGGGAAAAGAAGCATGAATTTGCTAAAAATGTATGGTTTAATTTACAGAGTGCAATTGCCTGTAAAGATAATACATCATTCTGGCAACTGGTTGCCTATGGTACAGGTAAGATGAGATTCAATCTTGAAGCAGTTATATCCCCAGAAGTATGGGAACATTACTTTAAAAAATGTTTTGATAAAACATCAATGTTCTTTGAAAATGGGGATGTAATACCAATTAGTAATATGGAAACAATGAAGCATGAGGTAAGGAATTTACTTTTCTCTAAAGAAGAAATAATTTCAGCTATTAAAAGACAAAAGAAAAATAAAGCACCTGGGGTGGATGGAATTAGTGCAGAATTATATCAAGTGAATCCAGAGTGGTGGGCTGATGTTTTATTACCCCTTTTTGAGAACATAATTCAAACTAATAAAATACCTGATAGGTGGAATACAGGGGTTATAGTTCCCCTCCATAAAAAAAGGATTGTTAACACTACCATAAAATTATAGACCAATAACCTTATTGAATATAGGTGCAAAATTATTTACTAGAATACTTCTCACTAGAATGCAAATTTGGATAGAAGAAGATAAAATACTATCCAGAAATCAAGCTGGGTTTGGTAAAGGGAGGTCAACTATTGAATGCATTTTTATTCTTCGTTATATTATGGAGAAATATGTGCTCAGGAAAAAAGGGAAAATTTATATGGCTTTTCTTGATATAAAAGCTGCATTTGATTCAATCAATAGACAAATCTTATGGGATATTCTTAGTAAAAAAGGGATTAATAAACACCTCTTAGAAATTATAAAAACTTTGCATGCTAATAATAAAGTAATAGTAAGGTATAGTAAACAAGGTGAAATGACTGGTAATATAAGAGTAGAAGCAGGAGTTAAACAAGGCTGTCTACTAGCTCTGACCCTATTTAATTTATATATAGATATACTAGTGGATAAGTTAGAAGAGATAGATACGTTCCCACCAAATATAAATAAACAGAAAATAAAAATTCTGTTATTTGCAGATGACGCTGTGTGAATATCCCAGACACAGTTGGGTTTAAAAAAGGGCATTAATAAAAGTGAAGAAAACCCTTGTAAAACTTGAGCTTCAATTAAATATAGAAAAAAACTAAAATAATGGTCTGTGGTGAGGGAAGAAGAAATGTTAAAGAATGGAAAATAGGGGCAGATTCTATTGAAGAAATGAAAGAGTTTCAATATTTGGGGGTTATAATAAATAGTAACCTAAGTTGGAATGCACATATAAAGAAAACAATAATGTCACTAAGACAATGTTAGTAGTTACAAGATTCGCAAACACAATTACAAATAATTCCTTTATTGCACAGAAAAGGTGTTATGAAGCTAAAATAAATGCATAGATGTTATATGGTGCAGAAGTTTGGGGTCCTGGCACAAATCTCAAATCTATGGAGAAAATGCAAAATGTATATCTAAAGAAATGACTTGGGGTGCCTAGGTTTATCCTAAATGCGGCAATAAGGTCAGAAACAGGAATATTGCCAATTTCAACAGTAATTAAAAAAGGAGTTTAAATTTAAAACAAAAATAATGGAAGCACCTGACGATAGTTTACTTCATCATTGTTGGGTAGAAGAAAAAGTGGAAAAAATTGGGAAAACTGATTGTTCAACCAAGAAAGGGTGGTTTAAGATACTACATGATGAATTTAATAAGAATGGAATATTGTATAATAACATGTACACTGAGACATGTAACCCTAATAAATTTAGAGATATAGCTAGTCAAGATATGAGCAGTATAAGGGATTCATGACAATATATAACATATAAGAAAATAAAACATACTTTTAATGAAGAGAAATATTTAAGGGTTTGTGAGAATGTGAAACAAAGAAAAGTCATAACCAGATTAAGACTAGGACTATTAAATAATGGAATTTTATGTAGTGTAGTGCCCCCTCACCCACTGCCCCAGCAGGTGTCCATACCCCACTCCCACCACCATGGTAAACCTCAGTGGGAAGACTGGCACTGCCCTCCTCTCTCCTCCATGGCTGGCCTGCCGACTGAGCTGTCAATGAATGAGCACATTCCTATACAGGAACACACTCATTCATTGACAGCTCAGTGGGTGGACCAGCCGTGGTGGAGAGAAGAGGGCTGTGCCAGTCCACCCACTGGGGTTTACATGGGGTGGGAGCAGTTTGTTGTGGGACACCTGCTGGGGTGGTGGGTGGAGGCACTAGACCACCAGGGATTAAAAATGTATTCAGGAAGTAGGGATCAGGGATGGGAAGAGATCAGGAATGGGTTGATTGTGAGACCTTCAAACCACTAGACCACCAGAGATTTTTTTAACAGTACCAATGGAGATGGGGGGGTGAATGGGTGGAGGGGAGGGACCACTCGCCACCAGGGCAGTTGTGACTTGGGCTGTGTGGGCACTGTCGGGCGAAAGATGGGGGGAGGGATCATTATTTAATGAAGGAGAAATGTTTTTTAAAAGTCAGGCAGGTGATCCAATGGAGGGAGGGACCACTAGTCACCAGGGAATGGGGATATGTAATGTTATTTTCTTGTGGGGCGGGTGGGGGGAGGGACCACTAGACACACCAGGGCTTATATCAGTGAAATTTCACTCATAACTTTCTCAGAAGCTTTCCACTCCACCACAGGAGGAAATTTGGAAACTTCCGTGACAGTTCCCTGATTTCTGTGGAAGTTCCATGGGGGTGAAAAAATGCACTTTCACCCATTCCTAAATGTGACTGCAAAAGTGTGTCTGTATGTTTCGCAGTGTGCATGTATATCTGTGGCTGCAGATGTGCTGGTTCTACATGGGCTTGCACCTCTCTAGACAGAAGTAGTGTTGTATTTTGAATATTGTGGATTTGTATCTGCAGCCAAAAGTGGGTATGCATGTCTTACACTGTGCATGTGGTTTTGTGGCTGCAGAAAAACTGGCCCCACAGGAGCCTGCAGTTCTGCAGACAAATGTGATATCATAATTTGGGTACTGTGGATTTCCATTTGTGGCTGCCAAAGTTGGTGTCCCTATCTTTCACTGTGCATAAGCATCTGTGGCTGCAGAAGCACTGGCCCCCCAGAGCTATGTACTTCTGCAGACAGAAATCACAAAAAAGTACAGCACATTAAAAAGTTATGAACATTTAGAAAGTGCTTTATTCTTGCACAAACAAATCAAGAGCTCCAGCCAGTGTTCCCAGGCACTTAGAGGGCTCACTGCCTCTTCATCAGAGATGGAGTCAGCAATCCCATGTCCCCATTTAATCAATAGTACATTTAAAGTAACTGTACTTTATTAATACAAAACAGTGTAAATTATATATAAAAGGCAATTTAATGAGAAATACATTTAGATCCAATACGTGGTCACTAATACAAGTCAAATTGTTAAGTTATAACACCAAATATATGTCAAGAGTACATACAGTGCTGTAGTACCCCACAAAAGAAAATGAAACATATGGATTTTTCAGAAAGATTTAAAAGTCTCCCTAAATACCCATACACCCCTCCTTTGAACCAGAATATCCTAATTTCTTGCCTAGGTTAGTTGTGGAGCACTTTGCACACTCCTACAAGTTTTTATAAATTGTTTCTGGTACTGTACCACTTTTAGGTGTCTAGGTGATTGCTATTGGCAGTTCTCTTTGGCCTCAAATGGCCAAGCCTTCTAGGACTTTTTCTTTCTGCAACCCATGTTGTGCATTGGCTGGCATTATTCCACACTGTTTTATTTCAAGTTGTAGTTAATCACTGCTTGGCTCACCTCAGACATCCTCTCCAATCATCTTTCTTAAAAAAATTCCCCTCCACCACTTATGGGGACTTTTAAATCTTTCTGACAATCTGTATGTTTTATTATCTTTTGTGATATATTACAGCCCTATATGTACTCATTTCCTGGCTATACATTCACTTTTTATGCTTGTGTAACTTTTTGGTGATGCATATCAAAGGCAATTTCACCTAAAATGCATTTAGAACCAATAGCTGGTCACTGATACAGTACAAGTCAAATGGGCAAGCAAGCTAAAACACCAAGACCCAGATATTCAAAAGGGTTGCACATGGCGCAACAGTGTTGTACCATGCACAACCCACTGATGTGTCCCGGCACGATATTCAAAAGGGAAAAGTGCGCAGCACAAATCCCGATGCGCCAGAGCACATCAGTAATGTATGCAGGTGCAGGTGGGGGGGGGCGTGCCCATGCATACCCTGCACAGCCTGATATTCACCTCAGGATGTGCAGAGCCATGCATGCGCAACCCCTACCTGCGCCAGCACAAAGTTGATCCCCAAAAAAGGAACAACTGATGGCCACCCACAGGTGAGCTGCCGCATTGCAGAGTGCAACACAGTAGCTGCCACCTGTGGGTGGCCACCTAAGCTCCAGCTGCACCTGGCGGCGCCCCCCCATGCCCGATTGTGGGCATTTGTAAAAAATGGAAGAAATCTGTCCAATATCCCTGGTGGTCCAGTGTACTGCTGTGTGCTTAATCGCGGGCATTTGTAGTAAAATAACAATTAATGTCCAATATCCTGGTGGTCTAGCGGTACACCCTCCCCACCCACCCACTGAGCCCCCACTGCCCCGCCCCCCGTCAGCTGGTGGGCGGCAGCACCCCACCTGCCTGCTGCCCCGTATCTCTTGCATTATGCATCTGTATCAGGCTGTAGAAGCACTGGCCTTGCAGGAGCCCATGTGTCTGCAGACAGAAATAGTGCTGTTATTTGAATATTGTGTATCTGTATCTGTGCCTTCAGAAACAGAGATCCCACATGGGTCTGCATTTCTGCAGCCAGAAATGCATAAGTCTTGTAGCGTGCACATGTATCCATGGCTACAGAAGCAGTGGACCCTGATAATGGATGTCTTTTGTGTCATCTGGAAGCAGTTGTATGTTTTTTGTCTTACATGATGATAGTTACTTGTGTGGTTTTGTGCGTTTGCTGCTGGGGGGAGTTAGGGTTGGAAATCCTAACGCTATATTTCCCTATATTTGTGTTTTTAAGTTCAGTCATATGTGCATTGTATTAAATTGTTTCAATGGCATTGTATTATGTGTTTTATCCAGATTGTCCTTGCTTGGAAGGTAGTGACATTTCATACATCTTACTAACACTTCCTTCATTCATCATGAAAATAGGAAGTTAGAGTTTATAATTCTATACTGTGGAGTAACATTTAAAATAGTTTTAGAACAGTTCAGATAGGACATTAATTACAATGTTAGTGGTTCCATGGATTTTTGCCTCACCTCAGTTTAATTTACATCTGGCTCTTTTCTGCAAAGTCAACAGAGTGGATTATGTAATCCAGTGACTATTATCAGGGTACTCTATCTTTATGCAGCATTGGTGGGAGGGGAGTAGACCTTTTGCTAAATGCTTGGCCAAGGTCCTCCCCCCACATTTGGGCATAAATTGGGAGCATTAGTCACATGGTAGCTACAGACAGAGTCAGAAAGACAACTCTAGATTAACCTCTGATTTCTGCAGCTGTAGTCTTTTCCTACAGCCCACTAACTTTGTTGATCGACCAAAGTAAAATCACAGAAAAGAGGCAAGATGAACTAATCCCTCTACAGGCAGGGTGTAAGCTTTTGTGAGAGTGTTTTTGTATTTTTTAGTGAAGGAGCAGTAAGCTGTGCTTTACATGTCTGCATGCAGCAGTCTGAATGATCCCCAATTGATTTTAATGCTAAGAAATGTAAAATAATGCAACTTGGGAAAAGGAAACCAAGGGTCTAATACAAAATGGGGGTGGTGATGCAGGATAACACAACAGAAGAAAAGGATTTAGGCATAATGATAGCAGATACCTTAGAAACATCTGCACACTGTGACAGGGTGGTGGGCAAAGCAGACAGAATGCTTTGATTCATAGGGAGGAGGATAAGCAGTAAACATTAGGAGGAGATCCTCCTACTGTAGATGTCACTAATGTGACTGCACCTGAATTACTGCACAAGGTAAAGGAGTCTACAACTAAAGAAAGGCTGCAACAAGGTGTAGACAGTGCAGTTCAGGGCAGCTAAGATGATCCATGGCCTTGGAGAAATGACATACGATGAGGGGCTGCAGGATTGTAACATGTACACCCTTGAAAAGAGGAGGGACAAGGTGACATTGTTGAGACATATAAGTACATACATGGAATAAATAAGGTGGACATCAATAAATTCTTCTCCTTGAGTTCAAATTCAGGGATGAGAGAATCACGAAAACTGGGAATGTATGAGCCAACAGCCTTTTTCTGCTTTCAGCATCTATATATCTATGTATCTATTTCTAGACCTCACATTTTTTAGCGCCTGTTTTAATGAGTATAAGAAATAGTATGTTAGTAATGCACACCACCATTAGATGTTTTACATGGCAGTAAAGTAATGGGGAGAGGAGAGCTGTGATGGTCATGTTTAGGAAAGATCCCATATCAGGGAAAATTTTCAGCACTGGTAATACAGAAGTATTTTCTGTTAGAAAGTTGTTGTTGCTGTTGGTGGTGGTGGTGGTGGTGGCAGGGCGGACTGGGAAGCAAAGGGCCCACCTGGAAATGGGTCAAGGGGGGCCTTGGTACTGCCCCAGGGAGGGCCCACTACAAAGTCACAAGGGGGCCTTGGTACCAACCACGACATGCCCTAGTGTATAAACTCTAGCCCAGTTTTACAGACTGGTACACCCTGGCATGCTGTAGCCAAGTATAAGATCAGCATCTCTTCTATTTGTAAGAAAGCCATTTCATTACTGACAAAGTTACATTAACTGTTTTGGAGGCTTTAGTGATTTAAGATGAACTCTTTGCTACCTTACAAGAATGCTGTTGGCAACATTACATTGTTTTTTGATAACTTAACCTCACTGTCCCACTGCATGGTTGCAGGTGTGCAGAGATTTTACCTTTCAAACAAAATCAATGGTTAAGCTCAACGCCCCGGCAAAGCACCTCTGGAGGTTGACACCCTACCTTTCTCTACACTTTCCCTGTCTGAACAGTTTGTGTGGCAACTGGGTGTTAAGAGGAAAAATAGTGCAGTACAACGTGTGCTGTGCTAAGATTTTGCCAAAAGCCACCTAAGTGCCCCCAACACAATGTTGTTACAGTAGTATGTTAGCCCTAATTAAATAAAATGGGGCTATAACCTGCATTGCTCTGCCTTAAGACAGAAACAAGGTTGATCTCCTCGGAAGAGATTGGGGTGTTGGCTTATTATATACAGAGTGAAAAAGAGTTTCTACCAATGTGTGTTCAATAAGTTTTGAAACATTCATTATTTTGCTTTAGGTTTCCTTCAGATCTACATACATATATATAGCTCCACTCAACAGCTACTGCTTTCTGTTCATATGTCTGAGACATTCTATGACCTCAGTAACACCACTCCATGCTATGCATCTCCATGGTCTGTATTGGTGTTACTGATTTTACAGATTGTGAAGACAGTGTGAAAGGAGCAGCAAGTGGTGAGTAGAGGGGGAATTCAGAGTAGCTACAAAGGCAACAATTAGATTTAACCAAAAAATGTCTGAATCAATAAAATGTCAACTAAATGCCATCTCGAGGTGTGAAAAACTAATACTTGACTATGTGTTATACTATTGATTTTAGTGCTGCAAATTTGACTTTTATACTGCATTATTACACTGTCCTGCATTGTGTTACATGAATTTAATCATTTATAGTTGGTAGGTGAGAGGCACACTGAGTTTAGGCTTGTTTTCAGGTATAACCAGGGTGAAATGGGAAAAGGAAAAACAGTTACATACAACTACAGCTAGTCATGTGGTGTTACAGCAAGGGAGACAAAACATACATTTAGTGCTCCACAAATAAAATGGAGACACATTTATATGTAACCAATGAGAACTGCTGCCCAAGAGTGAAGGGAGGCCGAGCTGGTACTCAAGTTAGGGGTTAAAAAACAGGGCCATACAGTTCAGTGTGGTAGCCTCACCTATGGAGGGGGGGAGAGAAAGAGGCAAGGGGTGGTTAAAGGGCCGTCAAAGGTATGGTAAGTGTTGAGAAACTATTTGCCTGGACACTCTTGAAAATGGGCCTTTGACTCAAGAGCCTTTATTACACAACCTCTGGCCCATCCTAATCTGTCCCTACCCTTTCTCTAGTTCTAAACACAATCTGTATTGTAACATCTCTGTTGTATGTTTTACATTATGACATT
Source organism: Neoceratodus forsteri (assembly GCA_016271365.2). NCBI lineage: Eukaryota > Metazoa > Chordata > Ceratodontiformes > Ceratodontidae > Neoceratodus > Neoceratodus forsteri. The sequence continues at coordinate 564,303,327 of CM028132.1, forward strand.
TGATCAGGTATACATTAAAGTCTGCCAACATAGTGTTTGGAGTATCATTTAATAAGCAGACCTGTGTGTTTCTGTGTCTGTATGCTTTTTGTTATGACATTTGAACAGGTATACATTAAAGTCTGCCAACACAGTGTCTGGAGTGTCATTTAATAAACTGAACTGTGTGTTTGTGTGTCTATGTCACATACAAGGTATGGAAAACTTACAAATTGAATGATAAGGTCTCAATAACACAACCATTAACCAGAACATTGTATACAGTTTTATTTATATAATCAGTATAGACTACTGTCTGCCTCGGGGAGATCTGGCTGCACAAGACACATGATCCCCTGTTATCCCCTCCACATAGCCTTGCAAAACTACCAAGTCACCACAAGGTGAGCACTACCCAGCTCAAGCTCCCCACAAGCACTTCACACCAATGCTTTCTCCAGGTTGCAAATCGACAGTAGGCTACAAGTGTCAAACTGATAAGACTACTTCTGGACCCAGGTGTGTTTAGCCTAGAATCCAGCTTTGGCCCTCTATCTGGATAGTAGCCTTCCAGTGTCAAACTGACAGTACTCATTTGTATGCTTTGGATCACTGAATTCATTTCTGGATGACATCTTCTTCATGCACTCCATCAAGAAGGTCCCTCTCAATCACCATAATCATGAATGCCTCTAGTTTCTCTTTTCCCAGCAATGAGCGCAGTCAAGTCTTTATTATCTTTAGCTTGCTGAAAGCTCTCTCGCAAGACACCTGCGTAAACGATAAAGTCAACAGGTACTTGTAGACAATGAACAAGGTTGAAAACGCAGATGAGTGCATGTTGTATTGTGCCAAAATTTTATAACAGCACATTAGGCATTCTTCGCAGGACTTGCATTTGTCGGGCAAATCATCTCTTCTCTCTTGTTGCTCATTCTGATCACTAGTTTCACCTTCACGAGTGTCTTCAGAGTCATGAAAGTCAACATCCTCAGTTAACACATCTTCACTGTATTCTTCAGGCAGCGATTTTTGCAGTCGTCAGAATAGTTTAGCAAAAGCCAGCAACTCCAGTTTAAGTTTGCTACGGTCTACTTCTGCCAACGTTGCCACTTTCTGCAGACTTTCATTTGGTATACCATCTTGAATTATACTTTTGAAGTGACATGGGTCCATGTAGCTGGTATCCAGAATCAGTTGCTTGTTGGTATCAAACCGATCACTTAAGCTCATCCAAACTTGATGCATGATGCGGTTGTAAACTTCACATTCAAATCGCTTCACAGGATCTGCCATGTGTTCATCACTGACATTTTCCCCAGGCATTTTCTTCTTCTTTGATACCCTTTTATTTGGCAGATGAGACTCTATGTCAATATCAATACCTAAATCATCGATTTCTTCGTGTATTCTAGCAACAAAGTTAGAATCTTTTTGCTGGATGTTTATAAATTCAGACTGTTGCAACTCTATCTTAGCATGATCCATCATGTGCCATGTTGAAAGATAGTCTAGTCCCTTAGTCTACAGATACTTTGATGCTGGCCCAATTACTGTAAAGATCTTCATAAACACAAAGGCTATCAAAATAACATCAAACTGTTTCCATTTGTCAAGCAGTGAATCTGCCTCACTGGCAGCTTTAGCATCAAACTTTCCAGAGGTACTAATAAAAAGCAAAGTCTGGAGAAGTGACCCATAAAGATTCTTTTCTTGATTGTTGTATGCTCTGAAGATGCATGCCAATGGTCTTGGTTTTACCCACCATCTAGTTTTACCAATTTTTTGAAGGCTCAGAGCTTGTCTTGTCCCGTCCCACCAATGCTAGATTTCCATATAGTCCTCCTTTTGTGTGATTCACTAACGAAGACTGATGTCGTTTGTAGCAACCCAAAGAGTGTCTTTGCTTCCACAACTGCTTCATTACAATCTGAGATGCATAAATTGAGAGCATGTGCATAACACCAGGCATACACACTGTTTGGTGAATCCAATTTTATCAACACTGATAACCCCACAAACTCGCTCCTCATGTTAGATGCACCATCAAATGACTCCCCGACGATGTTCTTCATATCGAGTCCATGCCTGTCAAAGTTCTCTTTTAAAACCTTGTGCATTCCTTGTCCAGAAGTGTCCTGTACCTCTATCACAGCAAAGACATTCTCATAAGCTTGTAGGTCTTTCACATACCATAAAATGATGGCTGCTTGGTCAGTCACACCGATGTCCTGTGTGGTGTCCATCTGAATGCTGATCTTCTGTTCTGTAGCATCTCATACAATGCCGTCTCTGATTATCTGCAAAATAATCTCAACAATTTGATTTACAGTGGTCTTTGACAGCAGGGTAATCAGCACTCCATGGACACGAGCTTCAAAAGTGCCATTTTCTTTCTCCATTCTCTGCTTTCTTCTCTTGCTCTGTTCTACTGCTTTTTGGATATGTGTATTCAGAGGAATATCAAATTGGGAGAACAGAAGAATCAACTCTAAGAAATTTCCGTGGTTAAGCACTGGGTTCTCCAAGCTATATAAAGCTTACTCTTTTCCATGATATGGTAGGCACTGGCGTCCAATAAACTTAACAACTTCAATAATCCTCTTCATAACATCAATGTTCTCCTGGACTTGTTTCCTCTGTCTCTCAACCATATCTTTGTTCACCAGCATTTCAATAACAGCATCTGCTCTGCCCACCAGATATGAATGCACAGCTGCATTGTGTGCTTTGGAATCCTCGTGTTCCATCATGCCTTGGTAGATATGATTAAAGTCTTTGTATCCTGTCACAAATCTAGTTTCCACATCAGAAAATGTCATGCACATACTGCAGTGGATAGAATGCACCAAACTGTCAACCACCTGCACAGTAACCCAGTTCCTTGGTACAACTTTTTTGTTTCCAGGAAGTATTCGCTTATAGATTCTCGCAGGATTGTATGGTAGGCCTTTAACATCAGTGGGTCCAGGCTGAATTGGATGCCTTTGAACAAAGGCATCCTTTTCAGATTGAGAGGCAGTCCTTCTTGGGCATTGAAAATTGGGATTATTAGTCATCTCAGTATCAAGTTGCATAACTGTTCCCATTGTAGAGTCCACTGGCTGCATTTCTTGAATATCTAGAATCTGAATTGTAGTGCAGCTGGTCACACACTGAGACACACTTTGTCCACCTTTTATTACCGCTGCCTCATCAGAAGTACTTTTGTTCTGCAGGGTACTGCCTTTGTTTTGTAGACTTGTAAACAGTGATAGTGATAGCTTGCGTTGTTTTGGATCAGATTATGCTGCCAACAGACCTGACACATTTGCTTGTCTCCTTTTCTGGGCACCAGATTTGACTTTGCTTAGCTCAGACATAGTTAATCTTCTGTTGACGTGTACGCTGGGATGGTCCTTCACTCACTGTTCCAGTATCTTCTACTATTTTTGCTTTTCTTTACACTTGCTGAACCTGGAGAAAGGCAGTGACAACCAACGACAAACAGATGTACCAAAACTACAATGACAAGTGACAAACCATAGCAAAAATATAACCTGGTTTACCATTGTTGGCTCAGCTCCTCTGGTCAGGCCACACTGTCACTGATGTTGTACTGCACCAAGATCTGTCTCTTCCTTCGTTTCCAAAATCTCCACTCCGCTCCTGACACTATTTACCTGCCCATTATAGTAATCTGGTGTTGAATTATATGGCAGACAATCGTGCAACAGTAACAGTGGGTGACCAGTACCACTAAACATTTTCTTTCTTTCTGTCTGCACAGTCTTTCAAAATGTAACTGCAAACTGGCTACTTAGTTAACACCCCCAGTGCATCTACTGAAAACTTGCCATCTGTGCAACACTAAAGCCATACAGCACCTAATTTACTCAACTGTCTACATGTTTTAGGGTAGTCTTGCAAATGTCAAATCAGATTCATGCACTTGCAGGACGGCTTCACCTTCTTAAAATTCTTTTCTCCCAAGCCATTTTGGCTTCTAAACATTCTCTTGTACAGCAAAAACAGTATAATTTTTATGCTGCCGATCCATGCAAAAACATGGATCATTTTAATGTTGATCTATGCCATATCACTGGGAAAGGGTACCATCCTTTAAGGGGTGTTACCCCAGATGGCCTAATGAGGGTACTGGATCTATCAGGTGTACTGAGTGAATGCGGGGATCCAGGGGGATACAGTACTTGCCTATAACAAGGCAGTGGTGGTGGCCCTGGATTCCAATTCACCTGTTCATGTTCACCCCCTCACCCTCTGCCCAAGGTCTCCCTGGTTTGATGAGACCTTGAAGGAGTTGAGGAGAGTGGGGTTAAGGTTAGAGCAGAGCTGGCAGAAAATCTGGCCTGGAATGTGACAGACTTAGGTTGATGGACTATTATGTGGTCTATTAATCAGCAGTCACCCATAAGAAGGCAGAATTCCTGTCCAGGGAGATTGCTGCTGCACAGAACCGACCAGCTCAACTCTTCTGGATAGTGGACAGATTGTGTGATCCAATTTGTCTCCAGTCTGGAGGAGCCTTGTCACAAGAATGGTGTGATGAGTTTGCTTGGTTTTTGGCAGATAAGGTTGCCACAAACAGGTCTGGTATCTGTCTGGCTCACTCTAATGGAAGTTGCAGTGGTCAACAGGAGATGTCGAGCCCTAATTTTACCTTATCTGACTTTAGCCTCCGTGCAATCACTGACATAGTGATGATCATCAAGATGCTGTTACCAACTAGCTGTAGTTTGGACCCATGCCCCACATGCCTCCTGGTAGGATGCGTTGATGAGATCAGCCCAGTCCTACCTGAGATAGTCTGGAGGTCATTGGAGAGGGGGATGTACCCAGAACCCCTGAAGGAGGCGGTTGGTCAGCCCCTCCTTAAAAAACCCTCCCTTGACCTGGACTGTTTGGCGAACTACAGACCTGTCTCTAACCTGCCCTTTGTGGGTAATGTTATTGAGCAGGTGGTTGCATTGCAATTGGAGGATCATTTTACCAGCCACAATGTCTGATTCTCTCCAGTTGGGATTTAAGAAGAGGCATTGAACTGAGACAGCCCTTGTCCGGGTGCTAAATGACCTCCTAATAGTGAGAAATTGGAAGACTCTTTCCATCTTGGTCCTCCTTGATCTCTCAGCAGTGTTTGACACTGTGGACCATGGAGTGCTGTTGGAGTGCCTGCAGCTCATCTGTGGACTGTCTGGTAGAGTTCTCAGATGGTTTCAATCTTTCCTCAAAGGTAGGACTCAGAGTGGTGTCTGGGATTTATTCCTCGGCCTCTCTCTCTCTCTCCCCCCCAGCCTGTGGGGTGCCACAGGGCTCCGTCTCATCACCCATGTTGTTTGCTGTGTATATGCTGCTGTTAGGAGAGATTAGGCAGTATGGTCTGACTTTTCATGGCTATGCAGATGACACTCAGCTATACATGTCATTTGCACCTGATCAAGATGTTTTCCTCTCAGTATTTGATAACTGTCTCACTGAGATCCAGGACTGGATGAGTGCGAGATGGCTGCAGTTGAATCCAGTTAAAACTGAGGTGCTGGTTGTGGACCCTGATCATCAGGAGGTGGGTTTGTCGGCAGGCTCACCCTCGGGTCTATGTCTCGAGGGTGTTACGCTAACTACCTCAGACCAGTTGCGGAACCTGGGCATTATTGTTGCTGATGGCTTGACCCAGAAATTGCAGGTGTCAGTCGTCAAGACCTCTTTACCATCTGAGGAATATTGACTGAGTGAAACACCTGGTTCCTCCCAATGATCTTCCAACATTGGTCCATGCCTTCATTACCTCTCACTTTGACTACTGCAATGCCCTTTACCTAGGGCTACCAGGGGTTGATGTCCACCACCTTCAGCTAGTACACAATGCGGCAGCCAGGCTGTTGACTCGTACATCTAGAACCAGTCACATAATGCCTGTGCTTCGTGGACTGCACTGGCTTCCAGTGTGGTGGAGGATCACCTTCAAGGTCGGTTTGCTGACCTATAAAGCCCTACATGACCACGGACCCAGTTACTTGCAAGATCTCCTTCACCCTTACTGTCCCCCACCCTCTCCAATCCACCAATGAGGGTTTACTAAAGATTCCCAGGTTCTGTTTAAAGACATCTGAGGCCTGGTCTTTTAGCTTTGCGGCCCCGACCCTGAGGAATTCTCTACCTCGTCAGGTGCGAGATTGCCTGATCATACAGGAGTTTAAAACTGCACTAAAAACCTATTTATTTGAATTGGCATATTCTGGTTTTTAAGGGTAGCATAATTGTTAGAGTTTTAAATTATCAGATTTTATTGATTATTGTTGGTATTTATTATAGCGGTTTATTATGTACAAGCACCTTGGTTGTAAGAAAGGTGCTTTTTATAAATAAAGTATATGATGAAGGAGACACTTAAATCATGAACAAATAAACAGTACTTGTCAGTTTCTTCCATTGCTATCCATAAAACAGTGCCCATGTTAGCAGGGAAAAATAACTTGCCATCATAACTATTCCACAAATTAGGATGCACGCATGGGTTTGCCAGTGCAACAGAGTCAATATTCAAATGTAAAAGTGCTAAAGTGTCAAGCAGCTGAGGATGTGGTGGTGGGCAACAGCTTTGACTTCCACCCTGCCCAGCTGTCAGCTGCCTGCTTGAAATCTGGTTTCCCCATCCATTTTAAGGCAAGTGTAAAGTTCAGTGAAAGCCAGCATTTTTATGTTTGCTTGCACTCATGTGCAAGAAACATAGTGCCACCATACGAGAATTCGTAGGTGTGCCTCCTTACTTCCAATGCCCTGCTGCCTTTTGCAGGCATGGCCCCACCACACCAATGAATGTAAGAACTGTCTATGACAGTGTTTGCAAATGCAGCGGTGTACAGTTGAAAGAAAAGCACTGCAGCATGTAGGCCTACACGTCGGCACTGCAGTGAAAGAGCTGTCATAGAAAGCTCCTCTCCCCCCAAACAAGTAACATGTTGGGAGCCCTCCCCAGCATCCTCACGCACTCCCCCCCACACACACAGTATGGCCGACAGGGTTGCTCAATCCCCCGTCAGCTGCATTGCACTTCTTCCCCAACAGAGTTTTAGGTGCCATGCTGGGAGCCCACCCTAGCATGGCAAAAATCTGTAAGGCTGACGGGGGTGCCCAATTCCCCATTGGCTCCACTGCCCCCCCAAACAGCCTTCCAGGTGCCATGCTGGGAGCCCACCCCAGCATGGCAAACATCCATCTCCTGACCCCCCAACACATTTCCAGGTGCCACTCTGGGAGCCCACCCCAGCATGGCAAACCTCTCTATGGCTGACGGGAGTGCCCAATCCCCCATCGGCTCCGCTGCCCACCCCAAAAAAAACTTCCAGCTGCCACGCTGGGAGCCCAGCCCAGTGTGGCAAATGTCCAACGTGTCTTCCTAAAAAGAAAATGCAGAGTCCGTGCGATTTATCTTCGTTGACTGCAACACGCCTGCACTCTTCAAAGCCGACCGTGAACTGAGGAAATGCCAGTAAGCTGTATAATGGAATAAACAGGGTTTTTCAACTTTGATGCATATCTCAGGCATTTTGGGGAATTTTTTCATCAAATTCTCAACAAGGGGTTTTTGGGACCCCACCTCATGAATTCTTGCACTGTCATTTTGTTATTCAGTCACAAAAGGTGATTTTGCTGTCACTACATGAAACCACATTTTGGGACTGATGTATGAAACATCAGTGTCACAGTTCATGAGACAGGCTCCCAAAAACCCTATGTTGAAAATTTGGGGAACAAATTCCCAAAAATGACTGTTTTACGAGCGTGCGTTGCGCAGTTCCTACGTACCTTCGTAAATTCACAAATTTTTAATATTTGCACTCCAGATTTTCAACATTGCCATTTTGCCACACCTCCTTATGAGCAGTACAGCTGTCATTCTTCACATCTCACCCAAAATGTGTTTCCGCGCATGTAGCACACAATGGCACAGTCTGTGTGTGAAATCAATGTTTGGGACACATTAAGAAAATCACAGTGGCACTATTCATGAGCAGAGGTCTTAAAATGGCTATGTTGAAAATTTGGTGAAAAAATTCCCAAAAATGACTGTTTTTCGAGCGCGCGTTATGCATTCCTACGCACACTGGTAAGTTCGTGAATTTTTAATAATTGCACTCCAGATTTTCAACATTGCCATTTTACCACACCTCCTTATGAGCAGTACAGCTGTCATTTTTCACATCTCCCCCAAAATGTGTTTCCGCGCATGTAGCGCACAATGGCACAATCGTGTGCGAAATCAATGTTTGGGACAGATTAAGAAAATCACAGTGACACTGTGCATGAGCAGAGGTCTTAAAATGGCTATGTTGAAATCTGGTGACAAATGTCCACAAAATGACTGTGTTATGAGCGAACATTGCGCTGTTTCCACACACCCTTGTAAATTCATGAATTTGCAATATTTTCAGTCCAGATTTTCACCACTGCCATTTTTCTTCACTTCCTTATGAACAGTACAGCTGTAATTTTTCACAACATGACCAAAATGTGTTTTCACACCTTCTGTGCAGAAATGCGTGGTCGCTGTGGGAAATCACTGTTCGGAACAGATTAAGAAAATGAGAATGATACTGTTCATGAGCAGAGGTCCCAAAATGCCTGTGTTGACAATCTGCTGTAAAATATCCCCAAAGTAATTATATTAAGGGTGTGCATTGCACCGTTTCTACGCACGCTCGTGACTTCACCATTTTTTTTACTATTTTCACTGCAGATTTTCAACATTGCCATTTTTCCACCTCCCCATGAACAGTACAGCTGTCATTTTTCACATCCTGTTCAAAATGTGTTTTCGCACCTGTGGTGCCAAATGCCATAGTCACTGTGCAAAATCAGCTTTTGGCTAACAAACTGATATTACCACTGTTCATAAGGTGGGGGTCACAAAAAACCCATGTTGAAAATTTGGAATGAAAATACTAATGAACGCCTGAGGCATTAGGATTTCTGACCATAACACCCCACCCTGTCGAGACTGACAGGCATCATGGGTGTGACTTGGGATTGTCACCTGTAATGCTCATACCATTCCACCCCCACCCATACCCTGCAGCCAGTGAGAGGCATCAAGGTGTGCCTTGGACTCTTCAGCCCCAAAGTTCACCCCATTGTCCTATACTGCACCCATCTCACCATATTTCCTGATGAAATGGGGTGAGCATAAGGGGCAAAGATCCCAAGGCACACCGTAACACTTGTCGGTGTCTGCAGGGTAGGGTGTGGTGAAATGGCATGGCCATTATGCCTGATGACCCAAAGGCACACCCCACCAATGCCAATGCCAGCAAGCAGACATTCGGCATTGACAAATGCTTGCTGTTGTTTAAAACAAGCAGTTCCATGACAGCAACAGATTCCCCACCAGGGAATAGCCCAACCTTCCCATTCCCCCTCCAGAAAGATAAGAACTAACAACCACGTCTGGATTGCAGCAGTGGTGGAAATGAACCCTTAAGCTACTGACAACATTAGAACGTATAGAAATTCTGGACTGATTCAGTCTGCAGCACAATAAGGGTCAAGTTTTGCAATCACTAGCCAACAGGCCCCTAGTGACTACCCCTGCCATCTTTTCCACTGACCCAGCTGGTGTACTTACTAAAATGTTATCTTCTCCAGTACAAGCCCACAGGGCTAGCTGAGGGAAATTCTTACTAGCCTGATACAAAATCTACCAGCATTTGGCTACTAGGCCGGTGCCAGTTCTGACCCCTAGAACTGCATGCAGACAATGTATGAAAAGCAGTGATGTACCAAAACCAGAGGTCGAAACTAGCATGTTTCCAATAACCAAATGCTGGTAGATTTTATATGGGGCAGGCTGGTAAAGCCATTTTAAGTGCTTGTAGTGGAGAAAGTAATATTTCCCCAAGTATACCAGCCGAGTCAGTAAGAAAGTCTGTGGGGCTAGTGTATTTTCCCAGTTATTAGGACCACTGGCTAGTGGCTGCACTCAATCCCTGGTTTACCCTGTTTATGGTTTGCTCCAAAAATCATGCCCCACACCACCATCACACTGTCAACAATACCAACAGCCCTTTCCAGAGTCAGACAGACTCATACCATACTGGCTCTGCAGTTGCCACTTGCACAAGCCACAATGCTGGCTCTTGGTCACCCACAAGCAGTGGCACAACCACGGGCCCTCTTCTCACTCTGGCCTCCATTTGGAGTCTTAGCACACAGGTTCTACCAAACTAAATTATAAAAGTTATCTCAAAATGATGCAATCTGGCCATTAGAAAGCCTTACATTAATCAGTGTTACACTGTCATGCAGAGCCAGATCACCATGGGACAGGGATTCTTCATATCAGCATTCCATCCTCTAGCATTGCTGAATGACTGGAGTGATGCATTCTAATTTTGAACCAACATTCTTAAACTGTTGGTGGAAGAACGCATTTTTTTAAAAAATCTCCTCTAAGTGTCGGGAATCAAAATGCATTCTTTTGGACTGGTACGATAGCAGTAAGGCCCTCCCAGTAGTCAGATTGTTAATCACCCACTAGGGGTAATATGGCACTCTGCTGTGCCTTGTACTGCATTACACATCTAGGAGGTGATGAACAGACTTAATCTAACCCCTGGCTATGCCTTATTTGCTAAAAGAGTAGTTGCATACTTCAGAACATCGACCCCCACCACAGGAGATACCTCACCTGCTCCAGAGTTGGTGGGTATCCAGCAGCCCATTTATTTCAGCCTTGTATAAAAGTTATATCACTCATAATTTTTACTCCACTACAAATGGAGCCACTTCCTGATACTGTCACCACCCCCCCATGCAAGCGCACACAGACCCATTTTGTGATGTCATGAAATGGAGGCTTGCTTATGCACGCTCCATTGACTGACTTAAGGGAGGGATGATATTTCTAAAGGTTTTAGTACTATCTAAAGTTACGATTTCAAACACTAAGCCTGCTTAACTAACAGGGACCCTGTTAGTCAAGCAGTCACTTTGTTTGAAATCGTAACTTTAAATAGTTCTAAAACCTTCTCAACTTTCACCCCCCCCCTTAAAGTCACTGGAGCATGAATAAGCAAGCTTCCATTTTATGCCATCACAAAATGGGTCTGTGTGCGCTTGCATGGGGGGGTGGTGACAGTATCAGGAAGTGGCTCATTGAAGTGGAGTAAAAATTATAAGTGATATAACTTTTATACAAGGCTGAAAGAATTGGGATGCTGGATACCCACCAACTCTGGAGCAGGCAAGGTATCACATCTGGGGTGGGGGTCATGTTCTGAAGTATGCACCTGCTCTTTAAAGAGCTACCGATGCCTCAAAGAAAACTAGGCACAATTCTGCCTGCATTCCATCTATATTTTGTATATTTCTCCTCCCCATTATTGCTAAGGAAATTTGCATGAATGTACAATCTTTATTCCTTAAGAGTCCATCTGTCTCTATAGCTTACTCCCTACTTTCAAGTCATAATCCCCTGTTGTGACAGTATGTTGCTTTGGGAGTAACTAATATCACAAGCAGTGAGTGCTCTATGACTTCAGGTAAGGAGAAATAAGTAGGATCTCTTCAGGAGCAAAGATCCTGTTTTCATACAGATGACCTCAGTAATAAATAATGGGGAGGAGGAAAACAGCACTAATTGGAAATACAAACTGGACTATGTCTAAATATTCAGTTTTGTTAAAGAGAACCTCTTCCCTGGCTCCACTGTGGTGGGGGGGGGGTAAGCCATGGGGGATTTTCTGTGGACTGGTGGGACCAGAGAGAGAGTCCATCCATCAGGAGGGCTGTAGCCACCTGCCATGGCTCCAGGAGAGGAAATGATCTACATAACAAAAAGGAAATATTTTCTGTCTAGATGCTCAGGTGAAAAATGTTGGTATTCATTGTATTGTATCCCCTTCCCCTGCTGTGCACTTGTGTTTTTTTTTTAAGTAAACTGATACCTTTGGGAGATTGGCCAAGCTTTCCCACCAGTATGATGGCCCCTCTGTCTAGATGCTCAGGTGAAAGTAGAGATGCTGGCAGCCATTGCTATATTTTTCCTCCTTCCCTGTTCTTCCCCATGCTGAGCACTCTGTTTTTTTATTTGTTGCAATAATCTGCTAGATTGAGAGATTTGCCAAGCTTTCCTACCAGCAAGGTCCATCCGCCTATGTGCTCAGGTGAAAGTGAAAAGGAATTCTACTTTCACCTGAGCACCTAGACAGAGGGACCCTGCTGGTAGGAAAGTTTGGCAAATCTCCAAATCTAGCAGATTATTGTAAAAAATAAAACAAAACTGAGTGCTCAGCATGTGAAAGAACAAGGGAGGAGCAATACAATGACTGCCAGCATCTCCACTTTCACCTGAGCATCTAGACAGAGGGGCCATGCTGGTGGGAAACTGTGCATTTGTGGAGGACGCTGGACTGGTGGCGCATTTTAGGTTACTTTGGTAGTCAAACCAAGTAACCAAGGATCACACATAGACATTTACACAGTGTTTTATGTTACACAAATAAAATTACATTCAAAGCAAGGTTTATATTTTATGTTTTCTGTGGGGTGCTCCACCCCCACACACACCCAGGTGCACCGATAAAGTTTCTTTTTAACTAGGGGTGAGGAAGCGGAGCGCCACCACAGAAAGAATATCACTTAATATTACTAAACATAAGAACTCTATGGACGTTAGACCACTGACATAGTTTAACAATTTGCTGGAGCAAATGTACCTCGCTGCCAAACAGGCAGATAACGAGGACATGAGAATACACAAGAAATTAATTCCCAAAACATGAGATACTGATAATGAAACAGTGAACTAGTGGTGTAAATTCTCGGTGTCCTTAATGCACACCCATTGCATGATCATGTCTCCACCATAGTGTGTGGATTTTCTAGAAAAGCACACGACTGGTCCAACGTCCTCCACAAATGCCAAACTTTGCTTGGCAAATCTTCCAAAGTATCCGTTATTTTTACAAAATAAACAGTACACAGCAGGGGAAGGGGACAAGGATTTTTACAAAATAAACACATTAGAGTACACAGCAGGGAAGGGTACAAGGTGGGGGGGATACAATACAATACAATGTCTGGCAACATAATACATTTCTGCTTCTAGACAGGAACCCTGCTGGTGTTAAAGCTTGGCAAATTTCAAAGTATTACTTTATTTTTTACGAATAAAAACAGTGCACAACAGTGGGAAGGGGACAAGGGAGAAGAAATACAATACAATGGCTGACAGCATTTCTACTTTCACTTGAAGCATTTGGACCATACCTCTCAACCTCCTGATTCATTAGTCAGGGACAAAGCTAAAAAAAAAAAATTCAGGGACAAAGGACCAAGATCAGGGACACACCTTCATAATTGGTGATATCCAATCAGGAAGCCAGTAGAATAAGTGGCCTAGTGTAAAATGCATTTTCTAAGAAAGAACACGTCTACCTTTAACGTCTGGCATTATTTTGTGCTTACAGCTCCCACTGTTTATGGAAACAAATTTTTTGAGGGACAGAGTGAAATTTTGAGGCAAAATCAGGGGCAGTTGAGAGGTATGCGTATGCCCTATTCTGTCTAGATGCTTAGCAGCTCAGGTAACCTTAGAAGTGCTGATATTGCATTGTAGATCCCCTCCCTTGCCCCCCCCCCCACTGTGCACTCTGATGTTTTTAATGGGAGATTTGCCAAGCAGGGACAGGGTCCCTCTATCTAAAATCAGAGTGCACAATGGGGAAGGAAGGAGAAAAACAAAATGGCAGCATTTCTACTTTGATGACTGTGTATGTCCCCGGCCTGTTGCTGCACTTTTTCTCAGACTATGAGTCACTCTTATGGCTATGATGCAGTGACATGCTAATGCTGTACCCTGGCTTCAATCTTAACAGCAATAAAAATCTATAGCAGCAAAAACAGTACAAGTAATAGTTTATTACTAGAGGAGAAAGGCAAAGCAGCAATTACAAAATGACATAGCAGCAGAAATCAGAGCAAATATCACACACTGTCCCATAAAAGCATTCCCAACATTGCTCAACATGTTATCAGCACCTGGGGGGCAGAGCGTCCCACAGAAATAGTTACAGCACTCATGACGTAAAAAAAAAAAAAAAAGAAAAATAGTGCACAACATCAAATTAGCACCCCAGGGGTGTGGGAGGGGGCAGTGCGCCCCTCATAAAGTAATCGCTTTGTTTTATTTCTGTCTGTAGGGGTTGCTCCACTCCCCCCAGAAATAAAATAAAATAATTACTTTATGTGGGGACACTCCACGCCCCCCCACCTCCTGGGTGATATGATGTTGTGCACTATTTTTTTTTACATTATGAGTGCAATAACTTTCTATGGGGGCACTCCAACCCCCACACCCTGGGTGCTAATACGATGTTCTATGCTGGAATTGTAATGTGCACCTGGAATTCTTATTAGCAACTGTAACAGCAGAGGTTAACACTTCAGCCTGAGAACAATGCTTGTTTTGCAAGTGTTCCAGGGGTGTACTTGATACCTACTTACTACTAACTAAAACAGAATATTTCCCACTGACTAGTGCTACCTATAATAGTCTTTTTGGGGAAGAGTTGTGTAGCAGAGAAGCTACTATCACACTTCCCATATTCCGCCTAGTAGGTGCAACATGGCAGGGGATATATACATGATCGCCTCTACTTTCACCTGACTGAGCATCTGCTTGGTAAATCCCAAAGCATTTTACAAAAATAGTGCCAGTGCACAGCAGGAAAGGCAGGAACAAGAGAGGTGAAATACAAAACAATAGCTGCGGCATTCTATAGGAACTACTACAAACTGCTGTGAGTGGGACAACCACCAAAAGTGCAAACCTGACCTTACAGCTTCAAGGACATTCCAAGTTTCTCTGCACTCAATAACGACAAAGGCAGCAGCAGCTAAAGTTAACTATTTTGTCCTTTTATTTTAGGACTCAAAGCATTAATTCACTAGTGCACAGAGAAAGCTCAGCATTTTGCCTCTCTCCAAGGCTTCCAAGGGGCTCAAGCTTCAAGGGCAGCAGTGTAATGTAGGGTGGTACCAAACAACCAGAGCAAAGAATCAATATAGGGTACCAAACAACCAACTCAGGTAAAGGACCCCTACTGTTTCCATTTCAACCACCCCAACCTGTGGCTCAGTACTAATCAGAATCACCACCAAACAAAGAAACATAACATAGAATGCAAGCCTGAGGCAGGCAGCAGCCCCATGGCCACTGAACATACTTGTTTCCATCTGTCTGCCTGGTGATTGGGACAGAGCCATTTCTTGGGGGAGAAATAGTTTAGTTTGTTTAAACTTTTATTTTTTTTATTTTTACACACAAGGGAGGAAGGCAAACCATCAGGAGACCACTGACTTAATGCTGGTGGAGAGGAGGGCATCAGATAATGGTAGCTACATAGGAGCACCTGACTAGCATGCCATGATGACCACACAGTCCATGCCATGCCCCCCCATTTGCTTTCTACCCCACCCGGGCTCAGAAATTGAGAAATTTTTCACCCGCAAGACCAAAGTACAAAACAGACTCACCGATCAAACAGAACTCCTCACTGGCACCAGCAGCAAGGTCATAAACTCATCCGTGACTCCCAAGACTGTAGACTGAAGGGTACCCCCCCCAGCAGCCGGTCGGACAGTTCCTAGGCACTTGCACTGACCTCTTGAGTATTTTCTTTCAGCAAGGCCACCGCAGTTTGAGTTTCCACATTGATTACAGCTTGAGCCAGCCCAAACAAATCCTGCAGTACTCATTAAATTACCCAGTTACCAAAGACTAATATCACCACCAGTGGCAAGCAGTGCGGGCGGTAAGGGCAACACCCAACCCCCACCCTACTCAGCAACCTGGGGTCAGTGGCCCATTTCTTGCAACAGAAGTTGGTCAGTTAGAACACATTATCTTACATCTGGCAGTGGGATGACTGAGGAGAGTCTGTCTCGATGATTAGGGCCGGCCTTTCAGTGTTGCTGTTGTTGAACTCTAGTGTCTTCCACGCGGAATCACCGAATTGAAGAGTAAGAGAGCACACGCAGAAACCAAGAAAGGAGGTCTGTCTAGGGATCACTGGTTAAAGAGACTGAATCCTCGCTCTGTGCTGGCATTTCGAGGTACCCGTGCTGGTGCACCGTGAGTGACATCAGGCAAGAGCGACTCGCTCTTCGCTCCCCAAGCAATCAGTGCCTAAGCCTCCAGTATCTTGTGCCCCCCATCTTTCCTTGCAATGCAAGCAAACAGCTACTACTAGCCTGCCTAGCTGATGATGTGTCATGTCACTAAGCCCCGGTGTCACAGACAGTTGTTGCAACTCTGCCATTGTTCCAACCAAACCTTCCCCCACACATTAACTGCTGCTCTCAATTGCTACTATAACCCCGCCCTGCCCATCCCAAACTGTGGTGGCAGCTGAAACTTCCGAGTCCCCGTACGCAACACAAAGGGGCCCAGCCCCCCCACAGACACTGACTGTGGTGCAGGCGACTGACTGGCTGAGACATGTCAGGTTGTAAGTTGTAACTGCAAATATTAAATACCGTGTAGTGTTGCCCTACTCATAACTAATAGCAGTAGGCTTGTGCTTACAGATGAGGAGGGCCCACCTGGAAATTTCTGGATATCCGGGCAGGCCAGTCTGATCTGGGGGGTGGTGGTGGGTGTCCTCTCTATCCTTCCTCAACTATACCTTGATACAGTTGTGGTTGGACAAAGCAAAATGACAAGCTGGTAGTAAATGTACTTTGGCCAAACCATTTTTGTTTCATGCCAGCAGTCATTAATTTAACAGGCAAATAACTTTCCTGTTTTAATTTTGGAAATACCCAAGAGAAGTATAATTATTATCTTCTTCTTCTTCTTCCTCTTCCTCTTCCTCTTTGCAACAGCAAATTCCAACAAATGGCAACACGAAGAATCAATCTCTTCATAGATTAAATAATCCATTCCATCTAGACTTTGATTTTATTATTTATTAATTTCTTTTATTTGAAATTTATGACAAGGAAAACACAATAAGCTATGATAGCTTGTTTTCAGGTGCATTCTGTGGGTAACCTGCATGTATCTATTTTATTGACATGGAGGTGGTGGCCATGATACTGGGGAAAATCTGCTACTATAGGGGAAACTACAACCCAAATTATTGTCTGCATTGTGGCAAGAGTGTAAATGGAAATCTCCTTGATAACCTATAGGTAGGAATCCATTCTATGACACATGTCTATAAACAACTTTAAGGTGTGGGTAAATAAACAGGGTGAAGAAATGTCAAACAATTTGAGTGAAAATAAACCATGTGTTTCACAGGGTCCCTGTTAAATATTCCATTTACTGTATGCAATAGAGATCCTTTAGGATAGTGCAGGGAGTTTTTTTTAATTGTTTATTAAATTTTTAATGTAAACATACATGGACTTTTTGTGGTTTCCCCAGTGTAGCTTTGCTTATCCTAGTAATTGCTAAATGGTTATTTTATGGCCAGTATATAATGAAAAAGTTTGATGCACAATTCTTTTGTTTTTGCTTTTTTTTGTGGGGGGTGGCATTTGTTTGTCAAAAAAGTGAATAAAAATTAAATTATCTGCCATTTTCTGCTGATTATGGAAAATCTAAAAGGTATTTATAAATGAAACACCTCTCATTTTTTAGATATGTTTGTGCTGAACAGATTTTGTGCTCAAAATAACATGCTGTCATTTTTCATTTTAAAATTATTTGCATTTGCTGAAAAAGTGCAGAGAATTTAATTTTCTAGTGTTTTTTGCTAATTATAAAAAAACTATAAGGTATATATTAAATGAAATACCACTCATTTTGTAAATAGTTTTGTGCTGAACAAAGTTTGTGCTCACAGTGCCATGCTATCATTTTTGGTTTTAAAGTTATTCATGTTTTCTTGTTGAAAAAGCAAAAAAAAAAAAAAAAAACAAATTTTCTGCTGTTTTTGGCTAATTATAAAAGAAAATAAAAGGCGTATATATATATATATATATATATATATATATATATATATATATATATACACACATATGAAGCAACATTCATTTTGTAGATATTTGTGTGCTGGACAAATTCTGTTCTCACAGTACCATGCTATCATTTTTAGTTTTAAAGTTATTCACATTTATTTGTCAAAAAGTGAACAAAAAGCTTTGATTGATGTATGTCGTTTAGTCAACATATGTTGAATAAATCTAGGATTCTAAAATTTATTCAACATTTCAACATATCTGAAAATAAATGGATTTATTCAAAGGCTCTGAGTCCATGCCAATTGCATATATATAAATATATATATATCTATATATATATATATATATTACACATATATATATATATATATATGAATGATAGGGGCGCGGCCGTGCCCCTATAGTTAGGGTTGAGTAGGCGCTTCAATGTTAAACTCAAAATTTAGCACTTTAATAACTTTGCAACTGTTGAACAGATTTGCATGAATTTGGTATGCTCCTTCCTGTGGTGCAAATGGTTTGATCTGGTAAGTTTTGTTCCAGTTGGACATACAGTCTCCGAGTTACAGAGAGGTGAAAAAACGTGTTTTTACCCTTTGACTTTGCTGGGATTTTTCTTTGAAATTTTCTACAGCCCAGAGGTTTTTTTTGTTTGGTAGGAAATTTACAGGACAGAAAGGGACTACACCACAGATGTACCGTTTGCTAGTCTGGTGAAAAAACAATAAGCCGTTTTTAAGTTATTATAATTTAAAAAATTTAAAAATAATTTCTGAGCATGCTCAGTGGGCACTTCAATATAGCTGCATGATATGAAAGAGGAATCCTGCTTTGTATGAGAAAATTCCTCTTTCATATGGCTGCCATCTTGTTTCCACTTTGCCTGAAATTCGGATTAGGAAACCTCCCAAAAATGAAATTCTGGGGAAGAACCAACACATGTAGCTTGCTTATTGTGACTCCCTAGGTGCATTCTGCACTTTAATGTTTTGAAAATGCCCTTAAAATGTGTGTTATTTAACATTTAAATTCTTTGTTCGTATTGGCGTCATATGACATAGGATCTTAGTTCGTACTGTACGATGATACAAACTAGGATCCCACTTCATATGACTCTGATACAAACAAAGAATTTAAATGTGGATATCTCAGCCATTTTTTGGCATTTTCTCACCAAATTTTCAACATAGGCATTTTGGGACCCCACCTCATGGACAACATCACCACTATCTTGCTATTCAGACCAGGAAGGTGACTTTGCGGTCACTTCACGGAATCAACTTTCAAGACATGAAATCATCTTTAGGGACAGATTAATGAAATGACAGTCCTGGTGTTCATAAGGGGAGGTCCCAAAAAGCCCGTGTTGAAAATTTGGTGCAAAAAATCCAAAAAAGGCTGTTACGAGTGTGCATTGCACAGTTTCTATGCACGCTTGTAACTTCACCAATTTTTAATATTTTCACTCCAGATTTTCAACATTGCCATTTTTTCACACCTCCTCATTAACAGTACAGCTGTCATTTCTCACATCCTGTCTGAAATGTGTTTTCACACCTCTGCTACAGAATGGTGCATTGCTGCGTGAAATCAACTTTTGGTATGGATTAATGAAATCAAAGTGCCAGTGTTCATGTGGGGATTTCCCAAAAAGCTCATGTTTAAATTTGGTATAAAAATTCCCAAAACTGGCCATGTTATGATCGTGTGTTGTGCAGTTTCTACGTTCGCTCATAACTTCACCAATTTTTCATATTTTACCTCTTGATTTTCAACATCACCCTTTTCCACACGTCCTCATGAACAATATACAGCTGTTATTTTTCACATCCTGCCCAAAACATGATTTTGCATCTGTGGTGCAGAATGGCGCATTCGCTGTGGGAACTCAACTTTCAGGACAGATTAACGAAATGACAGTAACATTGTTCATGAGGTGGAGTCCCCAGAATGCCATGCTGAAAACTGAGTGGAAAAAATCCTAAAAATGTCCAAGTTACATGTGTCCATTGAATTGTGGTGCCCGTATCTCTAAAATGATTTGAGATATGGATTTTTTGCTCTCTGCAGCTTAGTCCACCTTTATGGACTAAGCTTCCATGGAGGTTTCGAAGTCATGATTACAACTGCAGTGACATTTTTTCCATAGTTGCTACGGTTACTGAGATATTGCCAAATCAGTGTTTCAAGGGCTACTTTTTGTGACTGTAGGGCAGTGGTATGTCCTTACTTATGTGTAAGTGGGAGTGCAGGGCCAAGAGGGCCCGTGTTCCCACTTATGCATATCATTATGCAACAATGGGTAGTGTGAGGGGAGTGCAGGGCCTGAAGGGCCCACGCTCCCACAACCACATACCAGTTATGTTACACTTTCTCAAAAAGAAGGGAAATTCATTGCAAGAAAACTACATTAATGCATCAGTTAGGGTTTTTATTAAAGTGTAAAAAGCTGGAAAATTCAACATTAGGCAAGGAAAGTTTTGTTTAAAAAGACAACCAATCCAGAGGCTCTGGGTGCCGTACATAAAAATACATATAAAACAACTTTCAATAAATAAACATTATCAATATTACAATGAATAATAAATAAAACAGCTAATAAAAATAATAAAGAAAATTAGAAAAATAACAATATGCCAAGTTAGAAACAGGACAATATTCACATAACTGTGTCTGGAAAAGCCTGCTCAAAAAAGAAGGCCTTGAGACGTGCCTTAAATACCTCCACCAAAGGGGCCTCCCTAATAAATGATGGGAGCAAATTCCACAGGATGGGGCTGGCAATGATAAAACTTTATCTCTGGCAGTTTTTAATCTCACCCTGGGAATCAACAGGCAGCCCCTCATGGAGGAGCGGAGAGAGTGGACCAAGGTAGCAGGTATAAGAAGGTCCACTGGGCAACCAGGGCCCTGGCCATGTACGGCCTTAAAGGTGAGCAAGCCCACTTTAAAGAGGATCCTCCATCTGACTGGCAGCCAGTGCAGTTCACGCAGCACTGGGGTAATGTGGCAGTACTTAGGTTGCCCCGTCAACAACCTGGTAGCTGCATTCAGCACTAGCTGAAGCTAATGGAGGATACCTCCTGAGATCCCGAGGTAGGGTGCATTACAGTAATCAAGCCTCAATGTCACAAAGGCATGCACCAAGGTAGGGACATCCTGGGCAGAACCAGGGGCTTAATCCTGGTGATATTCCTCAGATAGTAGAAACTAGTACAGATCATGGCTGACACCTGAGCCTCAAGTGTCAGGCCACTATCCAGAATGATGCCCAGGTTTTGCACCCTGGAGGAGGCCTTCAAAGGCACAGAACCCAGGACAAGTCCTGTCTCTGCACCTAAGGCCATCCTATCATGCTCTCTGTTCAACTCCACTACCAGTACTTCCATCTTATTGGGGTTCAGTGGCAACCAGCTGGAGGTCATCCAGTCATTGATTTCAGCAAGGCAGCTGTTAAGCATGTCCACAGCATTGGATGTTCCAGGTGCAAAGGAAAGATACACCTGGGTATCATCGACAAAACAGTGAAAACCCAAGTCATATTTCCTAATGATCCCTCCCAGGGGCAGCATGTACATGGCAAACAACATTGGTGACAAGACTGAACCCTGAGGTACTCCACAAAACAGGGGACTGGGGGGAGGAGGAGAAATTACCCATCACTACTCTCTGTCTCCTATTTGTGAGAAAAGACTCAAACCAGCAGATTACTGTGCGAGCAGTCCACAAAATTCCAACAGGTGGTCAAGTAACACACAATTGTCCACCATGTCAAATGCTGAGGAGAGATCAAGGAGAATGAGAATTGTCCACTCCCCTCAATCCCTTACCCTGAGAAGGTCATTGTGCACCTGAACTAATGCAGTTTCTGTGCTGTGCTTTACCCAAAACCCAGACTGGATTGTATAGATCAAAGGCCATGAGGTGCTCCTCAAGCTGAAGTGCCACAGTCTTCTCAACAACCTTACCCAGGAATGGAAGGTTGGAGACTGGCCGGTAATTTGCCATGATGTCAGGGTCCAAAGATGGCTTTTTCAGAATGGGTCTCACCAATGCCTCCTTTAAGGTATCGGGAAAGATTTCCTCAGACAAGGAGCACCGGACAATCAAGGCAAACACCGGGCCAACGGAGTCAACACATCCCATCAAGAAACATGTCACACCAGGTCCAGTTCACAATATGTGTGCCTCAGTCTGGAAGCAACCCCAATGACCTCAGCCACCTCCACTGGTCTAAACTTACCCCAACCAGGTGGAGTGCTCTCTGGGCATCTGAGGCAATCACTGTTGGCCAAGTAATGGCCCACTGGCAGAATTCCATGTCTGATGGTGGACACTCTGAGTAAAACTGAGCAAACTCTTTGCATAAAGCATTCAAAAAAGCTTTTTTCAGCTGCAGACAGGCTTGGTTTAGCAGCCTATCCACAGTCCAAAAAAGCACAGTTGGTCAGTTCTTCCTAGCCACAATCTCCCTGGACAGGAATTCTGCCTTCTTATGGTTGATTTCCCCCTGGTGCTCACCATAGTGAGCAGGCAGGGCCAGCTTGTTTGCCTCCAGACCGGTTCTCCACCAGCAGTGCTCCAACCTCTGACCCAGTGTCTTCATCACCTTGCGCTCCCCATCAAACCATGGAGACCTCAAGTGAGAAGATCTGGTTCATACATAGACCGATGAGAGGGAGTCAAACACCTCAGACAACACCTTATTATAGGCAGTGACCACAGTGCACGTACTCCCCCACATGCAGTGTCCACAGTAGATAGATCAGCCACCACCAGAAAACCCTCTGGGGTCACACCCCTCAACAGGTGGTAGCTGACCATCTCTGCAGGGGGAGGGCTCTCAGGTGGGTGTCCGAAACAAGAACAACCACTGTGCAATGATCTGACCAAACAACTAGATCAGTCTTGAGGTTATTAATCTCAAGCCCCAGTGAGAAGACCAGGTCCAACATGTGGCCACCCTGATGGATCCCGGAGGAAACTTCCTGCGACAGGCCCAATGATGACATCATCTGGAGGAAGTTGTACCCAAGCCCAGAAGATTTGTCATCAGCCCAAACATTGAAGTCCCCCAGAATTAAACATCTGGGGGTCTCCAACATGTCACTGAAGATGAAATTGGCTACCTCCTGTGGAAATTCTCTTGATGCCCCAGGGGGGTGATAAATCAGGAGAATTCTGCAGCCTGTGCCTGGATCCCCACGCACAGCCACACATTCAAAGAAACCCAGTCTTCCCACTGGGTGCACAGTGAATCCCAGCTCAGATCTAAAACAGATTGCAGCTCTTCGGCCCCTATGGTCCACTCTGGGGCAGTGCACAACAGAGTACCCAGAGGTGACGGCTGCAGCAAAAACAGAGCCAGTGTCATCACCCACTCAGGTCTCCATAATGCATGCCAGATTGACCGACAAAACAAGATTCACAATAATTGTGTTACCAACCCTACCATCTCACCCCCACCCTTCACACACCAACAGGCATTGGGGTGTGCCTTAGAGTCATTGGATCTAACTCTCACCCCATTCTCCTATACTGAACCATCTCATCTTGTTTATACATGGAATGGGGTGAGAGTTAGGGCCAATGACTCCAAGGCACACCCCGATGCCTGCTGGTGTGTGGAGAGTGGGGGTGGGGTGGTAGGGTTGGTAACCCTAACATTCAATTTCCCAGCTTTTTATGCTTTATTAAAAGCCATAACCCTAACTGATACATTAATGTAGTTTATATATACATATATATATATTTATATATTTATATATATATATATATATATATATATTTGTTATGGTAGCACCCTGGTCCACCTGGAGAGATGAAGGTCTATACTGGCATGATGGTCTATCTCTGTCCAGGAAGGGAACCAAGCTTCTAGGTGAC
Organism: Neoceratodus forsteri; assembly: GCA_016271365.2. Classification (NCBI taxonomy): domain Eukaryota; kingdom Metazoa; phylum Chordata; order Ceratodontiformes; family Ceratodontidae; genus Neoceratodus; species Neoceratodus forsteri. The sequence goes on from CM028132.1 coordinate 564,327,162, forward strand.
AGGTTTAAATGCTTCCTTGGCAAGCTTTTAAACTAGCCAAGGGGGGAGGTGCTGATAGGAAGCAGGAAAGTTCAAGCCTCCCCCCACAAAACATGGCAGGTAGTAGGGTAAACACTGAGGTACAGAGCTTGACAGAGGGCAGGACGGGGTAAATGGAAAAATAGACAAGGGCAATAAGAGCAGGGATGGGGTAAAAAAGGATAAAGCCAACATTAAATGGAGGACAGTGAGTACCAATGCCCTTAGTCTGGGAAACAAGCTTCCTGAGCTAATAGACCTGATGGAAGAGGAACACTTGGATATTGTGGCAGTCACAGAAACATGGTACACAGAGAACCATGACTGGGATGTCAACATAGCAGGGTACACAATCTACAGAAGGGACAGGGAAGGTAAAAGAGGAGGTGGACTAGCTCTCTACATAAGGGAAGGAATCAAAGCTACAGAACTAAAAAGTAAAGGGGGAGGACAAGAGGCACTCTGGGTCACCTTGGAGACAGAGAATGGCATCATAATCTGCACAGGGGTTGTATACAGACCTCCGTCTCAAGGAGAGGAAATGGACAAGAAAATGATAGAGGACATTCTCAAAATGGCTGAAAAAGGGGAGTTACTGTTGATGGGGGACCTGAATATGCCAGATGTTAACTGGATGACATGGACTGCAGCCACATCCAAGAGCAGGGTCATTCTCAATGCCCTACAGGGGGCATGCCTTAGACAGCTAGTGGTGGAACCCACTTGGGAGGGAGCAATATTAGACCTGGTACTCTCAAATGGAGAGAGGATCACAAATTTAGAAGTCAGTAGACATCTGGGAGCAAGCAACCACTGCACAGTATGCTTCACAATAAACACAACCATGGAGACAAGCCATGCAAAGACAAGGATACTGGACTTTAAAAGGGCTGACTTTGGCATAATGGATGAATACCTGAGGAATGCATTAGCAAATGGCCAGAAAGGAGGGGTGGAAGAACAATGGAGAAAAATCAATACTGCCATCATGGAGGCAGAAAAGCCTTTGTGTGAAACAAATAAAGAAAACAAAGCAGAATAAAAAACACTATTGTTCTCAAAAGAGGTGCCAGGGAAGGTTAAGGAGAAAAAGGCTGCATTCAAAAAGTACAAGGAATCACAGAAGGAGCACGACAGGGAATTGTATCAATTAAAGCAGAAAGAAGTGGGGAAGGCAGTCAGAAAAGCAAAGGCCCAAACTGAGGAAAAATAGCCAACTCAGTTAAGAAGGGGATAAAACCTTTATAGGTTCATTAGGGAGCAAAAGAAAGGTTAAGGAGGGATAGTGAAGATTAATAAAGAAGAGGGAGGTGGGCAGAGGAGACAGTGAAAAGGCAGAGATACTGAATGAATACTTTTGCTCAGTATTCACAAAAGAAGAAGAGGAGGAGTTACCTAAACCAAACAATAGAAGCACTCTGGGTAGTGGGACTGACGCCAGTCCATTTACAGAAGAAAGAGTCATGAAAGAACTCTTAAAACTCAAGGTGGACAAAGCCATGGGGCCTGACGGGATTCACCATAGAATCCTAAAAGAACTAAGGGAGGACCTAGTGATACCACTGACCACACTTTTTAACAAATCATGGGAGGATGGGGTGGTACCTGAGGACTGGAGGAGGGCAGATGTGATTCCCCTTCACAAAAGTGGGAGCAAGGCAGAAGCAGGAAACTACAGACCTGTTAGTTTGACTTCAGTGGTGGGGAAAATGATGGAATCACTTCTGAAAGAAAGAATTGTTGAGTACCTAGAGGCCAGCGGGGCACAGGACCCAAAGCAGCATGGATTCACAGCAGGAAGGTCATGTCAGATGAGTCTAATCGATTTCTTTGACTGGGTAACCAAAGTAATAGACCAGGGAGGGGCTGTGGATATGGCCTACCTAGACTTTAGCAAGGCATTTGACACAGTCCTGCACAAAAGATTAATAATCAAGTTAGCCAGCCTGGGAGTGGGTCCCAGGGTGGTAGCCTGGGTAGCAAACTGGCTGCACAACAGGACACAGAAGGTAATAGTGAATGGAACACATTCCAAAGAAAGCTGGGTTACTAGTGGAGTACCTCAGGGCTCAGTACTGGGTCCAGTCCTCTTTAACATCTTTATAGGTGACATTGCAGAGGGTCTGGAAGGAAAGGTATGCCTCTTTGCAGATGACTCAAAGATCTGTAACAGAGTTGATACACAAGGGGGGGTAGAAAGGATGAGAAGGGACTTGGCAAGGTTTGAGGAATGGTCAGACATATGGCAACTTAGATTCAATGCAAAGAAGTGCAAAGTAATGCACCTGGGAAGTAAAAATCCAGGAGAAGAGTACACAATAGCAGGGGAGGTACTAACAACAACAATAATGGAAAGGGACCTGGGGGTAGTCGTATCAGATGACCTAAAGGTGGGTAAGCAATGTGAGAAGTCGGTAAGGAGAGCCAGGGGGATACTGGGATGCATAGGAAGGGGCATCACAAGTAGAGAAAGGGAAGTGGTTATCCCTCTGTGCAGACAGTTGGTGAGACCCCATCTGGAGTACTGCGTGCAGTTTTGGAGACCTTATCTATGCAAGGACATAGACAGGATGGAAGCAGTCCAGAGAAGGGCAACTAAAATGGTGCAGAGTCTACATTAGAAACCATATGAAGAGAGACTGAGAGAGCTTAATATGTATACCCTTGATGAAAGGAGGGACAGGGGGACATGATAGAAACTTACAAGTACCTCAAGGGAATCAACAAAGTCCAGGAGGGTAGCATCTTTCAGAAAAAGAGATGTGTAAGAACAAGGGGGCACAATTTAAAGATAGAGGGGAGACGGCTCAGGGGTAATGTGAGGAAATTTGTTTTCATGGAGAGAGAGAGGTGGACGCATGGAACCACCTTCCTGGAGAGGATGTGGGGTCTAAAACAGTGGGGGAATTCAAACATGCATGGGACAGACATAAGACAATTATAGTGGGGGGTTGCAGGAAGTAGGCTGTTGGTTAACTAGAATCCAATAGGTAGGGAAATGGGCAGACTAGGTGGGACAAGTGGTCCTTATCTGCCGTCAAAGTCTATGTTTCTATGTTTCTAGTGCTACCATAGTTAGGGTTGAGCAGCACTTTTAAGGTTAAAGGGTCAAATTTCACACCTTAATAACTTTGCCACCTTTCAACAGAGTTGCCTGAAATTTGATATGTATGATTGGACATGGTAGATCTTGGGATCTGCCAAGTTTCGTACCGGTCGGATATACGGTTGTGGAGTTATTAAGCGACAACCAACTACGCAAGTATGCGTTTTGCGATTTCTTTGCTCTCGCCTACAGGTCACGCGGTTTGTGCGACCAGTCTGAAAACTTCAGGAAACATGCGGCCAGATTTCGTGAAAAAATATTGAACGGTTCAAAAGTTATTCAAAAAGCAAGTTACTGTTATAAGTCAATGGGAAAAGTTAACAAAAAGTTCAAAAGTGTCACAAATGCACTTTTTAGTATCACAAATGGCCCTAGTAGTGTCACAAATCCATAATTTTGTTTTCAGTTGGTGATCAGAAAAATGCTTGGCATTTAAATTTGAGACCCTCTAGGGACACAATTCTTTTAGTGTTCACCTAGTTGGACCCTGAGGATGCTAGCCATGTCTTTATTTTGTGGTTAAACACCCCAGAAATATGTTTTTCAAATTTCTGGAAACAGTAGTGTTGCAAAGTAGTGTTGCAAGCACGACACTTTAGCAAATTTTTGCGAAAAGTGTCGCAAATTGCGACACTGCTTTTCAGGCTATGGCCAAAATGACAGGAATTCTTTGCTACCCTGCTGCAAACGGTTTGGTCTTTTTGGGCTGAAATTTGGAGGGAAGGCAGCCAACATCTCACAGATGTGCCTTTTCATGGTTTGCTGAAAAAAATAATGCACGGCTGCAAAGTTATGGTACTCCGAAGTTGGCAATTTTTTCCATAGACTAACATGGTGGCGTACACCACGCCTTTCGGGGCTCGTATCTCGAAAACGATGTGAGATACAGCTTTTTTGTTGTGAGTTGCATTGCCCTATGAGCTATGTAATAGCAAAAATATAGCCAGGAAAATCACAATTTTTGTGAAATATAATTTTTTTTTCTACGTCGTGCGGTTGCTGAGATATTAGCAATTAAGTACTTCTAATGCTTGTTTTAAGCTTTGATACCCATTACAATGCATACATTCTTTGTATACACTGTGTTTCTGTATGCACCTGTTTGGCAAAAACAGGGTATGCGTTTTCGTTACTGTTACAGTTACTGTTTCCACTTGCGTTTATGTCCCCGTTTGCGTTACCGTTCCCATGTATGCCACTGTGTACGTTACCCTTTGCATTTTTGTTACTGTTACCATTTGCTTTTCCACTACTGTTTCCATTTGCATTTTTGTTTGCGTCAGCATGCACATTGCCATTTGCATTTCCGGCAGCCCTTTCGTTTGCGTTTACATTTCTCTTTCGTTTTGCGCCTTCCTTACTGTTACTGTTACCATTTGCATTTGCAATTGTCTTACTGTGCCCGTGTGCATTATGGTCTGTGTTTCCATATGCGCCTGCATTTCCTTTTGCGCTTCTGTTTCCTTTGCTGTTATTGTTGCTGTTACCTTTACTATTTGCATTTACAATTGTGGTACTGTGCCCGTGTGCATTTCGGTTTGCGTTTCTGTATGCGCTTCTGTTCCTGTTTCCACTTCTCTGTCCTTTGGCATTATTCTTCATGTTAACTTTACCATTTGTATTTACAATTGCGGTACTGTGCCTGTGCACGTTACAGTTTGCGTTTACGTGTGCGCTTGTGTTCGCTTTTCCGTTTCTTTTCCCTTTTATGTTCTTTTTGCTGTGACACTTAACATTCCCATCACTGTTTGTGTTACCAGTTGTATTTTCATACGCACTTCAATGTCCGTTTGCATCACTGTTCGCTTCGGCGTCATTTTGCGCTTGCATTTCTAGTCACGTTTCCTTTACCATTTACGTTTGCGTTACCATGTGCGCCACTGTTCGCACTTCTGTTTGTGTTGCTGTTCCTGTTACTATGTCACAAGACATCACATGACTGGCGCTCCTGCCGCCACATTATATTCACTATTTCTCATCATCATTCTCAAAAAGAAGGGAAATTAGAGGCAAAAAACTCCATTTAATGCATTAGTTAGGGTTGTTCCACAGCGACAAAAGCGAGGAAATTCAGTGTTAGGGTTGAAAGCCCCTTGGACTCAGCCCACCCCCAAACCTGCGTCGGGGTGCGTGTTGGGAGTCGTCGATCTAACTCTCACCCCATTCTCCTATACCTCTGATTCTTCACAAATGTGATGGAGTGTGAGTTAGGGCCGATGACACCAACGTACACCCTGACTCCAGTTGGAGGGTGGGCTGAGAGGTCCAAGGGGAGGCTTTCAACACTAACACTGAATTTCCTCGCTTTTGTCACTGTGGAACAACCCTAACTAATGCATTAAATGAATTTTTTTGCCTATAATATATATAGCTACAGATATATGAGCCTGGTCTCTAAATTACAAGATAAACAGAGCATGGTCCCAAACATTTTTAAAGTGAGAAACAGTGCTCTATTTCCTGCATGACTGTACCCCTATAATATAGATATATAGATATATATATAGATATGTATATGTATATCTATATCTATATATTAGAGGCATCAGGGTGCGCGTTGGGGTCATCGGCCCTAACTCTCGCCCATCACATGTGTAAGAAGCTGAGGAATAGGAGAATGGGGTGAGAGTTAGGATCGGCCCCCAATGTGCACCGATGCCGGTGGGGTGGGGTGGGTGGGCTGGAGGGTCCAAGGGGGCTTTCAACCCTAACACCGAATTTCCTCACTTTTGTCACTGTGGAACAACCTAACTGATACAATAAATGGAGTTTTTGCCTCTAATATATATATATATATACACATATATATATATATATATATATATTAATATTATACTGGTGCAGTAGCTCCAGTATAGTTAGGGTGAAAGTGCACTGCTATGTTAAAGTTCAAACTTTAAGGGTTAATAACTTTGGAGCCATTCAATGGATTTGCATGAAATTTAGCATGCATAAACTCTAGGGTAGGTCTCTTGACCTGTCAAACTTGTTGGGAATCTGTTGAGTGGTTTCTGAAATATAAAAAATCTGGATATTTTGACATTTTTTTGACATCCTTGATCTCAGAAATGGCTTTATGTTGCGGGCTGAAATTTTCAGGGTAGAAAGCCTTTGGGTAACAGATGTGCCTTTTGAAGGATTGGTAAAAAAATATTAATCCTTCCAAAAGCTATTAAATGTTTAATTTCCCATTATTTCCTATGGGAAAAGTTAAGTGTTCAGCACGAAAATGAAATTTGTTTCAAAAATATTTTTTTTTTTGAAAATTTGGCATTTTTGTTTGAAAATTGGGCATTTTTTGTTAAAATGGGGAATTTTTGTTCGATAATAGGGCATCGTTTGCAGAAATGGGGCATTTTTGTTCAAAAATGGGGCATTGTTCTTCAAAAGTTGGGCATTTGTTGTGAAAATGGAGCATTTTTGATCGAAAATGGGGCATTTTTTGCTCAAATTTATTTGTATTTCTTTTATTTTATTTATTGAAGTCTTGGATACACCTGTGTGTGGATGCTCGTTGAGAGGTTCCACGCAAAATAGATTAAACAACAAGGCAAAAAAAAGACTGATGACAATTTACAGATAATACAACCAGAGTTTAGCAAACAGATAATGAGAGTATTAAAATAATGCATACATAAAATCCAGCCAGGAACAGGTAAGCTGTGGCATTGTACAAAGTATGCCTACATCAGTAGGAGGAGCAGGAGAAGGAAGGGGGAAGAGAGGTAGGGTAATCAAGACAGTGTGGGAAGAGACAGGGGTTTGACTGGGACAGAATAGGGGTACAAGAGGTTGGAAGAGATTGCTAAGTGCTGGGATTAGCCTATCCCAAGGGATAGGGACTGGGAAGTGCTGGTGGTAGTCAGTCAGTGCGTGGGGTGTCTCAGTGATGGCATCTGCAGGAATTCCTGCCAATAAGGTGTTGGCACAGTCTGAGTTTGAAGGATCCAAGAGTAGTAGCACCATAGATATCAGGCAGTAGCGCGTTTGTCCAGAGTGATGCATGGTAGGAGCAAGCACATTGTGCCATGGATGTGTGGCATCTGGGCACATGGAAGGTTTGTGTGGAGGTGCTCCTGGTTTATCTGGTGTTTAGCGGTAGGGACAGTAGGTTCTGAATTCCAGGAGGAAGCCAGTTTAGCATAGCCTTTTTGGTGAGAAGGCAGGCTTGATATATTGTATTCTATCATTAAGTTGGAGCCAGCCTGCACAGGTATAGAGTTCACAGGTATGGGTTAGTCTAAGTGCATTTGTAAGCAAGCGGCAGGCTTTATTTAGGGCAACAGTGAAACGTTGGAGTGTAGTGTCATTTGCAGACCCGTATAGTAACAGTCCATAATCTATAAGGGATACAATCGAGCTGTTAATTGCCAGGTTCAGTGCTTCATGGGTGAGACAGTGCCTGTGTCGGTAGAGGATGCCGATTCTGGTGTAGATAGCTTTAGCAGTGTAGTCGATGTGCTGTGTGAAGGACGTGGAGGAGTCGATTGTAACCCCCCAGTATTTGAAGTGTGGGACGAGTTCCAGGGTGCTGCCACTGTCATTTCATATTGCCAAGAGGTAGTTTTTTAGTTTGTTTTGGGCTGTGGCGTAGAGCATGGTTTTGGTCTTTTTATAATTCATGACCAGCTTTTGTTCTGTGAACTATTTTTCGGCCAATCCGAAATCACTTTTGAGATCTGTTTCGAGGAGTTCCGGATGCAGGTTGCTGGCAAAGATTACCGCATTGTCAGTGTATAAGAGCATGTGGCATTGGCAAGTGGTCGGTAGATTGTTTAAGAAGACACTGAATTGCAGCGGTCCCAGTATCGACCCTTGTGGTACACCTGATCTGACAAGGCTGGCTATTGGATAGGACTTCCCCAATCCTAACTTGTTGGGAAAGGAGGCTCAGGTAGCTGCTAAATCAGTCCATGGTTTCTGTTGCAAGTCCAATTTCAGAAAGCTGCTTGAGGAGGAGAGCATGGTGAACTGTATCAAAAGCCTTTGATATGTCAATGAAGGACGCCCTTACTAGGTGGACTTGGTGCAAGGCATTATTGATGAACCCAGTGAATTCTAGAAGGGTTGTGATGGTACTGTGGCCGCCACAGAACCCACGTTGCTCTTGGCAGAGGAGCTTGTGTTGGTTAAGATAGTCTACCATCTGGTCAGCCACAATCTGCTCCAGTGCCTCGGAGAGTGGCAGGAGTATGGAGATTGGTCTGTAAGTGTTGTGTAAAGTTTGGTCCCCATTTTTATGTTAAGGAGTTACTGTGGCAGACTTCCATCTCTGAAGGAATGGAAAGTGGCAGAGGGAGAAGTTAGTTATTTCTGTTAGTGGACCAATTATTTCGCCCAGTGTCAAGTGAATGAATATGAGGTTCAGTGAGTCCCCACTATGCCTTGACTTTACTAGGACCTTCTCTACGTATTTTGTACTACGTATTATGTTTAAAATGGGGCATGTTTGTTCAAAAATGGGGCATTTTTCAAAAATGGGCCCCTTTTCTGAAAATGGGGCATTCTTTTCTGAAAATGATATACTGTTTGTGGAAATTGAAGCGTCCCATTTTCGGAAGCAAGGAAGCGTTTTCAAACATTTCTGTATTGTTTTTGCAAAAAAAGGTGCTTTTTTGACCATTTTCTCCAGTTTTCACGTTATCAAATACTGTCTACAGAAATGGAAGTGTTCCATTTTCATAAGCAAGGGAGCGTTTTCAAACATTTTTGTGTTGTTTTTGCAAAAAAAGGTGCTTTTTCAACCATTTTCTTCAATTTTTACATGTTTTCCAAAGATGTGGTGTTGCTTAGGAAAATTGTCCGGTCTGCTTTCGAAACCAATCTGTTTATTTTGAACATTTCACCTCTTCCACAGTGACAGATACTAATACAAATGAAAGCAGAAATCAATGACAGCACTACAGTGGTGTGGTGGGTAGCACACAGAGCTGCAGTTTGAAACATCCAGGGTTTGAATCTAAGGAGTTATACTTTTTTTCCTAATTTAAACATTGGCAAAATTCTTATTTTTTAGCTAATTTCTTCCAATTTTTTTTTATTGATGTGACTGTTACTGATATTTCTTAATAACAAATGATGTTTATGTAACAGAAAGAAGGTACAAAATTGTACTGTCTTGATGGACAGATCCCACTGTGACATATGGATACTGTTCTACTATCTGGATATACGGTTGGATGCGCAGGATCCAAAGGACCCTGTGCTCCCACAGCAAAATGAAGGTGCAATTATACTATCTAAAAAAGAAGGGAAATTCTTTTCAAAAAACTTTGTTAATGCATCAGTTAGGGTGAATACCACATTGTACTATCTCGATGGAGGGATAGAAGTGCAGGTTCCAAAGGACCTTGCACTCGCACCATGACATAGGGACAGTGTTGTGCTATCTTGATGGAGGGTTCAGACCCTGCACTCTCACCATGACATATGGATACTGTTGTATTATTTTGATGGACCCTGCACTCCCACCATGACAAATGGATACTGTTGTACTATGTTGTACTATCTGGATGGTGGGATGGGAGCCCCTGTGCTCCCACAGTAAAATGAAGCTGCAGTTATACTATCTAAAAAAGAAGGGGAATTCTTTGCAAAAAACTTTGTTAATGCATCAGTTAGGGTGAATACCACAGTGACAAAAGCAGGGAAATGAGGCATTAGGGTTTCCAACCCTAATGCCCCATCCCCAGGGTTCCCACCCCAACCACCTAACCCCATCCCCCCGCCCCCCACACCAACAGGTGTGCCATTGGGTCATCAGGCCTAACTCTCACTCCAGTGTCCTATACTGTAGCATATAAGCTTTTACATGCGGAATGGGGTGAGAAGTTGGGCTTGATGATCAATAACACACACTAAACCTGTTGGTGTGTGGATGGTGGAGGATGGAATGAGAGTGGAAGTAGGAACCTGAGTGGGGCATTAGGGTTGGAACAATGGCACTGTCATTTCATTAATCTGTCCATAAAGTTGATTTCACACAGTGACAATGCTATTCAGTGCCACAGGTGTGAAAACATGTTTTGGGCAGGATGTGAAAAATGACAGCTGTACTATTCATGAGGAGGTGTGAAAAAATGCCAGTGTTGAAAATTGTGGGTGAAAATATGGTGAAGTTACGAGCGTGCATAGAAATTGCACAACGCACACTCATAACATGGGCATTTTTCAACATTTTTGCACCAAATTTTCAACATGGACTTTTTGGGACCTCCCCTCATGAACACTGGCACTGTCATTTTGTTAATCATTCCCCAAAAGGTGATTCCATGCAGTGATTGTGAAATTACCTTACGGGTTTGATTAACAAGATGACAGTGACTGGGTTCATGAGGTGGGGTCCCAAAAAGCACAGGTTGAAAATTTAGTAAAAAAAATTTTGAAAAATGCCCAAGATATCAACCTAAGTTCAAAATGCCATATACTGCCATTATATGGACTTAGCTTGATTCTTCAGTTTGCAGTTCGGCTCTGAAGAGTGCAGACATGACCTGATCCACAGAAGACGACAGTGTCCAACCTTCAGAGGTAAGTATGGGGTAAGGGGGGAGGTGGGTGCACAAAGGGAGGATGCGGATGGGGAGCGGGATGGCAAAAAATAATGAGGGACCATTTTCTTTTTTTACAGAATTAAAAGAAAATTCATAGGGGGCCTTTTTTTTTTTTTACAGGGACAAAACAATATTTTGGAATACTGGGGGTGGTCTCCCTAGTGTTGCACAGTACTGTGGGGGATGGCCATAACTGGTGACACTGGGAGTGGGCTACCCAGTGTACCACACTGTAGGGGGGTAGTGCAAACATAGGGATTGGGCACCCCGATGTTGGCTGAGATATTTAGGCACACTGGGAGTGGGCTTCACAGTGTACTACACTGGTAGGGGGTGGAGGGGGGTGGATTTCTACTGCTGACATGGGGATTGGGTAGTCCAATGTTGGCAGAAGCATTATTTGTAAGACAACTTTTCAGAACACTGGGAGTGGGCTACCCAGTCTCCCACAGTGGCAACTGTGGGGGCAGGGGGTATTCCTACCGCCAGCTCAGGGATTGGGCACCCGATGTCAGCAGAAACATGTTTGCTGGCCAAAACATAAATAAATAAAACTGGATTTTTAGCTCACAAAGTATGATCCTACTTCATGTCATGTCATACGAACCAGGATCTTCATAGGACGCTGATATGAATAAGGAATTTTAATGTAAAATCAAAGTCATTTAAGGGCATTTTCCTTGCAGTGAAGTGCAAAATGCACCTAGGACGTCCCAATAAGCAAGCCACATGTTTTGGTTCCTCACCAGAATATCATTTTGGGAGGTTTCCAACCTTGAATTTCGAGCAAAACTGTAAACTAGATGGTCATACAAAGTTTGAATTTTTACATACAAACCAGGATTCCTACTTCGTTTCATACAGCTATATTGAAGTGCCTACTGAGCATGCTCAGAAAAGATTTTTTCAAATTTTTTAATTGCAATAACTTAAAAATGACTTATTATTTTTCACCAGACTAGCAAAAGGCACATCTGTGGGATGGTCCCTTTCTACCCTGAAACTTTTACACCCAAAAGCCAAACCCTCTGGGCTGTAGTCACGTTCAAAGAAAAATCACAACAATATCAATGAGCAAAAACATGTTTTGTTTACCTCTCTGTAACTTGGAGACCACATATCCGACCAAAACAAAACTTGCAAAATCAAGAAATCTAGCTCAGAGGACGGTGCATACCAAATTTTGTGCAAATCTGGTGAACGGTTGTAAAGTTATTGACGTGCCAAACTTTGAGTTTAACATTGAGCTGCCTACTCAACCCTAACTATAGGGGCACAATTGCACACCTATAAGATATATATATATATATATATATATATATATATATATATATATATATATATATTTATAAAATGGTGTGGTAAAATCATAGAAATCCCACTTATACAATTGGACAAAACAAGTCACATGACCGTGCATTATTTCCCAACGACATGCGCCTTCCACTACGACCTGCGCCTGAACTACTTTCCAGTCCTCAAAACCTTTTCACCAGCAGCAAGACCACTCCACACCTGGTGCAGCTAGACACCCACACTAACACACATATGCAACTGACACCCACAGGCATAAGTAAATATACCAGTAGTAGCCCACACTGTAGAAACTGATCTCTTCATCCTACCATTAATGTTTACTTAAAATTTAATTGAAAAATCAAATCCTGCCTGCCATTTTCACAGTCTCACAGTGTACAACCACTTTTATTACTGTAACCACTGTGACCAATCAGTCTGATTAACAGAAACCTAACTGTATATATAAAAGTAGAACATACATTCTTTTGTTGTCTTCTCTTAATTTCTGTAAAAAAAGCTGCATTTCCATGGAGAATACCGCGATCCTGCACGACTTTCACTTTCACTGCCGAAATGTAGCGTGACCGAGCGGTGCGCATCTCAGAAACTGAAAACCTGTTAAAAGCCGAAAGTAAGCCCCGCTGTGTTTAAAAAATCAGAAAAGTGACTCCCTCATCTTAGTTTGTCTTGCCTTTGGGTAATAGTAGTTGCATACTGTATGCGGAAGGGGCGACGATAGATCGAGCGAGTCGGTAATTTTAGGAGCATTAGGCAGGCGAGAGGTGTTGCTATACAGCACTCGCTCTCCTTCTATGTACCACGACCGCCCTTCGGTCTCGCTCCTTCCATACACAATATCATTTCTATTACAAAAACAACCTATACAGTCACTTTCTAAATTTCATACAACAGGAAACTTCTTTCAACTTTCTTTAATATCACTTACTGAAAATGTACTGCTCGATCACCATTATTAACATAAAATAAAGTCATTGAATACAGTTTTTCACACCAAAAAGTGCTAGTAAAAGTGAAAGTCATTTACAGATACAATTTTTTCACACCAAAAAGTGCTCCCAATCGTACTTGCCTCCCTCATTTTTCAATACAACTTTTTTTAAACCTCTGCCAACATATCATTTATTTACCAACAACACAGAGGACTACTTTTCCACCACCCCCAAAAATCTATGGCCATTTTATAAAGATAGATATACCACTCTGAGGTGTCGCGGTCATGCTCTGATTCTCCGCGCCTTGGGCGGACTAGCCTTTTCGACCTGTGGCCGTCTGCGTACCGCGCTGCAGTGCATGATATCAGAGCGCACCGCACACCTCAGAGTAGTATATCTATTACATATATATATATATATATATATATATACATACTACACACATATACATACATACATATATATACAGTGGGGCAGCAGTGCCACTATAGTTAGGGTTGAGTGTTCACTTCTATGTTAAAGCCAAATGTTTGAACCTTAATAACTTTGCAACCATTCAACAGAATTGTCTCTTGACTTGGCAAATGTCATGTGAATCCGTTGTGTGTTGTCTGAGATACAGAGTGGAAAAAATCCCTAACTTTCCATTTTTTTTGCTGTTTCTTTGTCCACCTGTATCTCAGAAACTGCTTTAGGTTGTGAAATGAAATTTTCAGGGAAGAAAGCCTCTTTCCTCACAGATGTGCCTTTTAAAGTTTTGGTGAAAAAATATGAATCCATTCCTAAGATACAAAATTTAAAATTTTCCCATTATTTCCTCTGGTAAACGTTAGATGTTCTGCATAAAAATGCTTTCATTTTTGCAGGAGCTGTTGTATTTTCTCAGGCAGGGTCACATAGTGTAGCAGGGAGCCTAGAATATTTTCACAGAGCTCTCCTGTTTCTGCCATCTTGTTTCTCAGTTAGTGAGAGAAAGAAATAAAGAAAACACATAAAAATTACTGTATTTTAAAAAAAAAAGAACCTAGCTAAACTTCACCTGTTCTGTTTAGCTACATTCTGATGTTCATTTGTTTGTTTTAATTTTTGCAAGAAACACCTTTTCTGGGTACCTGAAATTCCAGGTGCTGAGTTTAGCGAGAGGATCACGTCTCCCACATTCTATGTATGAGATTTTCATGACTTCTGCAGCCACAGCTGAAACTTGTGCTGCTGATTGCAGTTTCAGTTTTGAGCCACCCTTTTCCCTAGTGTCTAGTGGTACCCCCCCACCTGCCGATCAGTGTCCCTAGTGGCACTCCCCTCCCATATCTTTTCCCAGTGTCTAGTGACACCTCCCACCCTCCAATTCTCATACTTTATTTATTTATTTAATCTGACACTAGGATGCCCACCCCTAGTGTCAGATGCCTTCCCACAGTCCCTTGTGTTATTTGCCAACATCAGGGGGGCTCAATCACCATGTCAGCATTACAAGCTCCCCGCCAGCAGTGTGAAACACTGGAAAAGCCCACCCCCAGTGTCCCCAAATATTTATATATATATTTTTATTTCTTTATATGATCAGACACTAGAATGCCACCCCCAGTGTCAGATGCCCCCCCCACAGCCCATTCTGTTACTATTTGCCAACATTGGGGGGCCGAATCCCCATGTCAGCATTACAAGCCACTGACCCTCTCCCAGCAGAGTAGGGCATTGGGGAGCCCACTCCCACTGTCCCCAAATATTAATATAGTAGTACCTGTGAAAAGAAAACAGTCCCACAATGTATTTTTTTACCTGAAAAAAAAGTTAATAGTCCCTCATTGTCCCCATTGCCCCCCCATCCCAACTCTACTACTGAGCACCCACTACCCCATACCCCTCTTACCCTATACTTACCTCTGGATGTCATAGGCTGTCATCTTTTGTAGACTGAGACACGTCTGCACTCTTCAAAGCCGAATCGTGAACTGAAGAATCATGGTAAGTGCCGTATAATGTATTTCAATGGTGTTTTGAACTTATGTTCATAAATTTGCCAGTTTTAGGAATTTTATCATCAATTTTTCAATATGGGCTTTTTGGGACCCCACCTCATGAACAGTGCAACTGTCATTTCATTAATTGGGCCTGAAAGGTGATTTCAAAGTCGCTGTGTAAAATCACCTTTCAGGGCCAAATCATGAAATTTCAACACCAGGAATTCATGAGGTGGGGTCCCAAAAAAACCATTTGA
Source organism: Neoceratodus forsteri (assembly GCA_016271365.2). NCBI lineage: Eukaryota > Metazoa > Chordata > Ceratodontiformes > Ceratodontidae > Neoceratodus > Neoceratodus forsteri. The sequence continues at coordinate 564,342,312 of CM028132.1, forward strand.
GGTGATGGTACAAATTCTAAGCATTTATGAGTGTTCGTTGAAATATTTCTATACATGTGTGTAATTTTTAATGTTTGAGTCTAGATTTTCAACATAGCCATTTTGTCACACCACTTCATGAACAATGCAGCTGTCGTTTTTCACATCCTACCCAAAACGTGTTTTTGGACTTGTGGCACAGAATGGTGTTTCAGCACAGGTTTGAACATTTTCACCTAAGGGGTTTATTAGGTATGGTCATAAGAAGACTTTGTTCAAAATTTGGGGTCAAAATATGAAAAAATGCGGAAGTTATAACCATTCATTGCAATTTTGGTACATCCACTCATAACTTCATAAATTTTAAATATTCTGACCCCAGATTTTCCTACATAGCCTTCTTATTAACTGACCTCATGTATGTCATAGCTATCATTTTTCAAATCCTACCCAAAATGTGTTTTCACACCTGTGGTGCAGAATGGCATTGCAGTTGCGCAGAATTAGGTTTTGAGGTGGATTTGAACATTTTCTGTACCAGGGTACATGAGGTGGGGTAATAAGATGGCTATGCTGACAATTTGGTCACTGTTCTCCTATAAATGGAAGCACAGGGCCCTCCAACTGCATACATATACGTATCTATGGAGGGATGGAGTGCTGCTTCCACAGACAAATAAGGATATGACTATACTATTTGAAAAAGTAAGGAAATCCATTGCAAAAAACTTTGTTAATGCATCAGTTAGGATTGTTACTAAAGCAACAAAAGCAGAGAAATGTGGTGTTAGGGTTTACAACCCTAAAACCCCATCCCTTCCCTGCAGACACTGACAGGCATTGGGGGTGTGCCTTTGGGTCATCAGCCTTAACGCTCACCCCATTCTCCTATACTGTACCCATCTCAGCTTTTTTACTTATGGAATGGGCTGAGCGGTAGGGTTGATGACCCCAAGGCACACCCCTGATGCCTGTCAGTCTCTGAAGGGTGGGTGTGGGGTGTTAGGTTTGGAAACACTAACACCACATTTCCCTGCTTTTGTCACTTTAATAACAACCCTGACTGATACATTAACGAAGTTTTTTGCAATGAATATATAAATATATATCGCCACCTTGCCCCATCCCCCCAGGACTTACCTGCTATCAACTGGCATTCACTCTGGCTTGCCTCCCAGGGTGGGGTCATCAGGGAGCCCCCCCTCAACTCCCCGAATGGTGCCATGTGGTTAGCCCAGTGGCAAAGTGCCACGGCTAGCTGCATGGGGCTTAGTGGGGACAGATGTCATCATGCCACGACCAGAGTTTTTTTCCTTGTTGTTGTTGGGAGGTGTAGCATGCAATGAGGTAAGGGCACAAGTGTCCACATCTGGCATAACACCCTGGATCCTGCAAGCATTGGCTGTGACACCCCTGGTCTCCGCCAGGGTTTGGTCATGCACCAAGTGCTACCCAACCCTCCCAGAGGAGGAGAGCAGTCTGTTGGATGGTTAATTCTCCTCTCCCCAGCTGGCCCTCTGACTCCCCAGGCTTGCATCAGAGCTCAGGTCATCGGGGTCACAAGCAGAAATCCAACCGCTGCGCTGGCTGGTCGGCTATATATCAGTTTTGATTTCAATTTTTTCTCATGAGGTAATGTTGCATGTTTTGACCAGTTCTTTTGTTTTTGCTGGTTATTTATTTAGTTTTGAAATGTTTCATTTTGTAAACATGAATTGTATGACTTTTATTTAAAAAAAAAAAATTCCCTACTCTTCCAGTAAGGGTATCTCCCACTGTCTTGTTGTCTTGCAAGATGACGGACCCAGAGAATGAAGGAGATGGACATGCTCTCTCTGGTCAGTCCTTTTTCAATGTTCCTGTGGAGGATGCTTTACTTCAAAATGCAAAAATGTGACAAAGCAAATAATATTTGTGACATGGAAATGGAGGTGGAGGAGAGTGGATTCCAATATCTGGTTGTTCCTGATAAAATGTTTAGCTAAGCAACAGGTGTATAACAGAAAGATGAAGATACTGTACCTGTATCCTGGCCAGTAGATATTTTGGCAGGCAGCTTCTAGTTGCTGGGATTAATGAAAGAAGAGCCGTATTAGTTGTTACTTTAGATACTAGTGGAGAAGGATGCTACCCTTGCAGCAGCAGTGACTGCAGAATCTGACAAGTCGGCCAGACATCAGCAGAATCATCTGTTTCTCTTAAACTGTCAGATGAGAGATCGGCAGTGGCAGAGGTGATTCTTGGCTGTAGGAAAGGGTGTCCTGCTGCAATTTACCTGTCACAGGGAAAGGTCAGCAAAAAAGGCCCTGCTTGCTGCAGGGTAGATAAAATCCTGAAGGGAAGTTCTTAGCTGGCCCGGTGCTGGAGGTGGCTGGCATCATGGTAAACACAAAACAGATAAACCCTGTTTCTTATTGTACTTCCTCTATAAAGAGGTCAGAGCACCTGGCAAAAAAACACCCTGACTGTAACAAGTATTGACAGCCATGCTTCTCTGCAGACTGCACCTGAAGTGAATCTCTGAAAATTGGTCTGTAGTGTAAATCCTCCTGTCCAAACGGTACCTCCAACAACTGTAACAGTCCCACAAATTTTTGCCTTCCAAGCTCATATCAACCATTGTGCAGGATAGTACTCTCACTCAAGGGATAGATACTAGGACTGCACTCAAAAGAATTTATTCAGATTTCAAATGTCAGTTCACTTCCTATGCTTTCAGACATAGCATCTGCTATACAGGCCTTTGAACACACATGACCAAATGCTGCATTAAACACAGAGGAAGGAGATGGAGCTGAAGCAACTATAGCAACCCAGTCTGCACTTCCCTCCACCACTGACCTATCAGTGGAGTACCATGCTTTGTACACACAAGGGGTCAGAATATACCTGCAGAAATGGCAGTGGCTGTAGGCCAGGAGTAAAACACTAATAGGTCCCAGTACAAAGATGGTAAAGGGGGGCTCATTCTTCTACTACAAACATAAACCATGAACCTGTACCCATGGGTTCCATGAGACAGCGTGCACCAGTTTCAGGTAATTATCCTTCTGAAGATAATGGAGAAAATGAACAACCAAGCCCAAGATTTACCATGGTGAATCTTTTTTAAAAAATAGATGGGAACCATCTAAGTGCCAGAAAACTGTTTGGCTGCATTATAGAGGGAGCCCTGAATCAGTGCCAGACAGAGTTTATGTTGCCTATACTCTTCTAGAAGTCTCACTAAAATACTTTTGCTGAGGAAATATGCCAACATTCATATTTCAGGTGATTCATAGAACCATAGAAGCTTGATGGCAGAAAAGGACCACACCAGCCCACCCAGTCTGCCCCATTTCCCCTACACCTCCCCTTCCCTGCCAGTCCCCGCCCTCCCCCTGCTACTCAGCTCCATATACCTGTCCCATAACCTCTTGAACTCCTTCACCGATCCAACCCCCGCCACCTCATCTAGCAGTCTATTCCAGGGCTCCACCACCCTCTCTCTGAAGAATCGCCCTCTCGCATTGCCTCTGTATCTTTTTCCTTGCAGTCTGAGGCTATGCCTTCTAGTTCTGGACCCCTCCTTCTTAAGTACAGCTCTTCTACTTTATGGAGCCCCTTCACATATTTAAAAGTTTCAATCATGTCTCCCCTTTCTCTCCTTGCCTCCAGTGTGTACAGATCCAGCTCTTTGCAGCTCTGCTCATATGTCTTCCCCTGCATACCCTGCACCATCCTGGTTGCACTTCTCTGCACCCTCTCCATTCCTTCTATATTCTTTCAGAGATGTGGTCTCCAGAACTGGACCCCGTACTCCAGTTGCGGCCTCACCATGGCTTTGTAAAGGGGCATTATTACCTCTCTCCTTTTACTAGTAATGCCCCTGCCTATGCATGTCAACTTTCCATTCACCTTCTCCACCACCCTGCTGCATTGATTTCCTACCTTAATGTTTGAGGAGACTATGATCCCTAGATCCCTCTCCTGTCACTTTGATTGTTTCCCTCCTGGGGTTTATCCTGCATGTGTGTTTCTACTCCCCACGTGCATCACAGCACACTTTTTGGAATTAAATTTCAGCGGCCACATCTCTGACCACTCCTCCAGTGTCTTTAGGTCCTGCCTCATGTCCTCCACTCCCCAGGGTTTCTACTCTATTTCAGATCTTGGTATCATCCACAAATAGGCACACCCTCCCTCTCAAACCTTCCACAATATCTCTGATATAGATGTTAAAAAGAAGCTGACCCAAAACTGACCTCTCTGGAATTTCACTCTTCACCCTCGACGTCCTGGAGTACACCCCATTTAGCACCGCCCTCTGAGTTCTTCCTGCTAGCCAGATCTCCACCCACCTTGTTATTTTCCCTCCCAACCTCAGACTTTCCAGCTTGCTCTCCAGCCTCCTATGCGGGATAGTGTTGAAGGCCTTACTGCCGTCCAGATAGGCCATGTCCATTGCCCCTCTCAAAGAACTCAGTCAGGTTCATATGGCATGACTTCCCCTTCATGAAGCCATGCTGTCTGCTGTCCTGCAAGCCACACTCCTCCAGGTAATCCACCACCCTGTCCTTGATTAATGCCTCCATTACCTTCCCTAACACCGAGGTGAGACTGACAGGTCGATATTTCTCCTTCACCTCCTTACAACCTCCCTTGTGTAAAAGCACTATGTCCACCCTCTTCCAGTCCTCTGGCATTCTTCCCATATCCAGGGACAAGTTGAAGAGCCTTGTAAATGGGGCGGCCAACTCCTCTTTCATTTCCTTGATCACTCTGGGGTGTAACCCATCCAGCCCCATTGCCTTGTCCATGCTCAATCTATCTAGCTCTACCCTAACCCTGTCCACAGTGAATGGGCACTGATCAACCCATTTGCCCTCCTTCCCCTTCGACTTTAGCTCAGTCTGGTCCCCTACTGTCCTCCTCCTCCATGAATATCAAGCAAAAGTACTAATTTAGTATCTCTGCTTTTGCGTAGTCACTTTCCAATTTTATCCTCCCCCCTTCAGCCTAGCAATCCCCTGCCTTGCCCTCCTCTCCCTCACATACCTGAAAAAAGTTTTATCCCCCTTTTGGCTTTTTTGACTATTTTCTCCTCAGTATCTGCTTTCGCCCTCCTGATCTTCTTCCCCGCCAGACTCCTCTTCTCCCTAAACTTTTCCCTATCTTCCTCACTAAGTGTCTAAGCTCTCCTCCTTTCCCTGACTGCTCCCGCAACCTCATTTGTAAACCAAAGTGGTCTCCTCCCCCTTTTGCTCTTCTTAACCTTTTTTTATGCACATTTCTGTGGCTTTCACTAACCCTCCTTTGATAGCTTCCCATAACTCCTCCACTGCCCCAATATTCTCCATTCCCTCCATTCTTTCCCTCACTGTCCTCATTTTGTCAAAGTCCATGCATCTGAGGTCCATGACTGTAGTACTGGTTTTATTTGTCTCCTTCCCTGCCCTAACCCTGAACATTACAGTGCTGTGATCACTGGTGCCCACGGCTTCTTCCACCTGCACCTTCTCCACACTCTCCCCATTTGTCAGGAACACATCCAGCAGGTTGTTGCTCCTTGTTGGCTCCCTGACTAGCTGCTGAATGAATACCCTCTGCAGTGCAGCTAATATCTCCCTGCTCTTTGTCAATGGTGCATCTGGGATTTCCCAGTCTATATCTGGGAGGATTAGGTCCCCTAAAAGTTGTAGCTCTCCCTTTAGGGCCAACCTTGTGACTGCCTGATTTAACTATCTATCCCCCTCCTCCGCCCGTGTTGGTGGTCTGTATACCACCCCCAGTCACAAGGATTCTCCAGTTCTCCTGCCTAGTGTTACCCACAGTAGCACAGTCTCCCCATCCTCCTCTTGTCCTTTGGTGACATTTATGTCTTCCCTGATGTATAAAGCAACTCCCCCCCCGCCTTCCCTGTCCCTTCTAAACATTCTGTACCCTGGAATAATCATCTCCCAGGTATGATGCTCTGTCTACCATGTCTTGCTCATCGCTACTGTGTCTAATCCTTCGTCGCCAATGATGGCCTCCAAGTCCTCCATCTTGTTTCCTAAGTTCCTGGCACTGGCTGCTAAGCCCTTCCATCACGTTCCCCCTCCATCTGTCCCTTCACTTGACACCATCATGCCCAACATTTTATCACTGTCTTGGCGGGGAGGCTGGTAGCCCCTATATCTCCTGCCTTGTGGTGTGGATTCCCCCTTCCCCGATCTAGTTTAAATTATAGATTTCTTCTATGAAACTCTCTTAATTTGCTTTTTAGTACTGCTGCACCTTCCCTATTCTGATGCAGTCTGTTTGGTGGAAATAGGCTCTCATTCCCCCACATTGATCCCCAGCTCCCTACTAACCCATACCCCATTTGCTCACACCACCCCATTAAAATTAATTGAACTCCTTAATCCTCAGCCTATCAGTACTTGCCTTTGGTACTGGCAACACTTCAGAAAAAGCCACAGATTGGAAACCCAGTCTGCTGCAGTACCTAGCGAGTGCTCTGAATCTTGCCTGCACCTCCAACACGCTATTTCCTAACAAATCATTTGTTCCCTGGTGGAACATCAGGTGTGTTTTCTCATCCTGCTGTTTCCCCCTAGAGGGAATATAGTGAATAACCTCTGTTGCCATCCTGCCTGGCAGGCACTCAACCCATACTGCACTACTCTTGTCACCCCTGCCCACCGTCTGATTCCTTTTATTACAGAATCCTCAGCAAGTAGGACTCTGGTCTTCTTTACCTTCTGCTTACATTTTTCTTCTATCCTTCTCCTAACCCCTTGCATCCCATTTTTCACCCCATTCTCAATATCCCTTTTTGGAATTTCATCTCACTGAGATCTGCTTTCCCCCTGTACTCCCCGTCTTCCATGCTCCACACAGGTATTTTCTGCTAAGCCGCCCACCTCTGTCCCACCATCTATGAGCTTCATCCTTCCCCATTTATCTGCCATTATACGTGGCCTGGCTGATATTCCATGAGGTTGGGTCCCTTTCACATTCCCTTCTTGTTCTAGCCCTTCTGACCCTGAGCACGCTGTCTCTCCCTCCCTGAGTGTTTGCCCTTTCTGGGGTGTGTCCACCCCTGTGCTTTTATCCATATGTTTTCTACCCCCGTTGTTCTTATCTGAAAGGGCATCCCTCTTTCCCCGTTCTCCTGAGCCTTCCTGTGCATTTGCTTCTCTTATTTCCCCGGAGTACTCCTCAACTCCATTGTCCTGATTTTCTCCCCCATTTAGTGCCCCTAGTGGAGCATATCTGTTTTTCTGTTCCAAGCCCACTGCCTGTTTCCCTCTGACTGGGGCTCCTCACCCTGCTTTCTCATCCCTACCCTTCTGTGCAGGCTTTGGACCTTTGTACTTTATCTCCTGCCAATCCCCCTGGTTTCTCTTGTGTCCCATGCCACCTTTTTCTGAGTTCCCTGTAGTCCCCCTTGTGCCATCCCCTTCCACTCCTTCATTGCTTTCATACTCATTTGTTTTCTGCCAGTGTCCATCCTGTATTCCCCTGCCTGTTGCTGTGTTTGCTCTGTCCCCCCAAAACTCCCCCTTTAATCGTTCTTGCTCCCTCAGCGGAACCCCTCCTGTCCTCCCCTCTACCCCACTCCCTTTCCCAGCCTAGTGTCCATCTCAGCCATCTCACCTCCTCCCTTAGCTGCTCAAGCTGTCTACATACCATACAACCCCCCCATTTTCCAAGCTATATCCTGTACCATGGCTGACCCACAACCAGTGCATCCTACCACCCTCCCAAAGATGCCCCCAGCCCTTGTAGCCTGGGGACCATGCCTCAGACCTGCCTCTGCCCTTCTCCATTGCCCCCCCACTTTGGTTGCCTCTCCATTTTCCCTATGGCCTATCACAAGCTTTAGATTTCAGACCCTAGAATGAATTTCCATGTTCAAAATACCAGCATCTAGATCCTGTGGCAGGCTGGATGGGCCTTGCAGTCCTTATCTGCTGTCAACTTCTATGTTTCTGTGGCTTTAGATTCCAGACCCTGAAGCGATTACCACCTTCAAAGTACCAGACTCCACAGTACCCTAGAAACTGAGTACCTTGGAAACCTCAGCCTCTTTGTGTGGCAGCAGAAAATACAGCATGATAAATATAGCATAAGTGAAAATATAGCGTAAGTGTCCAGGTTCCCTTGTAGTTGTTGCAGTGTCACAGGTTCCCCGGTTTAACTGCCAGGCCCTCCACAGCATCTACTGCGATTTCCCCCCTAGTTCTGCAGAACCATTTATAACCATATAAGCCCCATATATGTCACAGTACCTTAGCTCTGAAGAAAAAATGAGTTCTGGATTTATCAGCACAATAGAAGTCCCAATTATGTCCCAGTACTTTAGCTCTGAAGATGAAATGAGCCTCAGTGTCAGAGCTCCTTTGCAGTTGTTGCAGTGCCTCAGTTTAGTCCCTGCTAGCACCCAAAGACATCCACTTCACCATCCTGGAAGCCTCTGTCCCACAGCTTTTCTTTTGCCACCTTTCCAGCTCTACTCCACCCCATCCTGACCTAATTGGTGAAGCCACTTTCTGGGAGTGGTTTTGCTGGTTCATTAAACATGGAGGTGGTGTCGGATGGGTGGGTGGGAGAAACAATAGGATGCACTTATTGCTCTCACTTCCCTGGTAAGTGGCTTGGCACAGGCTTAAATAGCTCAGCTGCAAGTCCCAGTTTTGTACTCTTTGGCACTCTCTCCTTGGACTGGCTCCAGCAGGAGCCCCTCTGCTTCCCCTTGCTGCTGGCCACCTGCTCCAATTTGCAGCCATGCCACTGAAGGTCTCCACTGCTGATGTGGCCACTGAAAGTCCCTACTGCCAATGCGGCCCCCTTAAGGTCTCCACTACCGATGCAGCTTGTTCCTCGGCTATGAACACCTCTCTCGAACTTGAGGCTATGGCTGCCAAAAGGTCCCCACTGCAGATGCACTTACAGCTCTCACTTCTCTGGTGTGTGGCTGGGCCCAGGCTTAAATAGCCCAGCCACAATTTCCAATTTTGCACCCTTTGGCACTTTAATCTTGGATTGGCTCCAGCAGGAACCCCTCTGCTTCCCCTTGCTGCTGGCCTCTTGCTCCAATTTGCGGCCATGCCACTGAAGATCTTTGCCACCGATGTGGCTGCTGAAAGTCTCTGCCACCAACGTAGCCCCTGAAAGTCTCCACCACTGATGCAGCTTTTTCCATGGCTACAGTCACCTCACCTGAACTTGCGGTTATGGCCACCGAAAGTACCTCACCACAGATGCGCTTTCAGCTCTCTCTTCCCTGGTGTGCAGCTGGGCCCAGGCTTAAATAGCCCAGCCACAAGTTCCAATTTCATGCCCTTCGGTGCTCTCTTTCCTTGGATTGGCTCCGGCAGGTGACCCTTTGTTTCCCCTTGCTGCTGGTGGCCTGCTCCGATTTGCAGCCATGCTGCTGAAGGAATCCACCACTGATGTGGCTTCTGAAAGTCCCCACCACCGAGATAGCCCCTGACAGTCTTCTCCGCCAATACGGCTTGTTCCGCGGCTATGACCACCTCCTCTGAACTTGCAGATATGGCCACAGAAAGGTCCCCACTGCAAATGTGCTTAAAGCTCTGTCTTCTACCTATAAGTCTTAAAACTCCAAAGCTCCTAGATAGGTTCTGGAGAAAATATTCTGAGGTCAAGAACTCTCCTATTTGGTTCCCCTTTACTTCTAGTCCCCTCACCAAACACACTGAAATTCTGGGAATGAAGAGTTTTTTTTTTGGGCTGCAGCAAAGTGTGAGGTTCAGGGCTGACCTGAACCCATTTTTGATTCTGAGCTAATTTGGACTGGGGTTTGTGTTTTTTTTAAATTGCAACTAAGACAATTGGACTCTGGTACACAAGATCTGCTAATACCTTTTTCATTGGTCAAGACTGTGGTATAATATTTTACCTGGGGAACCAAAAGCCTGGTATATATGTGGCTCCCAGGTACATTTAAGCAATGTCTGCAACCAAGTACAGTGTGGACTATGGACAGGCTTTGGTCTTGTGAGTTTGCACTATGAGAACATTCTGATAAGCAACCTATGCGATGAGAGGGATCATGCTTACAGGTCTTGTCCACATGCAGCAAATAATGGTAGAAAACAACTGAAGAAGCATCCTGGGTAAACAGAAAAGAATTTATAGCAAAGTATAGTGAGCACTGCCTTTGCAACTACTCCATCCTCTAATGTTGCCTGTAGTTATTTCCTGAATAACACTCTGAACATGCTGATGGACAAGTACATTCCACCTAGGATGTGGGATGTGTCTTGGCTATGCTCCCATGAGAGATTTGAGGTTCATAACAATAGGAAACATAAAGGCTTGGATGAAAGAGTATGTCCAAGATAGGGATTTGAAACTCTTTTAGAGACCTAGGAACATTTGTTTTTGGAATGCACTTATATAAAGGATTTTTGGTAAAGGATTGCTCTTGCATGGCAGGAATCTCTGTTCTCCTCCATTCACTATGAGGAAATTTTGTTCTGTAATATAATACCTGATTAGCAAAGACACCACCAAGCTTTGTGATATTCCACTATTACATTTTTCATTTGGCAGGTAAGATGCTAATAAGTACAGCAGCAGTCTTTTCAGTTCTGTTACAGATCTAGAGATGGATTCACAAGTGGGGACACAGGGTATGCAGCAATTGATGCATGGGATTGAGAATCCCAATCTCCAGTCAGGAGAACATCACAAGCCCCATGCGCCACATGTTTGGTGCACCCAGGGTCTTATGGCATTCACAGTCCTTCGTGAATCTAGTCCCTAGAGAGTATAATTTCTCTTCCTATCCAAAGGTATATAGAACAGGAAATGGAGCCAGATATTGAGAGACTCTCAACTGCGTTTATGGAGGGGCATGTTCGATATTTTTTCAATCTAAATTGTATATAATCCTTGTTTGCTGCTGTACATATGTTCTTCTTTTTAGCTGTTTCTTCCTTTTGTTTTCTATCATTGTTTTGTATAAAATATGTCCCTAACACATATCCTGTGTGTATTGATTTTTGATTTCCTTTTAATAGCTGCATCACAGAAATACGTTTTTTTTGTCTTTATTTGATCTTCTGTCTACCTATCTTAATAATTTGATTTTGTTTCTGTATGTAATTGTACATAATTTAATTTTAATATAATCCCCCTACTATTCTTCCACCACCTCCTCTGTGCTTGGAATCCAAGATCTATGGGTGTGCTTCAATCTGTTTTGGGGGAGTCATTTGAACCCCATTAAAAGGGACCATACATACACTAAAATTTTAGAGGGTGATCTGGGGGTGGTTTAATTCATCTGCTATCATATTTTTCTACTGGTTTTTTTTGTTTGTTTTGTAATATTAATTTTTTTTCTCTGAGCTGGATAAGCCTTGGGTACTCATCCTGGATTCCTGGTTGCAGGTTCACATGGGATTCTGGCATGTGTCTCAATTGGCATGTTATCAGATATGGGATGGGCCAATCCCTGGATTACTCTGACTAACACTTTTTAAAGAATAGGCAATGGAAATTGTCTTTATATCTTTTTGTTTGTCCTTCCAGGCATGCATTGTACTAGCATGTGGTGTCCTCCTTTTTACTGTACCTCTGTGTTTCTGTGTTTAGCCAGGAATCGGGATTCCTTCAGAAGAGGTGATATCTACTCTGCAAAGCCCTAGAATGCTGAGTAAGATCAGGGATATTTTGTGGGCTTGCTGTCATGAGGTACTGAATGTAAATGGGAATCACATACACAAGAGTCTGGTGGTGTGGGGTGTCACTGTTCTGAATGCCAGGGTCAGAGGAGACCATCTCCCATTTGTTTTTTTCTTGCTGTTATATGTTCAGTTTCATGGACTTAGTCACAGTAGCTTGAAGGGAGCCCCTCTTCCAGGCAATGACTTATGACATCTTGATGTTTAGTTTTCGCACAAGGACTGGGGGGTCTGGAGTAGAAGGACCCTAGAAGTAATAATCACCTGCTTTAAAGGACTCCTAAATAAGTTTTATTTTTATAATTGTGGCACATTTCACTTACCTGTTATGAAGAGTATGATCTGATCTTTCATGTGGTGCAAATTTTGAATTCCAGTGCTTCTCCGTTGTCCCATCACACCGTTCACAAACATTACTTCCTCCCGTGATTTTTTTTCATGCCATCTCAGCTTATTTTTTCATCTGTGTCTGCTTCCCTGACCTTTCTAAGCGCCCATGTGTCTCTGAGTGTTGAGGTCATGCTGTATGGGATGACATCAATGGAGCCACATAAGCCACCAGATTAGAAGTGCTGCCCTCAAATGCAGTCTATGATGTGTTCCTGGACTGTAATGTACAGTATTTTTTTTTTTTTGAAATTTAAAAGGCTTTATTAAGTTTCAAATACATGCAAACAGTGAAAATGGAACATATAACATGCACTGGTCAAAATCCCCCCACCACCCCTCCTTACCTTCCCTCCCCAATTAACCCCCCAGGAGTGTTCCCAACCCCAAACAAGTTAACTAGACAAAGAAGACAAAGCTAGGGTATTAAGCTGAAATATGCAAGAGAGGTGAGGGGAGAGCAACAGTACGTAAACTCATGGGCAGTTCAAATAAAGGTCATAAAACTTGCTCCACTTTTTATTGAAGAGAGCCAAATTGTGAAGGATACTAGCAATCAGGCGTTCTATTCTGTGACAAAATGATAGCTCATGCAGCTACTCCTGGTACAAAAGAGGAGATTGATCTAGCCAGTGCCTAATGGTCAACTTTTTCACCGCTAAAGAGATTACGGTGATATGATAGCTCCATTCTTTAACCACAATCTGGCTATAATCACCTATAAGGCAAGTCTCTGGGGGAAATTAGATCTTCCAAGCCTAACAATGAGTCAGCTCAGTTCTCAGTCAGGGACCAGAGCAGAGCCTCTTTCTCACAGTGCCAGAAAACATGCAAGAGAGTGCCCTCTGCTCTGCCACATCTAGTACATAGAGAGGAGCTGAGGCACCCCATCTTTGCCAGCTTAACTGGGGTATAATACATGTTATTTAGAATGTGAAATTGGGTAAGCCTAAGCCGTTCCTGGGTAGTGTATCTATAGAGGTCCCTCCAGACATGCTCCCAATTAAGACTAGCATTTGGTAACAGGACCTCCCAGACCCTAGGACCACTGGGAGTGACAGGGGTGAGTTTGTCGAGGATGAGTGAGTAAATCAGGGCAATACCATGAGGTTTGTGAGCTAGGTCTTTTAGAGGATTAAGGAATTCAGAGAAATCCATGAGAGCAGGGGTAGAGCCAAAAATTCAAAGCAATAAGTGTTGTAGTTGGAAGATCTTGAAAATCTCTGCAGGTCCCAGGTGGAGCTTCTGTAATATCTCTGGTGAAGAGAGGAGGGATCCTTGAAGGTAGAAGTCTGCTACCTTTATCTCAGACAGCTGTGGAAGTCAGGAGGCTATAATTGTGAGTCCGCCAATCTTGATGTTGCTGTTGAAAAGAATTGATTGAGAAGTATCCTTGGTGAGAGGTAACTTGAAAAATGCACAGAGTTGTGAGAAGACTTTGATAGAGACTCCAATTATGGAATCCAGGAGAGGCTCTGATAGGGTTCTCCTGGGGGAGAAAAGAATGGCAGATCCAGAACAACTGTGTTTACTAGGGCTGTGCTAATACCTTTTCCTGAATATTCAACCGAATATTCGGTATTCGTTATTTGGTATTCGGCCAGAAAAGGTGTTTATTTAAAGAAACTTTAAAAAAGCACTTTAACAACACCGTTAATCACCCATTAAACCTGGTGTAGCATATACACCTCAATGAGACTTCAACCACCAACACAGAGCTCTCATTAAAGGGACACTGTCAACCTGTTTTTCATCATATTATTTCCAGTTGAAACCTCACATTTTATGATTGCTTACCCTCTCTAAAATTCACTGATGTTGCTGTTTGTTTTGTCTGTCTCCGTGTTTAATAGAACTGAAATGCATGGCAGTGTATATTTATAAACAACCTTGTTTTTGTTTACAGTCCTCGTTCTGTTCTTACTGCATGCTTCTTGAGCAATAGAAACACACCCAAAAAGTTCAGTCACTGATAAGGAAGTAGCCTCCCAAACTCACACAGCATCATGAGGGGCTAGACTGTTTTGCAGGTGTTCCCAAGTCCAGGAAAGATGTATTTGGAGCTGATCAAGGAATGTAAGCAAATCTGTTTTGGTGTGATAACACCAGTATGTTGGACAGTCTGTTTTTTTATTTTTGTAAAGAAAATATGAGTTAAAATCAAACTACCAGCTACATCAACAATCTTTACACAATGTTGGCAATCATAAAATATGTTTTTTAAACTAGGGTCACTTTGAGACCTAAGGGGGTTGACAGTGTCCCTTTAATGCAACACAAGCTACATGCGGCACACTCGATCCACCACACCAATTATATAGCACTCCAAAAACTATATCAAGCATTGCATTGGGTCAGCACTGGAGGGTGCTCATGGTCACAGAAATGATAGCCCATGATATGGGCATCGGCAATTGAGTGCTTGCAATAACGGCAACTCAATCCTGGTGCATGTCAAAGGGCCACTGCTGAGGAAGGGTGACTGGATAGGGAGGTGGGTGCATAGGCGACAGGACAATCCTATGTGTATGCGTGTGCGGGGGTCCAGTGTCATGGAAGGGAGGAGGTTGGCCTGGTGTGGTTGGTGTGGGGCTGCCGAGCTGGCCCCTGCGTTGTTGGTGGTTGTCAGCCCTAAAGCTGCAAGGGTTCTGGAGTTCAGGTCCAGGCACGCCTACATTTTTATGTACTTGACCCCCAATTTTTCCTCCAGATTTTTCACCCCCCTGGAGTTAATAATTCTTTAGTGGGAGGGGGTGTAGGGCAATGCAGGGGGCACAGCCCACTGCATGAACAATCAAAATATAAGTCCCTGGCACTGTTTTCCTGTGCGTTGGGGGTGTACATCACTGAAATAGATTTTCGGTGATATATACTTTCCCTGCCACCAATCACAATTGAGCTTTCGTGGTTATCACATAAATCCACAGACACGGAGTAGATAATGGTTTGGCCATGGGCATAAGAATAGTGGTAACAGTGGCTGCCATAGTGGTGACAGCTGAAAGGGTGGCTGCTGCATGAATGGCACCTGTGGTGGTGGGAAGCACACTGACTATAGATGTAGCAGCCATAGTGATAGCAGTGGGTGGTGTCTGCTGCTTCCTGCACAAAGCATATATGCACTAATGCCCTCCTACTACTGCACAAAAGGATGTGACAGTGAATCTATAGATGGAACAGGTGGTGACACCAGTAGTAATAGTACTGCTGGTTGTATTAGTAGTAGTAGTACTATTCCCAATGCTACAAGAACTAAAAGGCTTGCTTGGGGAGAAAAATATTTGAGACCATCAAAGAGACACCTGTCTGTCATTGTCCATGTAGTCTATCTCACCACCTTCTCTGGAATTGTATTATGTATCAATAGTATACAGTGGAGCAAGACAAAATGCAGTTCAGCACTTTGCAGTAAATGCTGTCACAAAATATTGGATGACTAGAGGGCTTAATTGCCATTGAATTACATTGCTCCTTGCAATATACTGCAGCACTTTGCAGTAATTTTGCAGGCTTGGGAAATAATTGAGACTGGTGATGCCACACTAGTAACTGGAATATTTCAGACATGTGAAATACTTGGGACTGGTGATGCCACACTGGTAACTAGAATATTCCAGGCATGGGAAATACTGGAGACTGGAGATGCTATACTGGTAACTGGAATATTTCAGGCATGGGAAATACTTGAGAATTGTGATGCCATACAGGTGACCCAGAACATTTCAATCATGTGAAATATTTGAGACATGTGATGCTATAATGGTAACTGGAATATTCTGGCCATGTGAAATACTTGAGACAAGTGATACCATACTCATAACCATAATATTTCAGTCATGTGAAATACTTGAGACAAATGATACCATACTCGTAACTGTAATATTTCAGTCATGTGAAATACTTGAGACTGGAGATGTCACACTGTTAACTGCCATATTTCAGGTGTGGGAAACACTGAGACTGGAGATGCCACACTGTTAACTGCCATATTTCAGGCATGGGAAATACTGAGACTGGAGATGCCACAATTGTAACTGCCATATTTCAGGCATGGGAAATACTGAGACTGGAGATGCCACACTTGTAACTGCCATATTTCAGGCATGGGAAACAGTGAGACTGGAGATGACACACTATTAACTGCCATATTTTATGCACGTGACATACTTGAGACTGGTGATGCCACACT
This sequence comes from Neoceratodus forsteri, assembly GCA_016271365.2. Lineage (NCBI taxonomy): Eukaryota > Metazoa > Chordata > Ceratodontiformes > Ceratodontidae > Neoceratodus > Neoceratodus forsteri. The sequence continues at coordinate 564,358,551 of CM028132.1, forward strand.
GGTAACTGGCACCTGGAAAGCTGTTAAAGGGATCGATGGAATATGGGCATCAGCAACACAGGGGATGAGAGATGTAGCAACACCAGTTGAGGATTTTGTGTTGGGAACAGCAATCAATAGGTGGGTGGCAGTTTTAGGCACTGGGAACTGCAGGGTATGCTCGTTCAAAAGAATACACCATAACAGTGGAAGTAATAAAGGAAAAGGGTGCTGGTCACAGATTTGTGTTAGCATGACTTTGAATATGAATGTTAACATGTTGTGCTTATTTGCTAACAGAACAATGATGGTTAACACAGAATGGCTTGTGTATGGGTCAATGCTACAACACACAAATGTTGTATCCAGTACAAGACAATTATTTAATGCAATTGTTAGTGGCCATATGTGCACCCAAAGTGAGGTAGATTTATTTTTATAAACACAAGTTGTTTGACATGTGCTGGGTCAAGTGAGGATCGGTGAGGTTCCATCATATCCCCAGCAGTGCTGAACATTTGTTCAGATGGTACACTGTTAGGGGGGCAACTGATCTATTTAAGGGCCAACTGTGCCAAGTGCAGAAATGCTTTCATCCTTTTGATCCAGTACTCCACTGGATTTATGGAGCATGACTCCCGAGGCTCATTGAAATAACTGTTCAGCAGCTTGAGTGCCGACTGTGGCTGCTGTTCTGTTCTCTTCCGCTGCTCAGCCTGTAATGATGAGCTGAGTTCAGACCAACAGTCACCCTCCTTCTCAAGGTTTTCCACACTGCTTTCAGTTTGTGATACTGAGACTGGCTCATCAATAGGGTTACCTGCAGGTCTCATCGACCCAAGGATGCAGAAAATAAGTTTTGAGCACATCTGCTTCTGAAAGTCTGTAACCCTGTGAGTGGGCATTATAAGGTATAATACCTCACACTTGAAACGTGGATCAGACATAGTAGCAAATATGTGCTTTTTATTGGAACAGAGATCAGAAAATCTAACTTCTAGTTCTGTGGTGATGTTTTCCACAAGGGATATCACTGTTCCTGGTATCTGGTTTGGATCTTTCTCAACATTTTCACTGAAGCTCCTCATGGCTTTTTTCAGGATCTGTACAGCAGGAATTACCTTACTTAGCAGTGCAGAATCAGAGCTAAGTTCATGAGTGTTCCTTTCAAATGGGGCTAAAACCTTTACCAAGCCCTCAATCACAGCCCAGTCCTGCTGTCCAAGTACTCACCCTATAGCAGTTTCCATGCTCATCTCATGCAGGGCCCGCTTTTGCTCCAGAAGCCTTTGCAGCATGTAGTAGGTAGAATTCCACCGGGTCTGTACATCCTGGATGAGATGATGCTGCGGCATTTGAAGATGCTCTTATAGCTGATGCAGATGGTTTGTGGCTTTCACAGAGTGATGGAAGTGGCTACATATGCTTCTGGCAACTTTGACTGTGTGATCTGCCTCTGCTGTGTTTGCCAAAGCCTTTGTTGCCACCAAATTTAGTGTATGAGCAAAGCAGCATATCCCCTCAAAATTGTCATCTCTAAGTGCTTTTATCATATTTGTGGCATTGTCTGTGACCACAAACCCTACCTGCAAATTGTTGCCATCAATCCATGGGCTCAACATCTCTTGCAGGAATGACAGTATGTTTATAGCCCAGTGATCCTTTTCCATAACACTGACATCTAGCAAAGCAGACCTGCAGGGAGAGGGGGACAAGACAGAACCAGCACCAGTACCACCATCACCACCAGTGACTACCACATCTGCAATACACCAGTGTGCTTTCAGTGACATATATGCATGATTTGAATTCATGCTGGTCCATATGTCAGCTGTGCAGTGGAAAACTCCACCAACAGGCTGAGCTAGTAGTTTGGCAAATTCTTTTCTCAAATCATGGTAAATGTTGGGTACTACAGTACATGAAAATGTGGTTCGTGATGGTATATTATACCTAGGGTGCAAATGCTGCAGCAGCCAAAGGAAACCTGTGTTTTCCACAATGAAAAATGGCTGCAGATCCAAGGCCATCATCTCACCAATTAAATTGGTGATCTGCTGTGCTGTTGGGTGTGATGCCTGGTATTTGGTGCGGGCATGGAAGGCTTGCATGATGGGTGTAGTCAAAGCGGTACCACATCGCATTGATTTTGACTTTGAACCCATGGTGGAGGGTGTTGCAATAATAGATGATTGAGCAGAAGAAGGCAGAATGGGTGATGCTCCTGTACGGGGATGTGCTATAAGTGGTGTAGGGGGAGTTGAGGGCACACTGTCTATCTCAGTAATAGGATCACTAACAATGCTTTGTGCATCTACTGGACCAGTACCAGAAGAGGAGCTGACAGGCACATGTTGTGGAGGGGGAGAAACAGCTATGGATCATTGAAGTGCACTGGGGTGTTTCATTCGGAGATGGTTCATCATTGTTGTTGTTGTGAGATTTGAAAGGTTTTTACCATGACTTATAGTACAGTGACACACACAGCATACTGCCTTTGTTGGATCATATTTTACAACACCAGCCACACCACACTTTTCCTTGCACTGACAGTGGAAGTACAGGCTCCAGTAGGGCAACCATGGGCATGTTTTGCCCCTTCCTCTTATCAGACCTGGGTGCAGTGGATGCAGTTGTTCTACCCCTTTCTTTCTCTGCAACAGATGTAGTTGTAAAACTACTTTGTGTATCAGATGGAGTTGAACTTGACACAACTCTTTGAAAGGACAGGGTGGACTGTTTGGTTTTTATGTTTGCTTGCACGCATGTGCAAGGAACATAATGCCATCATCCGAGTTTTCGGAGTTCATCCCCTCTTCAATTCAGTCAGTATTTGGCGGAGCGACTCAGTCCTCCATGCATGCTGGAGCTGTCTATGACAGCTCCAAAAGTACAGTGGCATACAGTTGAAAGGGGAGCTACGCTCAATGAGCAGCGATCAGATATCGCCTGCTCATGCGCAGCTCCCCTACACCACACACACACACACACACACACACACAAGCATAATGCATGCTGCCCCCCAGCACACACTGTATAGCTGACGGGGTGCCCATTCCCCGTCGGTTCCACTGTCCTCCCCTTCCAGAGTACGGTGCCAGCTGGGAGCCCACAGTGTGGCAATACGTGCTATAATAGCGGTGCCCAATCCCCGTCGACTCCATGCCCCCCGAACCAGCCATCCTTGTGCCACTCTGGGAGCCCACCCCAGTGTGGCAAACATCCCGCGTCATCATTTAAAAAAAAACAACCTGTGAAAAAAAGCGATCCCACGCAGTCTCTGCCCCCCACAACGGTACCACCACTGCGCACTTACTCTCCCCTACACCCTCACTCCATACTTACCTCGACCTCGGCGCCACGATCTTCGGTGGACCGGGAACATGTCTGCACTCTTCAAAGCCGACCGCGAACTGAGGAAATGCCAATAAGCTGTATAATGGGATAGATAGGGTTTTTTCAACTTTGTTGCATATCTCAGGCATTTTTTGGAATTTTTGCACCAAATTTTCAACATGGGGTTTTTGGGACCCCTTCTCATGACTGCTGTCACTGTCATGGCATTATTCAGGCCCAAAGGATGATTTCGCAGTCACTGTGCAAATCACCTTCGGACTGATTAACGAAACAACACTGCCAGTGTTCATAAGGTGGGCTCTCAAGAAGCCTATTTTGAAAATTTGGTGGAAAAATTCCAAAGTGGCTGTTTTACTAAGTGCATTGCGAGTTCCTATGCTGTCGTAAGTTCGAATTTTCAATATTTTCACTCCAGATTTTCAACATTTCCACTTACCACACCTCTTATGAGTAGTATAGCTGTCATTTTCACATCTCACCCAAAATGTGCTTCTGCCCATGTAGCGCACAATGGCACAGTAAGTGTCTTGAAATCAATGTATGGGACAAATAAAAAGAAAATCACAGTGACACTGTTCATGAGCAGAGGTCTTAAAATGGCTATGTTGAAAATTAGGTGAAAAAATTCCTAGAAATGACTGTTTTACAAGCGTCGTTATTTTGCAGTTCCTCACTGCGCTACGTAAGTTCATAAATTTTCAATATTTTCACTCCAGATTTTCAACATTGCCATTTTACCACACCTCCTTATGAGCAGTACAGCTGTCATTTTTCACATCTTGCCCAAAATGTGTTTCCACCCATGTAACGCACAATGGCGCAGTCGATGTGCGAAATCAATGTATGGGACACATTAAGAAAATCACAGTGATACTGTTCATGAGCATAGATACATAGACAGTGTTGGCAGATAAGGGCCTATGGCCCACCCAGTCTGCCCATTTGAGCTTGTAAGTTCAGTTTATGTTTTCCTAGAAGTCTGTTGCCCCTTACCCCTGACCTCCAGAATTCCTTTATGTCTATCCCATGCATTCTTTAATCCCATGACTGTTTCAGCCCCCACCACTTCCTCTGGCAGGGTGTTCCACTTGTCCACCACCCGTTCTGTGAAGAAATTCTTCCTCATGTTCCTCTGAATTGTCCTCCCTCCAACTTCATCCCATGCCCTCTAGTCCTGAACATCTTTTCGCTTAAAAATAGTGTATTCCTGCACCCTGTTCCTCCCTGTAAGATACTTGTATGTCTCTATCATATCCCTCTCTCCTCCTCTCCTCCAGGAGTACATGTTCAGTTCCTTCAACCTGTCTTCATAGGACTTGTGATGCAATCCATGCACCATCTTTGTTGCCCTCCTCTGAACCTTCTGTACCCTGTCTATGTCCTTACATAGGTATGGTCTCCAGAACTGTACACTGTACTCCAGGTGGGGCCTCACTAGTGTCTTGTATAGCGGAATTATGAACTCCCTTTTCCTGCTGGTGATGCCCCTGCCTATACATCCCAGCATCCTATTTGCTTTACCTGTTGCCTTGTCACACTGTTTCCCTACCTTGAGGTCATCAGAGATGATAAACCCCAAGATCCCTTTCCTGCTTGGTGCATGCTATACCTCACCCCCAACTGATATATTGTGCCAGGGTTTTTGTGTCCCATATGCATTATCTTGCACTTCTTTGGATTGAATTTCAACTGCTAAACCCCTGACCATTCTTCAAGTTTCTGCAGGTCCCTTCTCATTCTGTCTACACCTCTGGTGTGTCTACTCTGTTACAGAGCTTTGTGTCATCAGCGAACAGTGAAATTCTGCCTTCTAGGGTCCTGCTAATGTCACTGATGAAGATTTTGAATAGTACCTGTCCCAGCACTGATCCCTGTGGTACCCCACTGGTCACTCTTCCTCTGTGGAGTGACAGCCATTTACCACCACCCTCTGTGTCCTGCCACCCAGCCAGTTACCTACCCACCACACTACTGTCCTGCCCACACCCATATTCCCCAGTTTGTGTAATAGTCTTCTATGTGGCACAGTGTCAAAGGCCTTGCTGAAGTCCAGATAGGCCATGTCAACTGCCCTCCCCTGATCCACCTCCCTAGTCACGCAGTCAAAAAATTAAACGAGGTTGGTCTGACATGACCTCCCCCTGGTGAAACCATGCTGTCTTGGGTCCTGTAGTCCATCGACAACCAGATGTTCCACCAATCTCTCCTTCAGTAGTGCTTCCATGATCTTCCCCACTACCGAGGTGAGGCTGACTGGTCTGTAGTTCCCTGCTTCCTCTTTGTTCCCACTTTTGTATAAGGGACTACATCTGCTGTCCTCCAGTCTTGGGTACCTCCCTGTTTCCAGTGATCGGCTAAGTAGGATAGCCAGAGGTTCAACCACCACCTCTTAGTTCTTTAAGGACCCTGGGTGCACCCCATCTGCCCCATTGCTTTATCAACTCTTATTACTCCAGTTCCTTCAGGACCTTTTTCGTAAAGGACTTGTGTCCATTTCTGCACCATTCTCACCCCTTGTACTCCCTTCAGACCCATTACCCTCCTCTTCCTCAGTAAAGACTGAGCAGAAATACCTGTTCAATATGTCAGCTTTACTGTTGTCATCCTCCATGCGGCCCCCATCCTCCCCCTTCAGTCTCACTATCCCTCCCTTTGTCTTTCTTTTTTCACTTATGTACCTGTAAAAGGTTTTGTCCCCTCTACCCACTGATTTTGCAATGTGTTCTTCTGTCTGAGCTTTGGCTTCCCGTACTGACCTCCCTGCCTCCCTTTGCTTCTCCTGGTACTTCTCTCTATCCCCTTTTGCCTGTGTCTTTTTGTATTGCCTGAATGCAGTCTTTTTGGCTTTCACTTTCTTTGCTACCTCTTTGGAAAACCATAATGGTCTCCTTTTCCTTTTCCTCTTGCTAATCTGCTTAATGCATAATTCTGTTGTTCTTGTAATCCCCATTTTAAATACTGCCCACTGTTCCTCAACCCCTGATTCCTGTCCCATTCCCTTTAATGCCTCTTTCAAGTATCTCCCCATTTTCCCAAAGTCTGGCCCCCTAAAATCCAGGCTAAGTGTTTTTGTAGAGCAGAGGTCTTAAAATGGCTATGTTGAAAATTTGGTGAAAAAATTCCTAAAAATGACTGTTTTACGAGCGTGCGTTGCACAGTTCCTATGCATGCTCATAAGTTTGTGAATTTAATATTTTCACTCCAGATTTTCAACATTGCCATTTTATTACACTTCCTTATGAACAGTACAGCTGCCATTTTTCATATGTCACCCAAAATGCGTTTTTGCACATGTAGTGCACAATGGTGCTGTTGGTGTGTGAAAACAATGTTTGGGATAGATTACGAAAAATCACAGTTACACTGTTCATGAGCAGAGGTCTTAAATTGGCTATGTTGAAAATTTGGTGACAAAGTCCATAAATGACTGTGTTATGAGTGAGCATTGCGTGTTTCCATGCACCGTAAGTTCATGACTTTATAATATTTTCAGTCCAGATTTTCACCAGTGGCATTTTTCCACACTTCCTCATGAACAGTACAGCTGTCATTTTCACAACATGGTCGAGGTGTTTTCACACTTTCAGCGAGAGATGAGTGGTCGCTGGGAAATCATTGTTCGGGACAGATAAAGAAAATCACAGTGACACTGTTCATGATCGAGGCACCAAAATGCCTGAGTTGACAATCTGCTGTAAAAATCCCAACCTAATTGAGATATGGTGTATGCTGTACAGTTTCTATATACGCCGTGACTTCACCAGTTTTTTAATATTTTACTGCAGATTTGCAACATTGCCATTTACACCTCCCCATGAACAGTACAGCTGTCATTTTTTACATCCTGTTTGGAATGTTTTTGCACCTGTGGTGCTAAATGCCATAGTCACTGTGCATAAGCAGCTTTCGGCTAACAAACTGATATTGCCACTGTTCATGAGGTGGGGTCACAAAAAAACCATGTTGAAAGTTTGTAGTGAAAATACCAACGAATGCCTGAGGTATTAGGGTTTCCAACCATAACGCCCAACCCTGTAGAGAATGACAGGCATCAGGGTGTGACTTGGGATTCTTTGCCTGTAATGCTCATACCATTCCACACCCCAGCCAGTGAGAGGCATCGAGATGCCCAGCTCTTCGCCCCAAAGTTCACCCCATTCTCCATATCGCACTCATCTCACTGTATTTCCTAATGGAATGGGTGCGATAGGCCAAAGACCTAAGGAACACCATGACACTTGTCAGTGTCTGCAGGTGGGGTGGTGAAATGGCATGGCGGTTATGCCTGACGCACCAAAAGGCACACCTCCTCAATGCCTGTCACTCTGCAGGGTGGTGGTGGGGTTGGCTTCAGTTCAATACTTCACTGCCATTCCTATTACGCAGCTCTGTAACTTCTACACTACCACTGCCAATGCCAGCAAGCAAACATTCGGCATTGACAAATGCTTGTTTTGTTTATTTTTTTTAGGAAGAGGAGGAGGGTGACCCTGACTGGCCTGCTTGCCACGACAAGAAGCATTGCATTTTTTGGCAGCTGCACATTCACGCTTCTCACACAGATATGCTGCATATTCAGCCTCATTGCCAAATTCACTTAGGTGGGTATTACTGACAGATGATGTACTTAGCAAGTCTTGAGGCTCTGATAAATATTCAGAGCTAGATGGATGCTCTTCTTCGGAATCCTCCACTTCAGCAAAAGGAAATGTGGTGCGCGGAAACTTGCGAGGCTGAGCAACAGTACGTTTTAGCAACACAATTTGTGCAGTCGTCGTAACAGTTGCATGGTCAGTACTAGTCACAGTACCTATGGTCATGGGCACAGTTGGCAAGGTAGTAGCACTGTCAACAGTAGTCCTGGTGCCAGAATTACAATCAGGAGTTACAGTAGAAGAAATTGGCATCATATTACAGCTAGTTGTAATACTGGCAGCAGTACTCATGGTGACAGCAGAACACTCAGGACTACTAATGGAGGCAAAGGTTGTGGTGACAGTGGCTGTGCAAGGAGCACAAATAACAGTGCACACTGTTATGGCAGTGGTGGTGTCAACAGTAGAAAAAGGATTTGCTCTGGTTTGCTGAAATCACAGCACTGGTGGTGGTGGGGAGGAGCACACTGATAGGCGATGTTGCCTCTATGGGGTAGTTGTGTGAACAGTACTACCACTGGTAGTGGGGGGTGGGTTCTTGTTCTTGTATGACTAAAGATGTCAGCTGTAAAGCCCTCCTACTTTTATAAAATGATGGTGCTGCAAATGCAGTACTAGTAATAGTAGTGGCAGCAGTTGTAGTTATAGTAGTACTAGTACTACCCCAATTTTACTGACAACAGGACCTGAAGGCTTATCAGGGGAGAAAACTATTTTAGAGTAGCAAATACGAACAGACCTTCTCTCACCCTGTTCCTCACCACTTACGACTGGTAGTGAAGATGATTTGCTTGGGCTGGACCATGCACATTCACGGGATTGATGAGATGTGGTCCGTAACTTACTGTGTATATTATTTGTGATTAGTGTTTTTGTTTATGTTGGTGCTTCTTGCAGAAAACAACAATAGCAACACCGCTTATGTAGCAGCTAATAAAGATAGGCTGATACTAGAGAGAGAGAGAGGGAGTCAGTAAACAACTTCTTACTTGTACAGTGTCAGTTGTGCAGTCATACAGTACAGCAATTCAAGCTTTTGAAGGTGCACCTAACAATTTACAACACACAGAACCCTGTAAGTCACACCTGACACATACAGAAATGCTAAAGCAGTTCACAGAAAATTTACGTGTACACACTCAAAGTAGTGCACACACAGGGGGCGAAGACACACAAAAAGGAAAAAACTCACATGCACAGTAGGCCATTCAGGTGCAGTGAGCTGTAGAGGGATGAGTCACCTATGACACCTTCTTTACTCAGTTGTACAGGGAACTGAGCCAAGAACCAGACTACAGTCAGCAACAATTCAGTGGGCCAAGCCTGACCCAGTGAGAAAAAAATATGCTGCTTTATAAATCACAAAAAAAAAATGAGTGCAGACAACTGTGCATGCACTTGCAGGACACAGATTACAAGAACAACAATACAACGCACACACAGATGATGTATGCACCGTTGTAAGATGCAACACAGACAAGAGGGAGTCAGATGACAATCACACCTCACTTTTGCAGGGAACCAAGCCTGGAACCTGATTATAGCAAAATACCAATTTGCTTCACAAAAGAAATAGAAAATACCACAGGGGCTGTATGTGGATTTGGAACAAAAAGCTAAGCAAGTACAGCAGTGGGGATGGGGCAGTGAGCCAAAGCTTGAGCCACTCACTGTTACTGAGTCCAGTAATAGTTACTCACTACATGCAAAAGCCAAACTGGACTTTGTTGACAAAAAAAATTCCTGATAAGAACTAATTGGTTCTTAAGCAAAAAATCAAACCACACTGCTTCAGCTGAGCTGTGAAACTGTAAACAGTGGGGGAGGGGAGTCAGCATGCAGCAGCACACACACAGATTCACTCACACACAGACTCTCCCTTTCCTTGAAAATGAGCCCAGTTTCAAGGATGAAAAACAAAACTGCAGTCAGGTGCAGTCACAAGGTGATCAGATGTAAAAACTGGATCACACACAAAACGTTTTTTAAACAGTTATAAAAGTTACAAGTGGTAAACTAAACAGAGCTAGCTCTCTGAGAAACAACTGTCTCCTCTCATCTACACACTCAGAGTGAGGAGATCACATGGTGTTCCTGGCTCTGAGCTCCAAAAACAGCCTCTGATTGACCAGTGAAGCTCTGTGAGATTTTGAAATCTCACCCACCGAATAGTACACCATGAATAGCAGCCGAATAGTAAACTATTCGGAACGTCCATCCGAATATTCAACAAGCCTACTATTCGTGGTATTCGGGAAATACTATTCAGACCATGCACAGCCCTAGTGTTTACACATAAGAGTAGATTCTGTTTGTAACCAGGGAGGCACATAAGTCCCTTCTGAGGGGACCAAGTGGAACGGAAAGACATTTACAGCATTTGTACAGTTGGCTGGCCAAGCAGTAAAATAAAAAATTAGGAAGCCTGAGGCCCCCAAACCCTTTACGGAGACTTAATTTAGTGTATGAGCATCTAGGAGATTTATCTGCCCAAATAAAGTTAGTAATAAAAGCTTTTATACATTTAAAAAAGGAGATAGGAAGCCATATGTTGAACATATTTAACAGATAAAAAATTCTGGGTAGAATGTTAATTTTTATTATATTGATCCTGCCCCAAAGGGAAATCGTGAGAGCTTTCCAGCATGCAAGGTCCTGTTGGAGAGTGACAACCAGGTTGTCCAAGTTAAGTTTCTTGGTGAGGGAGGTCTCATTGGAAAGGAAGATACCCAGGTATTTAATATATTTTGGGGACCATTTCATATCAAAGTGATCAAATTGAGCTCTATAAGTGTGTATGTTGAGGAGGAATATTTCAGGTTTGCCACAATTAAGTTTATAGTTGGAAAGGGAACTGTATTTGTCTATTACTTTTAGAGTTTCTGTGAGAGAGACATTGGGGTGGGAGAGGTGTAGCAGAATATCGTCTTCATAAACCGATACTCAGAACTGATTCACCCACTGGAATGCCAGAAATATTGGGGGATGTTTTAATCTGTCTAATTAAGGGCTCCAGATGGAGACTGAAAAGGAACGAGGACAAGGGGCAACTTTGACGGGTACCTGTATAGAGAGGAAAGTGGGAGGAGAGTACCCCATTGCAATATATTCTAGCTACTTGAGAAGAATAGATTACTTGAATCCACTGCAGGAAAGCCAGAGGAAACCCCATTCTCTGCAAAGTAGCATTTAAGAATGTCCAGTCCACTCTGTCGAAGGCTTTCTCCATGTCGAGTGAAATTAAAGCCATAGGGAAAGGGAAGTTCCTGGAAGCTAAGAAGATATGCTCAAGCTTACGTAAGTGATCTGCCAAGGACTCTCCTGGAACAGAACCTACTTGTTCTGGACTAAGCAGACAGGCCAAACTGTCCCTATCCTTGTGGCTAGAATTTTAGAGAGTATTTTAATATCATAATTGAGGAGAGAGATGGATCGGTAGCTAGATGGTAGACAGGGGGATTTGTCCAGCTTCAGAAAAAGAATGACTGTAGCTTCTGAAAGGGATGGATCTAAGGATTCAGCTGAAAACATATAACGGAAGGGCCGTAGTAAAAGAGAGGATAAGTCCTTGGACAATGTTTTGTAAAAGTTGGAAGGAAAGCCATCTGGGCCAGGGGCTTTATCTTGTGCTAAGCTGTGTATGGCTGCAGTAATCTCATTGAGTGAAACAAGGGAGGCTAAGAGGGTCTGCTGGTTACCCAGAAAGTGAGGGAGAGGTACTGTGTCCAGATAAGACTCTGTCTCTGCTTCTTCCAGTTGGGAGATGCGCTGTCCATATAATGCAGTATAATAAAGTTCAAATTCTTGGACTATTTCTTTGGGAACGGTTTTAAGGGAACTGTCTTGGGAAGAAATAGCTGCGATTAACCTAGAGTTTTCTAACTTTCTTAAGCGGAATGCTAGTAAATGTCCTGCCTTCTCCCCTTGTTCAATGTATTTTGACTGGGTCTTAAGTATAGCGTATTCTGCCTTATCTCTCAAGATGTCAGCGTACTTGTCTCTAAGGGAGAGTAGTGTGGTAAAGGAGTCAGGTGATGAAGATAGGGAGATAGAAGATTCTAACTCTCTTATATGGTTCAAAAGGAAGGTAGCTTCGCACTCACGGGCTTTCTTCCTTTTGGAAGCAAGACAGATTAACTCCCCTCTGAGAGTAAATATGAGAGTACACCACTCGTGGTCCCCTCTAGGAACTGTGTTAAGGTTAAGCTCAGTGAAGGACTGTATGAGGGATTTTATTTTAGAGACTACAAAGTCACCTTTGAGAAGCTGTGTGTTTAGCTACCATGTTGTATCCCATTGTAAGTCTGGAGTAAAATTTAACGAAACCCAAGCCACTGCATGGTCAGAGAGAATCGGGTTCATGGCCAACATTACAAACTCCCCGTAGAGCAGTTAGGCTGTTAAGAAAATAGTCAAGCCGTGACAATGTGTTATGGACTGCTGTACAGAAAGTGTACATATGAGAGGTGGGGTTGAGAATCCACCAGGGGTCACATAACCTGAGCGAGTCCATTAGGTCTCCTATAGTGCATCGGGATGAGGTTGAAGGTCTGGGAGTTGGAGTGGAGTGGTCTAAGTCCTGGATAGGGGAAATATTCCAGTCTCCACCAAGGATTAAGGGAGCTGGCAAGAAGGGGCCCAGCTTGTCTGCAATTTCCATAAGAAAACATGGGTCGCCCCCAACTGGGCCGTAAATGCTACCTAAAATACTGTCTCTACGATCCAGGGAGCCCTTCACAAACACAAACCTATCTTTCGGGTCTGAGACTACTTGTTCAGTTTGGAAGGCTACATTTCTCAAAAGATTAAGATGGCTACTCCCTTGCTTGAGGTAGAATCCTTGGAGGCAAAAATCTGCCCTATGCCTTGCCTATGCAGCCAGTTAACTTCCTGGCTTAGAAGACAGGTTTCTTGCAAGAAGATAATTTTGCCTTGAAGTACAGAAATATGCTTATGGCTCGGATATCATTTAAGCCGTTCCCTTTCTCCCTGTACATTTTACGCTAACACTTTAGTAACATTATTAGCCATTGTCACCATCTTTAATGACAGTATCTGCAAGACCATGTAGATTAGGGCACACTCCATCTCCCCCCCCCCAACAACCACCAAGCAGTAACCACGACATCACAATTGATTCAACATGTTAAAAACTTCCAGTAATGATGACCATAGAGTCAGTAATAAAATGCAAATGAGTGACCTAGGAGAGTTGATAAACCAGACAGAGAACTATCACCCACCCCCACCCCATGAACTATGTGCAGTCCCCTCCCCAAGGTAACTTCAGTAACCGATAAACACAAGACAACCCAAACTGGGAAGGCCTCCCCCACTCCCTAAATAAGCAATGACCAGTAATAGTACGCAGTAAAGTCCCTCCCATTGCCCAACAAGTCTTGAACTATGTACAGAGTCCCCCTGCAACCTGGTGGTCAAAGAAAACAACATAAGGCTTAGAATAAGGAGGGACCATAACCCCTTAGCCCCTTGCATCCCCCACCCAACCAGGATTCTCACACGGTAGTAAGTAGGGCATGTGATCCAGAGAGAGCAGCAGAGATGGGTGCAAAAGGGAGAGTGTGGTACTAGGATGGCATCATCTCTCCGTGTCTCCCATGATGCACGTAACTGCCTAGCAACTAAAAGTGCACACACGGGGGTGAGGTAAGATAGGGCAAACCCCACAACCAACCAGCATGTAATAGGCCTCAGCCTGCAAGGTAAACCCAGCAAACGGCAATGAGCCCCCCTCCTCCTCACCCACCCAACAGAATCCGGAGACTATTAAGTTATATGTCAACCACTATGTTCATTGCCTAGTGTATAGGCAAGGCTCAGATGACTGCTGTTTGGCTCTCCAAGTGAGACAATGACCAGGTGGACCAGGCTATGTGGGTATAAATGTGGTACCCATAGAAATCGGAGGCTGGCCTCTGGGAATCATTAGGACATGGGTAATTCAGCCAGACATGGCATCAGGGAGAAGCCGAGGGAAAGCAGCGGTAAAGCTGGGATAGAGCCCCCCCACTCCAATGAACACAAATTATACAGTAGTTTACTGCCTTACAATAGGAAGAGCAATAAAAACATTGGGTTCAAAATAAATTTGTGTTGTAAATATACTAAGTTGGCAGGAAGCCTTACCCCATAGGAGACTAAAACACCTCAGTGGACCAGGTGTGATCATAAATAGCTCCCCATAAGCATGCACCCAATCCAGATGGTTCCTGGTCCTCTAAGATATAAAGTTCTGGAAAAAATGGTCGAGAAGGTGACACCAGTTCGAGAATAACTCCCCAGTGCAGTAAGGCATCCTTCAGGTAAAAGGATCCTCTCGAAGGTTCATGATGACATTTAGCAGGTGTCCAGGCAGCTAGGTGGGAGTAGGACCATAGGCGACCAATGGGAGAAGTTAAACTCAGAAATTCACTCAACTAAGGGATTCAACAGATCCTACAGTGATATGCAGTTACCCTCTCAGAGTCCCCGTGAGCTCTCACAGCTGTTTTTAAGAGGTCTGACAGGCGAGTCGCTAAGTCCTTGCAGGCTTCATCCAGCGTATCAAAGGTGAGCCAAGTCCTTTCAATCAAGGTCTGCAAGCAAGCTGGATAAGCCATCTTAAATTTAATCCCGGCTGCTTTTAGTTTGCTCACAGTGGGATGGAAGGCTGCTCAAAAGTGGTGGGCAAAAGTTGAGAATCTTCCACGAAATTTCCAAAATTTTGCGGAAATTGCAGAACTTTCACCATTGGTGAAAGTAGGATTTTCCTCAGATTTTTGCAGAGTTCTGCAGACTTTTTTTGTGAACTGCGGAAAAATGCATTAAAACTGCAGAATTTATTCTTTCCACAGTTTAATGAACTGTCAATGAATGAGTGCCTGCTTGTACAACCATGCAGTTATTCACAGACAATTCAGTGGGCCACTGGTAGTGGAGGAAAGAGGAGTGCTCCATTGGCGGCCTGCTCAGGGGCAGGGAGGGGGTTGAGTGGTGGCAAATGAACTATCAGGGTGGTATTTGTGGGGGTCTAGTAGACACCAGGGAATTGAGATAATTTTTTTTTTACAAGGGATCTGGGATGGGGAGAGCCACTAGACACCAGGGAATACTGGGAATAGAGGGGGATGAGTTGGTGTACTGCCAGCTGTTTATTTGTGGACTATGGAATCCAGGATAGGAAGGGGGTCTGCTAGACATCAGGGAAATAAAATGTTTTGGGAGCCATGATCGGTGGGTGGGGGGGGCCACTAGAAACTATGAGAGTCCAAGGAAGGGAGGTATTTACTGGGACCCCTGATCAGTGGGGGTGGTTGGGTTAATGAGTTAAACTGCAGTTAAAAAAAGCCTCAGAAATGACTACTGGCAGTGATCCTTTCTGTGGATTTATTTTCCTCAGTTTAATAAATTATCCTTCAGTTTTTTATATTTTTTCCGCAGTTTTAAGGTGGAATTTCGGTGAAGTGTTCCGAATGATTCTCAATCCTCATGAAGCGAAATTCAGACTGTTGCCAAATTCCACTGGTGGAAATTAATTTTGCACATCCCTACTGTCACTTCTGCCTGGTCTCACTTGGAAGGTTTTGAGTAATCCTTAGGTTCTTCCCATCTCAAAGGATGGCTTGAAGCTCCCTTGCTTTGGAGAGGAAGTGTTATTTTTCTAAGTAGCTGAAAAATTTCAAAATGATGGGTGGGGGACGGGCTCCCTCAGGAGGTCTCAGGTGAAGGGAGTGATGAACTCTCTCAATCTGGTAAGCTGCACTAAAGGGAGAGGACCCAACCACCTTGGCAAGGAGTTTTAGGATAAAGGTGATCACTGCAGTGCCTTCTTCAGCTTCAGGTAGGCCAAAAATCAGGATATTGTTCCTGCGACTGTGCCCCTCCAAGTCCTCTGTTTTTAGCAGTATCTTGGATATTTGTTGCCTCAGCTTGGTGATTTTGGGGTCTGTTCTCTCTCTCTCTCTCTCTCTCTCTCTCTCCAGTTCTCCGGGGAAGTTGTGCAGGCTTCTGCGTCTCTCTGATCCTGTGGCCCAGTTCCCCCATGTTGGCCCTAAGGGATTTCAGCTCCGTTGAAATGTCTGCCAAGGTTTCCCAAAAGGGGAGAAGTTCTTGAAGAAAACGGTCTTCCATCAGAGTAAAAGAAGAGGCAGATTGAGCTGTTTACCAGGTGATTTGTGATCCCTGGGCTCTGGATTTTTAGGCACCTTTTCGGGAGTAGATGGTGGTGTATGGCGCGGAGGGGCCTCCCACATATTAACTTCCATCACTGCAAAGAGTGCCAATAATGATCCAAAAGACCAGTAGGTGAGAGCTACAGGCAGGCAAACACAATTCCAGCAGGTTTTTTATGGTCAAAGTAGAGCACAGTGGCAGAAAATTAAAGATGAGTAGGTAGAGAGGTAGGAGCTCCCAAGCCGAGCTGCTACACCACTACAGACATCACATGATCTCAATGTACAGTACATTTATAAATGCTTCTCCTCCTGTTAGTCAATAATTTATGCTGTGCTTCGTATCTGATTTACAGTTTTGCTGCAACTAAGTTGTGTAAGAAATTAAGTGTAAAAAGAAACACTGCTTTATACCGTCATTGCTATTCATTCCTCATGGCATTGTGGTGTTGTGTGGTCACTGGCATTTAACTGTATGCAAAATGAGAATGACACATGGGTTGTAGCAATTGTGTGACTCAAATACATTACAGCTGCTGTGTTTTCTGGTTGTTGGCTTTTTTGGTGGGGGTTTTGTGGGGTTATCATTAATTCAGCTACCTCTGTGAGCATTTCTAGATGCATAATACTGTGCCCAAATGGCTGTAAAGGATGCTACCTCATAATGTTGCTGTGAGCCCTCACTGTGCATGCAAGTTTATGCAATGTAACCTGCAGCCCGGGCTTCATAGCAGTATGTTTTGTCATTTGAATGACATATGCCCCAGGCATTGTTGTACTCCCTGTAGCGCTTACATGGCAATGACAGTCTTTTTGGGGCTGCTTATCTGAGGCTCTGTACATGTGAGGAAAATATAGAAAGCCACAATACTGTGCTAGTATGATTACCTACATCTTTAGAGCTTGGTACATCATCATGGTGATGTGATGCCCATCTCCCTGTTATGGGGCAAGCATGCAGCATTATGCAAAGTACTTTGTATTACCATACTGTGTCATGGACAATGAAGGGCATGTTCATTTTATTTTACAATGTAGACAGCAGCATGTTTTGAACATACAAATATGCTTACCTAAACATGACTGATGTTTGATTAAGTATGGTGTATTTATTTATTTATTTAGTTTTTGTTTACCGGGTAAGTGCGCTAGCCATAGAGATGACTATTTTCAGGCACGATCCGGGAGGTTATAGGGTAAACATTACAGATACAAAAAAAGGTGGTTACAGCAAGGTATTAATAATAATGTTACACGGGAGGACCACGTAATGCAAGCTACCGGATAGTTGCTCCTCGGTACAGCTCCAGCCTCCCGTCTCTTTTAAAACATTATCTGGTATATTTTCTCATTCTCTAAACCTATCAGTTTGTGTTATTCTGGTTCCCTATAACTTCATGCCCTTGCAGGGTGATTTTAAGAGAGAGTAGACGTCTACATGAAAAAGCAGCAGCAGAAACACACCCCGCCAGTTACACCAGAAAAGGCCCCAAAAAAATTCCAGGCCTCGAGTGGAGTGGAGAAGGGGGACACTTCGAATCAAGGTGCAGATCAGGAGCCGCTCACATTGTCTAAATTTCTGGAAGAATTCAAACCATTTCGAGATGAGATTAAGGAGATGGCATCAGAAATCAAGTCGCTCAGGAGAAAAATAGAAGAGATTACTCTTGTTACCTCAGACAACTCGACCAGGATCTTTTCTTTAGAGAAGCAAGTGGAAAGGTTCGAGCCTGAGATGGCAGCTATGCGCCAGAAATTGTCCAGATCTGAGGCTAAGCTTGAAGACCTCGAAGGTCGCAGCCAGAGAAATAATGTAGTGATCCTTGGGCTACCAGAGGGAGAGGAGGGCCAGAATACTATTGCTTTTGCCCAGAAGTTGGTGGAGAAGATTGCTGGCCCTTCCCCATTTGGGGTCAAATACATTATAGAGAGATCCTACAGGTCATTAAGACCGAAGCCCCCTCCTGGAGCAATGCCCCAACCTATAATTTGTCGTTTCTTAAACTTTTTAGAGCGACAACACTTTCTGTACAAAGTAAGAGAACTCCAAGAAGTTCGTTGGGAGCAAGCTAAGCTTAGAATAACGCAAGATATTCCGGGCTCAGTCTGTTTGAAACGTGTGGCATTTCATCCGGTTGTCTCAAAAATCTTTGCTGCTGGACTTAAATTTCATATGGGATACCCTGCCAGGCTACAGATACAGGTGACTGGTTCCTGGGCTACCTATGAAGATCCCGAGGCAGCACTTACTGGCTTAAAAGTATCCCGGCCAGATCTCTTAAGGGACACATGAAAGGCCTCTGGACTTTTCTGACAAGACGAGAATCGATGTGAGAAGTCTGGGCAATCATGTAAAGGAATCTTCTGGGAAGAATGTGGTTAAACATTTTTGGACTCTCATCTAAGTCCAATTAAGGGGTAGAAGGGACCCTTCTGTTATTATAGTGATCCAATTATGGATACATATTGTTGTTTGTTTTGTCTGGGTCTGGGGTTTCATTTAATTAAAAGGTTTCTTGTTAGTTTTTCGTGTTTGGAGAAAACAAATCCAACCCAGTACTATTCAGTCCCCCCTACCCCTGAAGGAGTTTAGTAAGATTGGGCCTGGTAAAAGTTTATGGCTTTATCGTGCAGGTTATAGACGCTCATAATCTGGGGGAATTTAATTACAAGGGCTGCGATGTCTCTTCCCTTGTAAAGCACCAGCGTGCAGTTACGCGTTTGCAACACAGGAGGGAGCTTGTGTTTCAGGCAATAAGAATTAGCGGTTTCTAAGGCCGGAGATAGGGGGGGTTTACTGGCGCAAAGGCAAAGGCACAACAACTTGAAGGAGAGGAACAGGGGCCTGTCTCTATGGGGCTGGAGAGCTTATTGAGATAACGGTCCGTATAGCAAATTTTATGTATTGCTGTGGCTAGCTTCTTGACCTCACACCAGGTGGTGCCTTCTCCTAACTAGCAAGGCACATATCTTAGCAAGCTGTGATATTCCTAGCAGAGACGCCTTACCTATGTTGGCTTGCTTGCAACGACTTTCATTAGGGGATAGGCGGTTGATACAATGGCCTGTACTGCAATAATGTTTAGTTCTCTCTCCTTTCTTGTTGTTGATATCTAAAAAAGGGGGATGGATTTATAACTAATGTGGGATTTGGAGACGTTTTTTCAGGGGGCTGGGGGAGGAGTAGAAATTGGAGTATTGCTGAATGTTGTTAGCGATAAGAGGGGGGTTTGGGTGGGCATTTTTTTGGATAATGTTCTGGGTTTGCTGAAGTTTTGGATTGTTCGAGGTTATTGGGTGGGAGGGGAGGTACAGGGGCTTAGTAAGGGGAGGGTTGGGGGAGGGAGATTGGCACAGCAGGTTTAGGGGAATAGAATCACCTGGTTCATGGTTGCAGTATACGATAGATGTCTTACTTGGATTTACACCTGACATTATAGATGGCTCAGAATATTAATATTGCTATGTGGAATGTGAAGGGAATTAGGAAAAAACTGAAACAATACCAGGTACTCAAACACCTGAGTTTGTTGCGTGCCGAGATATCGTTCTTACAAGAATCTCACTTAGTGGAATCCGAAGTATTACAACTTCGGAGACAACAGATAGGCCAGGTTTCTATGCCTCAGGGGAGACCAATAGTTGCGGGGTCATGATACTGATTAATAGAGACATTCCATTTGTCCCTTCTCAGGTGTTTAAGGACGCAGATGGCAGATATGTCTTAGTTCAGGGTACTATCTGGTCCATGCCATTAGTCCTAGGTAGCATTTATGGACGAAACACAGATGATCCCTCTTTTTTCATGAAATTGATCTCTACGATCCTTCCTATACTCCCTACTCCAATTATCTTAGGGGGAGACTTTAACTTGGTCTCTGACCCTAATCTTGACAGATCGAGCACTGGGTTGAGGGGACTGTCCTCTGGGCATAGGGCCTTTAGGGAAATGATGGACCAATGTGGGTTGTGCGATGTCTGGGAAGTTATACATCCCAATATCAGGGAATATACTTATTGTTCACCAGTACATGGCACACAATCTCGCATTGACTATCTGTTAGTCTCTCATAAGCTCTTGCCGGGGGTATTGTCCACCTCGATCCAACCGGGACCAATATCAGATCATTCCTTAGTCCTGGGTAATCTGGCTTTCCTTAACATTCGCAAAAGAGAGACCAGATGGAAATTAAATGAACAATTACTAAAAGTTGAAAAGTATCGGGGATTGGTGAAAGAGCAGATAGATTTTTTCCTTTTCCACCAACCCAATAGACAGTACAAGGCCAGATATTTTATGGGGAGCCTTTAAGGCTTATATAAGGGGCATTCTCATTAGTCTAGCTACAAAGAGGAAGAGAGCGCAGGAAACAGAGTTATTGTCCTTACTGTCCCAGATACGGGCATTAGAAAATAAACAGCCAGATAAAATTTCTCAAGAGGAGTCACAGAAGCTATTAATATATAAGGATAAATATTTGGGAATGTTAAGAGAAAAGGCAGAACTGGCTATTATCCGTACAAAGGCCAGTTTCACAGATCAAGGAGAAAAAGCGGGGCGCCTGCTGGCTTTACATTTAAAGCAACAAGAGTCAGCAAGATTTATACCCCCAATAAGGTCACAGTCAGATGGGACCCTGAAAGTCTCCCCCTCAGAGATAGTTCAGGAGTTTACTACATTTTATGAGCAATTATATAGGGATATGGATAGTCCTCCACCCACTGAAAAACTGGAGAAGTATCTCAGGGAAGCACATCTTCCGTTACTATCTAACTCCCAAAAGAAATTTATATCTTCCCCTTTATCACAGGAAGAAATAGCGGCTGTTATAAAGGACTTGCCTTTGGGTAAAGTCCCGGGACCAGATGGGTTTTCTGCCTTATTTTACAAAGTTTTCAGAGACCAATTGCTACCTGTACTACATCGTCTCTATTTGCATATTTTTTCTGGAGAGATGGCAGATGCACATTTGTTTGAAGCTTTGATAGTTTTGTTACCTAAACCGTACAAGGACCCAGAGTTGGTTCAGAGCTACAGGCCGATATCTTTGCTGAATGAAGATGTCAAAATCCTCTCAAAGATATTGGCAGATAGACTAACCCTGGTCCTCCCAGATCTGGTGGGTATGTTTCAAGTGGGATTTATGAGAGGACGTGCATCTTTGGACCACCTGTATACCCTCTCACACATCTTCTCAGAGTCCAGGGATGCCATCTATCCTGCGGGGTTGGTCTCCCCGGATGCCGAAAAGGCATTTGATCAGGTTAATTGGACTTTTCTATTTCAAGCCCTTAAGGCATTTGGATTCCCTTCTATGTTCATAGATTGGATCAGGGCAATTTACTGGTCTCCTGCAGTGAGGATTTTAGGGAATGGGACCTTCTCCAAGTCTTTCACATTGCGGTCAGGTACGAGGCAGGGATGCCCCCTCTCTCCATTACTTTTCAATCTTTATCTGGAACACCTTATTCAGCATATTCTCAACAAGAAAGGAATACAAGGTATTCCCATTAGGAATGAGGTAGTGAAAATAACAGCATACGCTGATGACCTCCTTTTACATCTGGCTAATCCGGTAATATCTATCCCGAACATGTTAAGGGAGGTTAACAGATTTAGTAGTCTTTCGAATTATAAGTTAAATCCCAATAAGACATCCTTTTTCCCTCTTAACCATAAAGTTTTCAAGACTGATATTATCTCTCTGGGATTATGCTGGTCACCCCGGGCTATTAAGTATTTAGGTATAAAACTAACGCTTAATTCTTCCTTGTGGTTTAAAGAAAATCTGGACTTTCTCTTGCAGGGGATCACTCAAGATCTAGAGAGATGGGACAAGCTCCCATTATCTTTATGGAGTTGTATTAATATAATCAAGATGAATGTATTTACCCGTTTATTTTATTCTCTGTCACATCTTAATTCATTTGTCCCTTTAGCTTGATTTCAGAAAATGCATAAACTTTTTGCCAAGTTTATATGGTCTAATAAGACCTCTAGGTTGGCATACCACAAGCTAGCTGCACCCAAAAAAAAGGGGGAGCTGCAGATTCCTTACTTGCCATTTACTATTGGGCTAGTCATTTGCCTAAATACCTGAGATGGGTAAGGCCGGGCCCGGATAACATGAGACCTGCTTGGCTCAAGAGTGAATTAGACTTCATCCGATCTATGAACATGGACCCTTCGACCATGCTTTATCTAAAAAGTTCTCATTTACAGAATGTTAACAAATGTCTCACTATCATGACCTCAATAAGAGTACACTCACAATTGTGCTCTTTTCTTCGATACAATCAAAGTAAAGATCTCGCTCAATCCACTTGGAACTCCCCGGCTTTTACCATAAACAAACAGAAAATTTCCCGTTTATGGTTGCCTCATTTAGGAGAGGGGATAGTCTCCTCATTTTTGGACGAGGCTGGTGCTTGGCTTTCATTCCCTGAGTTCATTAATAAGTTCAAAATTTCAGGGTCTCAGGTCTTTAAAGTGATTCAACTGAGGCACTTGTTAACCACGGTTCTTGGGGCCACTCCACCCCATCCAGCGGCCTTTGCATTGGTATCTGAACTCTCCTCTTTTCTCGTCTCCTCAGGTGTGATCTCTAAGATTTATCAAGTGTTGTACCGATGGAGGTTTGAATGTGGTAATGGCTCCACTAACTTTTGGGTTTCACTTTTTCCCCAATATACTTTTAATTGGCCCGTCCTCTGGATGTATTGCCATAAATATGTATCCCAAGATAGATTACGTCTTATGCAGTTTCACATCCTACATAATTTGTATTATGCCCCAACTAAACTGGTGAAATGGGGCCTTCTCGATACTGATAGGTGCAATAAGTGTTCCCAGGACACAGGGTCACTTTTTCATCTATTTTGGTCGTGCCCCCAGATAGCTTCATTATGGGAGCTTATAAAAGCCAACCTGGATCCTTTATTGGGTTTACAGGACTATTTTACACCTGATATTTGCCTGTAGGGAGATTTGTCTTCCATAAAGGTTAGAATCCGGAGATTTCATATATCCATGGTTGTGCTTTTGGCCAAAAATATCATTCTTAGGCATTGGAAAGAAGGGACCTGTCCAACATATCAGGAGTGGATCAATGAGATCCTAGCAAATCTACTCACAGAGAAGGCTATTGCCAGCCTTCAAAACAGATTACATAGGTACAAGGTTATATGGGATCCCTTTCACACTCTAATTACAATGGCTATGAAATAATGTGTGGTTGAGGTTATTAATTTATTTACCCTTGGTAAAGGTAGTTAGATGGTGATAACAGTATTAGAATGGACTGCTGTGCGGGGAGGGAGGGGAGGGAACGGGTTGGGGGCAGTATGACTTGTCTTACGAATCTCATGTCAAAATGTTCATTACTGCCTCCTGTAACATGGAAAAAGTGGTGAATAAACTTTGAATTGAAAAAAATAATAATAATGTTACACAGCAGGTTCAGCAGCAGAAATTAAGATACAAGGTGTTGAGAACCAGGTACAGAACATATTTTACAGTTATAGCATGGTGATGAAACATATTTGCAGTGGAGTAATACAGTGTGGGTCACAAAAAGAAAGAAATAAATCTAGGTCAGAGTATACAATGAGGCAACAAATACAAAAGATAGACAAGGCAGTAGATATGACCCTGAAAGAAGGTATTTAAACAGACAAGTAGGATAAGGGAAACAGAGCTGAATAAGTGCTAAGAGGGTAGATGTAGGGCAACTAGGGTATGCATGTTTGGAGTCAGGTAAGCTTCGGAGATATCAGCCAAGGCAAGTAGTGGGTGAGCGGGATAGGCGAAGAGGGGATATATCTCACAAAGGTAGATAGGCAAGATTGTACTGATTCAGAGAAGATGGACACAGGGGGAATATGTGCAATGGGGAATTGATGCAGAGTACAGGCTAGCTGAAGGTTGGTGAGGTTTGAAACATGCAGGCCTGACAAAAAGGGGTCACCGGGGGAGGAGCATTTAAGAAAGGACGTAAAGTGTTATTATGGCAGAAACAAGTTAAGAACTGCTGCCAGGGAAGAGGGCAGGGTGCTAAGGAGATATAAAGCAGGAGCATTGGTCAGATGAGATGAGGTAGCGATGGAGCAATTTTTTAAAGGAGTCATGAGTGGGTGCTAGGTGGACCTCGAGAGGGATGGAGTTCCATAGCCGAGGAGTATGGTGGGCAAAAGCGCTAGCACCTTTGATGGTTGTGTATTTCAGCACACATAAGAAGGATTTATCAGTTGAGCGCAGAACAGTTGGAGGTCTGTGGAGTGACCAGTTCAGCCAGAGATTTTGGGGTTTGGGACCTCATAATGCTGTCTATAGTAGAGCCAAAGGAATAGAGCCTGGTGGCATTTGGAAATAGCCAGTTTAGATCGAAATAGAGAAGGCAGTGGTGTTTTCTCCTATGGGATGAGGTCAGGGCTGCAGCTATGAATCCTGGGGCCCCAGACAAGTCACTTGGATTGGGCCCCCATTTTCCAAACCAGCTAATGACAGAGGTAATGCCAGCTCCTCAGGAGGGCCCCTCCTGAGCTCAGGGCCCCGGACAACTTCCCCACTTACCCCCCCCATTACTGCGGCCCTGGATGAGGTAGCATACCGGCATACATTATTATAGGCAACATCCCACCTGTATAGATTTGGTTTAGGTATGTTGGCAAATGAGGATAATCCATAGGTTAGGGTCAGCAGGAGTATGCCTCGGGCAATAGCTAGTCTTGCTGAGGGGGTTAGAACATAGCTAGTGTGGTAAGCTACTCCAAGCTTGGAGTTAACAGACTTACATATGTTTGTTATATGATGATCAAAGTTTAAGGATTGATCCAATGCGATTCCAAGGTACTTAAAAGAGGTAACTATGTCAATGGGTGAGCCATCTATGCAGGAGACCCTGAAATTGTTTTGGTAAGATTTGAGTTTAGAGGGGGTGCAAAATAGCAGGGATTGTGTTTTGCTCTCATTAAGAACAAGTTTCTTGTCCGAGAGCCAGGTTTGAATGCAATGGAAATCAGCAGAGAGCCATAGTTTGATGTCAGTTACATTTTTTGCACTGGTATAGAGGACAATGTTGTCTGCATAGAGTAAGGAGGAGCAGGCTGAGAGATTGGAGGTAATGTCATTAATAAATATAGAAAAAAGCAGTGGTCCCAGGAGGGAGCCTTGGGGTACACCAATATTCACTGTAGCCTTGTCAGAAAATGAGGAGTTGAACTTTACAACTTGGACCCGGTTTGACAGGTAGCTCCGGAACCAGCTGACTACATTAGATGCAAAGCCCATAGATTGTAGGATGGTGAGGATGGGGGAGTGGTTCACTAGGTCAAAAGCCTTCATCATATCAATGAAGACGGCCCCTCTTAGAAGACCAGAGTCCATAGCAATGAGAGTGTCAGTCGTAAATTTAAGCAGAGCAGTAGTGGTGCTGTGGCCTTTGCGAAAGCCATGTTGGGTGGCTGTTAGTAGGTCATGTTTGGTGAGAAATTCTATGGTTTGGGTGGTGACTAGTTTCTCTAGGATTTTGCTTAGCACCGACAAGATGGCTATAGGCCTATAATTCGAGGGGTCACTGGGGTCACCCTTTTTAAAGACAGGAGTGACTCTCGCTATCTTTCAAATGTCAGGAACACTACTTTGACACAAGGAGAGGGTAAACATTTTGGCCAGAGGAGCTACTGTAAGAGGTGCAGCTATTGTTAGCAGCCTGGACTGAATTCTATCTGAGCCAGTGGCTGCATTAACTGGGATCGAACTAAGAATTTGTGTAACCTCCTTAGGGGTAATGGCTCTAAAATGAAAAGGTGGGGGTACAGGTGCACTGCTAGAGGAAACTGTAGATGCTGGCTTTGAGGTGGGGAAGGAGGATATGAATTTGGTCAGGTCTGAGAACTGTTTATTAAGGAAATTAGCAATGGTCTGAGGATTGTTGCAATGAGTTCAGTTAAAGACCATATCTTTGGGAGTAGATGTGTGAGTGGATCCCAGGAAAGTTTTGATGTGGGACCAGAACCTCTTGGGGTCATTTGAAGCATTGGTTAGCAGGTTTTTACAGTAAGAGCTTTTTGCAGGTATTTCTTAACCTCCTATAGGTATTATAGTCCTCTGGAAGTCCGGAGGACTTGAAGCTGCTCCAACTCCTATCTCTTTTTTTTATTTTGGCTAGTAGATCTTTTTTGAGCCATCTAGTATGTTTTCCCATAACACGGTGGGTCGGACAGCCTCGGGCGCGGGGTCGTGGACCAGCGCTGACCCCCCCAGGACACAGCAAGATTTGAAGGGGGAATTAAGCTGGTAGCCATGAGGGCTACAAAGCCGCCAGCCCTCCCAACAACTCGGACAGCCTCGGGCGCGGGGTAGCGGACCAGCGCCAACCCCCCCAGGACACAGCAGGATTTGAAGGGGGAATTATGGTACACGAAGAAGAGCTTACCGGCTCTGGACTGAGAGCTCATTTTTCCGGTCTGTGTGCTCCGGTCGCCACGTGGTGCAAGCCCTGCTGGCGTGGGCGTTCACTCAGTTTGAACTTTTGGCGCCTTTTTCAAAGAATGTTAAGCATTACCTAGCGAGGAGACCTCCATAGGGCTCAGTGAACAGTAACCGACCTAGGGGCATAGTTTTTGGGTTCAGTTGTTTTTTGCCTTGTAATTGTACTTGCAATTCATAGACATAAGAACCAAGCTGTTTTAACTTAGCTTAATGGATAAAAACTGTAAAAAATACTACTAACTGTGCTAACTTGATTTAAACTGATATCGGGCAGACAGTGACATTGTGCAATTACCCCTCCAGCAAAGCTCCCTTTCTGCGCCTTTCCCCTCTACTGCATTTACTTCAGCTCTCCTGTTTTCCTACCTTGCACCACTTTCCTTTTTAGTCAGCCCACACCTAACCTACCTGTACTTTCGCCGCGCCTCCTTGCATCCCTACTTAACCTTGGGTCTTTCTTGTCCTCCACAGCTGGTAGCCATGAGGGCTACGAAGCCACCAGCCCTCCCAGCAACTAGGACAGCCTCAGGCACGGGGGCGCGGACCAGCGCCGACCCCCCCCCCCAGGACACAGCAGGATTTGAAGGGGGAATTAAGGTACGTGAAGAAGAGCTTACCGGCTCTGGACTGAGAGCTCATTTTTCCGGTCTGTGTGTTCCGGTCGCTGCGTGGTGCAAGCCCTGCTGGTGTGGGCAGCCACTCAGTATGAACTTTTTCAAATAATGTTAAGCACTGCCTAGCGAGGAGACCTCCATAGGGCTCAGTGAACAGTAACCGACCTAGGGGCATAGTTTTTGGCTTCAGTTGTTTTATGCCTTGTAATTGTACTTGCAATTCATAGACATAGGAACCAAGCTGTTTTAACTTAGCTTAACGGATAAAAACTATAAAAAATACTACTAACTGTGCTAACTTGATTTAAACTGATATCGGGCAGACAGTGACATTGTGCAATTACCCCTCGGGCAAAGCTCCCTTTCTGTGCCTTTCCCCTGTACTGCATTTACTTCAGCTCTCCTGTTTTCCTACCTTGCACCACTTTCCTTTTTAGTCAGCCCACACCTAACCTACCTGTACTTTCACCACGCCTCCTTGCATCCCTACTTAACCTCGGGTCTTTCTTGTCCTCCACAGCTGGTAGCCATGAGGGCTACGAAGCCGCCAGCCCTCCTAGCAACTCGGACAGCCTTGGGCGCGGGGTCGCGACCACGCTTGACCCCCAGGACACAGCAGGAATCAAGGGGAATTAAGGTACGCGAGGAAGAGCTACCTGCTCTGGACTGAGAGCTCGTTTTTCCGGTCTGTGTGCTCCTGTCGCGCGTGGTATAAGCCCCACTGGCGCTGTCGCCAGCCCCCACCGCCCCCACCACCACCCTTGGTCAGCTCGTACATTTATAGGGAGTGTCATGTGATCGTGTGGGCATAAAAAAACAATCAGCCCACTTTTCCATTTGCAGGTTATCTGTCTGCTCCACTAGTGGCCGCTACACTGAACAGATCTCCCTGCTACAGTTTAACAATGGCACTTCTAGCTCTCTCTCTACTCCTACTGGGACTGCCAGTAGCCTCTCTCCCCCCAACCTCGTGCCCCCTAAGGCAACCACTGTCTCATCTCCACCTAGTTGATTCAATCCTAGAGCAAATGTGCTCACTCACACTCCCACAATCAGCACCTACTAGCCTCCCCCAACTGGCTAATAGGAGCAACCATTCTCCCCCCTTCTCTCTCACCAAGACTGTATGTGCTACGCTATTTCAAGGTTGGTCAACTCCCTTCAGTACCTCACTCACATAAATGCCATCGCACATACAGGACCTATCGGTTCAGGTTCTTACAGCTTGCCTCGCTGCTCCTACTTTTAGCAGGGGATATTGAAACTAACCCAGGTCCTACCCCTTCTACAGTGCCAACCCCTCTGGCCTTACCAAAGGGCCTAAAAATAATGAACCTAAACATATGCAGTGTCCTCAACAAAATTCCAGAACTCCAACTATCCATCCTATCACTTTGCCCAGACATCCTCATACTCTCTGAGACTTGGCTCAAACCCCAACACCCTGATTCGTCTGTTGCTATTCCAGGTTACTCCCTAACTAGGCAAGACTGAATGGGTAAAAAAGGGGGGGTGGCCTAGCCATGTTTATTTCCGACAAACATCAGTTCACCCCAGTCCCCACCCCTACTCCTTCGCCGCAAATTGAGTCTCTAACCGTCAAAATTGCTCTGCCCTTCTCCACTCCAGTGTATGTAGCAGGATCCTACTGCACCCCAACACCTCAATACCGTGCATTTTGGATCACCTGTCCAACTTAAAATCCACTGCCTCAACAGGAGAACTATATGTCCGAGGCGATTTCAATTACAACTGGCTAGCAAATGGCTGTGCCAAGCTACGCTCCAAAGTAAATGCCCTAAACCTCACACAACAAATTTCCCAACCCACCAGGCTAAACCTAAAAACACTCAACCACTTCCTTCTCAACTGGGCACTGACCACACACCCCCATAGGACTATAGGAGCAGGCTTACTCCCAGACTCCCTAAGTGATCACCATATGGTATACTTAGTCAGAAAAGTACATAAACCCCTCAAACCTCCCTCCCAGACCATTCTAGCCAGGTCCTTCAAATCACTCTCTCTAACATCACTCCTGTTGGATCTGTCCTTAGTGGATTGGTCCTTCATCTCTAGGGCCCCTTCAATTGACTTTGCACTAGACTACTTCCAAAATAGCTTCCTGCATGTCTGGAACCTACATGCTCCACAAAAAAATACTAGATTAAGGGGCTCCCACCTCCCATGGATCTCCGCTGATATCATCAGCAAATGCCACACCAGGGACCCGGCATGGAAAAAGTTCAAATCGACTAACTCCCATCAAGCCTTCCTATCTTACTGAGCCCTTCGTAACTCTTGCACAAAATCGATCAGACATGCTAAACAGAACTACTTTTCGCTGGCCCTTAGCACAAATCTTAATCACCCGACCAAATTCTGGAAAACTATTAAATCCCTCCTATCCATGCCTGTACAACCACCTACCCCCAGCCCTATCCATCCTAGGCACAGCTGTCTCTGATCTCCTAGAAGTTGCCTCGGCTTTCAACACGTTCTTCACCAGCAGTGCTTCCTCCCTGGTTCAGAGCCTACCTCTTTCCCCACTCAAGGCAACTACTGCTTCCACCTCCCAGCATACCTCCCCCCCCTTCTTCTTCCGACCTGTCTCCCCGACTGAAGTCTACCATGCGCTGTGTAACCTAAACCCCAACAAGGGTAAATGTCCCTCAGGCATGGACTCCAGACTACTCCAGCTCTCGGCCCCTGCTATTGCCACACCCGATAGCTGACCTGCTCAACCTCTCCTTAGCTACGTCAACAATTCCTTCAGCATGGAAGATGGCAACTGTCATCCCTCTACCAAATGGGAGGGACCCCTCCTCCCCGGGGAACCACCGCCCCATCTCCCTCCTCCCAACTCTGGCAAAAATTCAAGAACAATTTGTCCTTGCTCAGTTCTCCCATTTCTTAGTCGAGTCTTCTTTCTTCACCCCTTATCAATCAGGCTTCCGAAAATCTCATTCCACTGTCACCTCCCTTTTAAGAGTCACAAATGACATCCTCTCAGGTATGGATAAAGGCCATATCACCTCGGCCATTTTCATCGATCTAGCCAAAGCCTTTGATACTGTCTTCCATACACTTCTACTGGGCAAACTCAAGGCTGCTGGCCTATCCGACCATGCCACTAACTGGTTTCTGGCATACTTGCATGGCAGACAGCAATCCATGAGAATCGGCCCCAGCACATCGTCCCCCCTCCCCATCAACATGGGTGTGCCTCAAGGCTCAGTTCTGGGCCCTATCCTTTTCTCAATTTTCCTGAATGAACTGCCGCAAGTATGCTCCCATTCTGCTATACACATGTATGCAGATGATACTGTGCTTTACAACACCGGCCCATCTGCAGATACAGTACATGACCAACTGCAGCAGGATTTTAACACTGTTCAACTTTGGCTCAAATCAATCAGCTTTTCTTAAATGCAAAAAAACCAATCTCCCTAACTTTTGGCTCGCAACCTCGGTTCTCCCGACTCACCATCCACCCCCCTTTCCTAACCCTGGATCTTACCCCCTTAGATTCCTGTACCTCGTTCCGCTACCTCGGCGTCTGGCTCAACCAATATCTAGACTACTCAATTCACATAGACTCCCTTCACAAAAAATTGCTTCCTAAACTGGGGGCCCTCTATCGTAGCAAAGGCTGCCTGCCTACCCCGGTCAGGCGCGAACTTGTGCAAAAAATGATACTTCCAATCTTTGATTACGGGGATGTAGTCTATGGCACCGCCTCACCCTCCACTCTGACCAGCCTGGACACACTCTTTCATTCCTTCTGCTGCTTCATACTGGAATGTCCTAAACTTATGCACCACTGTGACCTTTATAGCTCTCTGGCCTTTCCCTCACTCTCAGCCCGCAGACAAATCCACTGCTTACTTGTTGCTGCTAAATTCTGGTCCCATACCCTCCCACCCTACCTGAATTCCACCTTAACTTCTCAACCCAGGGCGGCCTACTCTCTGCGACACTCAGATAATAGGCGCTTCCATATCCCTTGCATGCATACCACTATGGGTCAGGCTGCGTTTAGTTACCGCTTGCCTAAACTATGGAATGACCTCCCAACAGATATCCACCATATCACTAATTCTAGTCACCTCAACTCCCGCCTCCATGAACACTTTCTCACTGTCTGCTCCTGCAATGGGCCTACACATTACTAGCCCTCTAGGCCTCCTGGGCCTCAATACCTTACTTTGTGGACTATGTACACATTCCTATTAGAGTGTACAAATCACTAACTAGTTTAAATTTAATTTTATTTGTACAATGAAATGTCTTTTCTATGCATTGTCTCCATGCCTGCCTATTTCTTTAAGCTGCATGGCTACCTTAGCTACCAACGTGTATAGCCCTTCATATTTGTGCCTCTCAACTGTACATAAACCTGTGTGTCTGTTTGCCAGAATGTTCCCCATTGCTTCCCCCAGGTCGCATCTGGAAACGGGTGGTTAGTCGCTCAGTATGCCTGCCTGGTTAAACTCTTAAATAAATAAACAAATAAATAAGAGGGGAGTGATTGTCTTGTAGAGCTGAGAAATAGGCGATGAAAATGTCCAGTGTAATCTGGACATCTTGAGCACTGTAGAGATCAGACCAATCAGTGTTGGCTACATCTTGAAGAAAATTGAGATGATTCAGATTGGCATAATTTCTAAATGTGATGAGTCGTGACTTTACAGGGAGGGGGGATGTCAATCCCCAGATGCAGAAAATTGGGGAGTGGTCAGAAATGGTGTCTGCAAGTGTACCAGCTGACTGGATGTGCTCGGGGCGGTTTGATAACATCCAGTCTATAAGGGTGCGAGCGGCACACCTTGTGGGTTCTTTGATAAGTTGATGTAGGTTATGGCTCTGGATTTTGGTGAGCAAGGTGGGCTGGCATTTCCCTAGCCAGTTTAGGTTGATGTCTCCAAGTAAGATTGTTTCATTATTGCCACAGAGTAGGGACGTCTGGTTTAACAGCTCATCCAGACCAGTGAAGCCATTTTAAGGGAGGTTGTAGGTGCATATGAGATGGAGTTTTTTTATCCCCAAGAGTAAGGAGAGCATGTAGCGACTCACAGGGAGTCAGAGGATCCGTAGTGAGGGTAGTGAGACTAAGGTGATTTTTGAAATAGATGGTGATGCCACCCCCCCTTTTGGATGATGGTCTGTCCTTCCAGAGGAGGCTATAGGATGGTATCACAGTACGAGAGTAGGATATAGAGGATTTTAACCAAGTTTCGGATAGGCATAATATGTCTGGCTTGTAAAGGGAAACCCATGCTTCAAGCTCAGTGAAGTTATGCTCTAGGCTTCTGATATTGTGGTGGGCTATAAGGAGACTTTTGGAGGTCCTTTGTAGCACATCTGAGTGGGAGAGCTGGCCTAGAGGGCCTGGGTTTGTCTCAATATCCCCGGATAGCAGGATAGCCAGGAGCAGGAGGAACCATAGCTTCCGCTGGGTACATGTGGCGTGGATTAGGTGACAGAGGAAGCATTTTTTCGGATTAAATATGGATTGATAGATTGTTCCCCTATTTACCAGGAGTGGGGTAGGATCCCAAGGTAAGTCCTGGAGGAGGAGGAGGTTAGAGAAATGGAAGTTGTCTAGAGACTGGGTGATGGCAGAGAGGGCCATATTAGAATTGTAGCCATCCGAGGATGCTAAGTAAAGCAGTGATAGAACCGCGGTAGTGGTGACTAAGAACTTTGGGTGACCCATGATTATGGGGTCTTTTCTGTGCCACGTGGGAACCTACATCACGTGGTTACCTGTGATAGAGGAAAGGCAGAAAGGCTGCTGAGGATCACAGCCTAGTAGTTGCTACGGCAATAGAGAGGTAAAGGTAGAGAGAGTTCGACCTATGAATCAGGCTAGAAAATAGTAGGTGCGGAGGCGCTAACTTCCGGCTTGGGCAAAGTATGTGAAAGTAATTACAACTTGGGCTAAGGGACAGTTAACTTAAGATAAGGGTGTAGGATTTTGAGTGAGATTAATGAAAAATTTTGGGACAAGGAAGGGGGAGGATGGAGGAGTAGGGGCACTGGGGGAGAGACAGACTAGGTAAGTTTGTTAAGTTAGTGCCAAAAGTTTAGATTGCAGTGAACTACATTGGTGTAGTAATAGGCATTAACAGCAAGACAGAGAGGCTGTGTGTCTCACAAGATCAGAAAGACAGAGAGAGAGAGAGTTGCTGCTTGTCAGAGCAAGTGTCTGCCAGAAACTATGGGGGAGAGTTTGAACCAATAAACATTTTCAAACAAGAAAGTGGGAGGGGCAAGAGTATAATTAATAGAGACCGGGGTCGGGGCGGGCAGTGTGGGAAGAAAATTCTACCAGTACACTAGCATCACAGAGAGGAGCTAGGGACTTTTGAAAATAGTCGTGCTCACTCTAAAGCTGCCACAGCCAATAGCAAACCAGGAGCAAAGCCCAAGTAGCCAACAGCAGAGCAGGCAAGGTTGCAGGGACCAATCCAGTTAGGGATATCCAAACCTCGGAGGAGCTGTACCTGTGCACCGGATGATTCGGCAGCCGGAGAGAGGAGGGCGGGCAGCCGATGGAGCTCCATGCTGCAGCCGCTTGCTGTGATTTGTTTCCCTTGGGGATTCGATCCTGGAAGAAGGAAGAGAGGGACAGCATTAGCAGCATATAGGGATTGTAACAGATGGGGATGGCACGGGGGTAATCGGTGGGAGGGCAGACAGGAGGCCCCCAGGAAAAGACAAAAGAAGAGAGAACAGCCAGTAATTACAGAGTTGTGGGGCAATTTAGCTGGCGATGAGGGGGAGGAGGAGGAGGAGGAGGCGCCGCGGGGGGATCTAGTGCTGAAACCAGATGAGGGAAGTGTGAGAGGGGCAGGTGAACAATTTTAAGAATCAGAGTAGACGGAGAGACAAAATTAAAAATGGTTATTAGGGGGCCAGGAAAGCACAAGAGAAAACAGGGCAGCTAATTATAGCAGTGGGGCTAGTGGGGGGAGTGAAATTCAGACAAGAGGCAGGGGATCGGGGAGTAAGTCAAAAACAATCAGAGCACCTTTCACAGTTTAAAAAATAAATCTGGGTAATTCTTAGAATACAGCAAAATATCAGTTAAGGCAACAGCTTTGTAGTAGTAGCTGGCTACCGAATTAATTACAAGCAAACAGGCTTTACATCAACTTGGAGTGTGATATTTAGCTTAGCTACAATTTAGCTTGCACAGGAAGGTAGTCCTACATAGCCGTGGCTAGAATATTATCCAAAAGTACAAACAGTACAGTACTAGAATCTAAATGTTGTAATTACACAGCAAATTGTTGAAGACTCTACCACTACGCTAGCATCTCAGAGAGGAGCTAGGGACTTTTGAAAATAGCCGCGCTCAGTCCAAAGCTGCCACAGCCAATAGCGGAGCCAGAAGCAAAGCCCAAGTAGTCAATGGCAGAGCAGGCAAGGCTGCAGAGACCAATCCAGTTATGGATATCCAAACCTTGGAGGAGCCGTACCTGTGCACCGGGTAATTCGGTGGCTGGAGACAGAAGGGCGGGCGGCCGATGGAGCTCCGTGCCACAGCCGCCTGCTGCGGTGTGTTTCTGTTGGGGATTTGATCCTGTGCACCAGGCAATTCAGCGGCCGGAGAGAGGAGGGTGGGCCACTGATGGAGCTCCGTACCACAGCCGCCTGCTGCGGTATGTTTCTCTTGGGGATTCGATCCTGTGCACCAGGCAATTCGGCTGCCGGAGAGAGGAGGGCGGGCGGCCGATGGAGCTCCGTGCCGCAGCCACCTGCTGCGGTGCATTTCTCTTGGGGGATTCGATATTTGGCTGGTATGCACCTCATCTTGCTGTTTTTCACCCTCCAGTCCTGTATCACAGACCCTTTCTCCACCCTACTCACCGTATCACATACTACAGCTCACAGTCATACAGTGTAGCACATCCTGGTGTACAGTTTTGCACATAGCCACATCCATTTAAATTCCTCCTCACTTCATACATACAAACATGAGGAAGCTAGCAGAAGAAGGCCATTTGGTCTATCTAGTCTGCTTATATTGTAGGGTCCACAGCTTGAGCTACTGTCCCGGCCCTCCCTCACCACTCCTCCCGTCCTCCACACCCATGATCCTTACCTTCCCCCTATGCCTATCCTAGCTTCTGTCAAATCTGCCCACTGTCTTCAATGAGTGCATTCCAAGTGTCCCCCACCCTCTCTGTGAAGAAGTGCTTCCTGACCTCTCTCCCAAACCTCCCACCCTCCATCTTAAGACTGTGCCCCCTTATGTGATGGTTGCCACTCAGCTTAAGGAGCGTCTCCTTGTCAACCTTATTAATCAGTCAAGGAAACAGCCAAAGCAGTTAATAAGATGTGTTTGACATGATCTCCTTCCCCCCATGAACCCATGCTGCCTTGCAGCCTGTATACCATGCTCTTCTCGATATTCCACCAAACTTTTCTTTAGTATGGTCTCCATGTGCTTGCCCAGCAATGGAGATCAGACTGACTGGTCTGTAATTCCCTGGGTCATCCTTGGCAACTCTTTTGTTGAGCAGCACTACATGTGCTGTTCTCCAGTCCTGTGGTACGATGCCTGACTCTAGTGAACTATTAAATAGGTCTGCCAGTGGCCCTTCCAGCTCCTAAGCCAGTTGCTTTAGTACTCTTAGATGTTCTCTTTCTGGGCCTGGTGATTTGGCCACCTTCAATACCAGCATACCTGCCCTCACTCTATCTTCGTCTATAACTACATCTGTGTTCCCCTCCACCCCACTCCTCCCAACCCCCGAAGGCACTGGTCCATCCTTCTCCCTTGTGAAGATGGAACAGAAGTATCACTTCATTCTTATATGTTCCACCCTCCAATGTGAGATCATGCACTGTTTTGTCCTTCATCATCTATTTTGCAGTATTGTTTTTCGTTACTTAAAAGTCTCAGCCTTATCTGTGGTTAACCTTCTCTGATCCATGGAATACAGATGTCACTCACTCAGCCTTTCCTCATGGGTTTCAACATCCAATCTCTAATGTTGCCCTGCGCTGTCCCACACCTACAGTACAGTGACTGTGTTATTTATGACACTGATTCATTAATGCAAACAGTACTACTGGGTGTGGACGGATCATTCGCCTGTGCAGAGGTTGCTTCAACTACCTCCATGGGCTGCCGATGCGATGCACTATACATCACTTCATCCCGTTACCTTCTGCTGCAGCATTCCATGGTGCAGCAGAATACATTTTAATGGTTGTTGTGTGTCTAATGGAGACTGCAGATCTGCATTGTACAATGTAGAATGCTGTAATGTACCTCCCCTTGCATATGCATTCCATAGCATATTGCTCATTTCTGTATTGTTTCATGTATTATAAAAAGGGTCTCAGAAGTGCTGCAATCGGATTTGCTGTTAGGATTCTAACAGCCTTACATTAATCCATGTTACACAGTCATTTACAGCTTGATCTCCATGGCATATAGATTTTTCCAGTCAGCATTTCATCCTCTGGCACTACCGAATGATTGGAATGCTGCATTCTGATTTTGAACCACCATTCTTAAACTTCTGGTGTAAGAACTATTTTATTGAAAACCTCCATCTAAATGAGGAAAACATTGAAAAGGTACACTTTTAACACTTTTCTTTAGGAATAATGTTTTAAAATAGCAATAATGCACTCCCAGGAATTAGATTAACAGTTAATCACCCCCTAGGGGCAATATGGCACTCGACTGCACCTCGTGCCATATTATACCATTAGGGGGTGATTAACAGAGAGTCACCAGGGTGGTGAGAGCAGCTAAGGGAAAAAAAGAGCAGTCCTTGGCCAGTGGGATCTGGAAGGGGGACAAGGGTTTCTTTAGATACATAGGGGAAAAAAGGAAAATATGGGGCAGATCAGCAAGATAAGGATAGAGGATGGTTGGGCACAGGAGGTGGGGAAAAGGCAAAAGTCCTAAATAAGTACTTTGCCTCAGTTTTTACCAGGGGGGATGGAGGGGCTATGCCTTGCGAGGGGAGCAGGGGCAAACTGGAGGAAGGGGTGGGACCGGTAGAGACTGGAGGCCCTGATGGGTCTGGGGACAGGGAGTGGCCACCACAGACAGGTGGGAGGGCAACAGTGCAGGGTGAAAAGGGGAGGATGTGGAGGCTGAAATCCTGGTAGAAAGAGTAAGGGAAGCCCTCAGGTCCCTTTGGATGGAGAATGCACCTGGGTCAGATGAGATGCATCCCTGGGTGCTGAGGGAACTGGCGGATGTCCTGGCAGTCCCTCTAGCAGAGCTTTTCAACATCTCTCTGAGGACTGGGTGGAGAGTGGCCCATGTCATGCCGACCCACAAGGGGGAATCAAGAGAGGAGGTGGGAAATTGCAGACCCGTTAACCTGACATCGGTGATCGGCAAGGTGACTGAGGGTATTGTCAAGGAAAGGCTAGGGGGGTTACTGGAGCAAACTGGGTACTTGGACAATAGGCAGCATGGCTTTGTCAAGGGAAGATCGTGCCAGACAAACCTTGTTGAGTTCTGTGACTGGGCGACGAGGGCCCTGGACCAGGGTAGGCCAGTGGATGTCCTCTTTCTGGACTTTAACAAGGCATTTGATTCGGTACCCCACAGTGGCCTGCTGGCTAAGCTGAAGGAAATGGGGGTAGGGAGACAGTTGTTAAGATGGATAGGAAATTGGCTCTCTGAGCATACTCAGAAGGTGGTGGTTGGAGGGTTAGCCTCATCCCCAATGTGTGTTACTAGTGGGGTTCCCCAGGGGTCAGTGTTGGGGCCACTCCTATTCAATGCCTATGTCTCAGACAACAGGAAGGGGATCAGGAGTGAGATGAATCTCTTTGCAGATGACTCAAAGCTGGGTGCAGTGGTGGATGAGGAGAGGGGAGGGTGGCCTTGCAGGAGGACCTGGAGGCCCTGGAAAGGTGGTTGAGAAAATGGAAACTAAAATCCAATGTGGGGAAGTGCAAGGTTCTGCACCTGAGAGTCAGAAATCCAGGCCAGGGGTATACCCTAGAAGGAGGCATGATTCAAGTCACGGAGGGTGAGAGGGACCTGGGGGTAGTTAGTGGTAGATGTCAAAATGAACAACTCAGAGACCTGTAGGAGGGCTGTGGCAAGGCCAAATAGTATACTGGGATGTATCACCAGGGGGGTGACTTCCAGAAAGGTGGAAGTGATCCTTCCACTGTACAACTGCTTGGTTAGGCCACACCTTGAATATTGTGTGCAGTTTTGGAGACCACATTTAAAGAGGGACATGACACTCCTAGAGATGGTCCAAAGGAGGGTAACCAAAATGATCTGGGACCTGGGGGAGAGGTCCTATGAGGAGAGGCTCAAGGAGCTCAACATGTATACCCTTGAGGAGGGACAGGGGGGACATGATAAAGGTCTTTAAGTACATGAAAGGGATCAATAAGGGAGGCCCAGTCATGGTGCTTCAAAGGAAGGAGGGTGGGACAACGAGAGGTCATGGGTGTAAGCTGGAAGGGGGCAGGCTCAGAGGGGAGAAAGAGATGTTATTTCACTGAAAGGGTGGTGGAGCCATGGAATTCACTGCCCAGGGAGCTGGTAGAGGTGGAGACTGTGAACAGGTTTAAGAGGGGATGGGACGGGTACAGAGTGAGGGTAAATCTGACCAGGCCCAATACAGGTGGAACATCTGGGACTGGGAACAGTATAACCCAAGGGGGAGGGTGGACACTAAAATTGGCCCTCAGTGTAGGTGCTGAAAATCGAGCAGACTCGAGAGACCATTAGGCCTATTCTGCTGGCATTTTAGTATGTATGTTAGTATGTTAATCTAACCCCTGGTCATGCCTTATTGCTTATTTATTGTAATCAATAAGACATTGCTTGTTGTTTTCATTACATAGATACCTGCAGGGCCAGATGTGATGTAATGGTGTTTCCAGAATGTAATGAACATTACATTATTTATTTTTGTTGTCTTTCATGTGCAGTAGAGTTGCAATGGTGTACTTGAAAAGGTGTACTCACAGGATACTCATAGTGAGTCAGCTGACCTACCCGATTTGTATCTGGAGTTTTCATTCACGATACAACCATAAATGTTTGAACCACCAAGCCGACCCTCTGTGCATGTCAATGTTGACCTGCATGACTCCGATAGTGATAGAAGTGGAGATGGGCCAAGTGGAACATGTCTTGAAGATGCTGAATTATGGTAATGTTTTCTGTTCTGTGTTTATTCCCTTTTCACATGTCTCTGAAGTAACACTTCATGTGGTACCATTGTGTTTTGTGGTGGCTGTGTTACCATTCACCGGCACGTTCATAATGGAACTGTTGTGGACTGTTTTAATCATCAAACGGTGGTTGTTTCACCCTGTTTTACTAGTTGTAATGGTGGCATTGTGTGTTGAGGCGCTGGATGCCACACCTCGAACAACACCATTGATCAGTGTTTGGGAACTAACTGGGTTTTGGTAACTCATCATGGTATGGTGTAGATACAGCATCTGTAGGTCTGTTCTCCATTACTGTGGTGGATACTGGAGCTCACATCAATCACAACCATCACCAGATGGAGATCGGCAGACCTGTGTGGTGACGTAAGGGTGCCGAGCTGTGACAGACATCAGCATCTTGCTGTTCTCATATCATTGCATGTCTGTGCTGCAAGTGGAGTAATGAAGTAAAATCCCTGATGGTGCAGTATAGGCAAAGGAGACACCATTGACCTGTGCCCACATCCCTCAGATGACCTACCCTCATCTTAGGGCACCGCAGACCTTCCCCTTCCCTGTGTGGGGTGGTGGATGTATGGTCAGCATGGTTCGATGCAGTGCTGGCAGATATTGTATCATGGTTGTGGCATAACCGTGTATTTGTGGGGTCTGTCATCAGGTAATAGAGGCACAAGGTAGGGCGTAAGGTAATGTGTACTTGCCCTCCGGTACATAAATATAATAAATTTAAACATTTTTTTTTTACTTCAGTAATAAGGATGAACAGGGTGTTGGTTATTGTGGATGGACCTATGCCTTGTGTGTTGTGGCCCTCAGAACAGCAAAAGTTGTTAAATCACTCAGTAACTAACTGCCTGTAGTTCCTGATTGTGATTATACAATTGACCCAGGTTGAAAATATTATTTTGTGCAATGGTGGTATTTGTACTGGCAGTTCTAAATGAACAAAACTGAATGCTGGTGCTTCATTCTAGAATGGTCCTGTAATTTTTATGTCCGACAGCCAGCTAGGGTGTAACTGTGTTACACTGAGAACATTATTTTCCATGTTTCAGAAAATTTGTTTGCACTGTGTATGATAAATAATAAATTGCACTTTTCAGATGGCACTTGTTATAACTTGACATCGTGCCACCTCCCTGCGGTAACCCACTTGTCACATCCCTCACTTGATGATAGTTCCCTTTTCCCACCACAAAATACCACTCTTTGAAGCCTTCCCTTCATCCACTTGGCGATCCATGTGACCATCTTTGTTCACACACGTATACAGGAACAGTGGTAACATGCACCAAAAAGGCAAGAGTTGCAAGATTGCGAAAATTATACCCTCCTTCCTTTGCCAGTGGTTCTAAATTGATACACTTACTCATTAGCAATATCTATTGGAAGAGGACATAAACTGTTCAAAATGTGGCCATGTTTATATTTTGTCATATTTATTCCTGTTTTGACCAATACTTTTCCACCAGTGTGTCCCATTCAACTGAAGTGTTAAATCCCCAGGCACTGTCACTGCATCTATATATTCCAGCCTCCCTTCCAGCCTCATGTGTGGCACTGAATAAAAGGCCTTGCTGAAATCAAAATACGGGACACTCACCACACGTGCCTTGTCCAGTTCCATGGTCACACAGTCATAGTACTCAATTAGGGTGGTCTGGCCGGATATACACAACCCAAATTAGTCCTGTTCACTGTCCTGGAGACAATTGCTCTGCAAAAAGGTCACCAGCCTTTCTTTTATGATTGACTCCCTGAATTTTCCCATGTTTATGTGAGGCTCACTAGTCTGTTGTTGTCTGCTTCATCATTATGGCCACTTTTCTGAATGGGCACCACATGTGCTATCATCCTGTCCTGTGGTACGCATACTGTGTCCATGGATGTATAGACCATGTCAATCAGTGGTCATGCCAGGATCTCCACTAATGTTGAAGTACCCTATGATGAATTTCATCTTGTGCCGGTGTCTAGTCCAAACTCAGTGCCCTTAATCCTTCCATAACACTGTCCTATGTATTCACGATATTAGTCACTTCCACCCCTGCCAACTCAACCCCTCCCAGGATGTATCTGCACCACTTTCCCTTTCGTGAAGCTACAGCTGAAGAATTCATTTAATGTTTCTGCCTTTTCTTCCCACTTCTCCATACAACCCCCTGTACTTCATGCTACTCGAAATCTGGTGTTTGTTCTTCCTTCTCTCACTGCTGCATCAGACAAAGTCTCAGCTCTCTATTTGGCTGTGCTGCCACTGTTACTGTAATTGATTTGTGGGTGTGTAGTTTCATGTGTTATATTATTGCTCTTATTGTAATATAATGCATAAGCAACATTTAATTTTCTGTGTTTTATCCTTCCTCAGGAGCAAATGTAATGGATGTGAAGTGATGGATTCAGAGGCTGTGTCTGTGCTGCACAGAAGTATCCAAGATGAAAGCACACTTTGAGAATGAGCCAGTCTCCTGTGTAACTGAACTGGAAATGTTCCAGGACAACTGCTTAAACAGGAATGTCATCACTGTAACATATTATGAATACTTAGAAAAGGAGGGGCCTTTTGATGATGACACCCCCCTAAATGAGAAAGTTAATGTTACTCATCACTTGCTTGCCTGAATGTTTGGAGATTCGCAGTGTTTGCCATCGCACAGTCAGTCATTCAAAGTGAGTGCATTACTGTATGTAAACTGCCACCTTTCAGTTCTCTGAAAGCCATGCATTTACTTTTATGCTTACATGAAGTTTCCATTTCATGGCTATTGAGGTTGATGTATGACTTCAATACCATTCTACTACATTTTTTTAGGTTTAAGGTCTTACTCTGCTTGGAGATGCTGAAGGGGAAAGTCATAGCCCCCTTCTTGATGCTACATAATAGCTTATGTAAGTATTGGTCAGACAGCTCCTGGACAGTATAACAGGTAAAGCCAGTGATCGGGTGTAATGTATGTGCTTTTCATATCATGTATGTCCTTGGCATGGCAATGGATAACTTCAGCTTCAGAGCTTTTGTCACAGTATATTACTGCATAATGCGTGCACCACAAACAGCATTGAGCATCCCTGTAAGCCATTTTTCTCTTCCGCACATGTCCGTGGACATGACCATCAATACATTGTAATGTCATGCACTGTCCTTGTGGTCAGTATATCACCACACAAACCAGATTTATGGCCTTGTGGTTTGGCCACCAACCAATCAATAAGGCTACTGTCAACCACCATCCTGGCACTGACACCACCTCAAACATCATTGTGCCTTGGCGCTGCATCATTTGTTGTTTGACTGAACCCTTTTCACATCCACACTGTATGCTCTAGCTGTAAGTTTGATGCAGTTATGGTGGGGTACTGCGATGGGTTGGTGTTAGTAGTTGCACGGGTATCTTAAATTAAAATTAATGAAGCAATAGGACAAGATCTTTGGTTATGTTAATGTTATGTTAACATCCCTCTAGGGGCATAATTTGGTACTCAGCATAGCCGAGTGCTAGACGACCTTATATGGCGATTAACTGACCATTAACGCAACACCAGGAAGTGCCTTATTGTGAATATCATAAACTTTTTTTCATACAGTGTTAAACCTTGTTCAGTATTTGGTGAAGCTCTTCATGCATGTTAATAGAAAAGTAGCATATGGATGTGCAAATGATTAGAGCACATAAGAAAGCTCCATTTTGCATCCGATTGTTTTAATACTTGTTATAATACTGAGTGACATATATCACAACAAAAATGTGGAAAGATGCATTTCTGACTTTAATATTTTGTCATGCACATTTTCTCCAGGTCCTATCGTCATGCTGCATACAGACGCTTTGTGAGATGAATTTGGCAGTGTCTCGGTTATTGGAATAGGAAGATTGTACCATCATGTGTTGTGATAGCCATCAGAAATGCATTCCCTGGATTTAAGCCTCCTCCGGGACAACGATATTGACACCCACACCGTGAACAGCTACATTAGCAGAATTATGGATATAAAATGTTCACTTCTTTCCATTTGAATAGCATAATGTTTATGTTTTCAGTGATTATTGAGGAAACATTTTAATTTTACAGTTTAAAGGATAATAGTACTATTCGTTAAAAATGGTTATTTACTCCCAGTACTTGATGTGACCTATAAATGCATCATTGCTCAATAGTTTACGTATAATGGTGGCAAGTAAACACGTACTTGCTTCACCTTTATTATTATCCTCTACCAGGCAATGTTACTGGAATAGTTGCTTAATTGTACCTATTGAGGGTAAGCTTAGCCCAACTCCCTGTCAGTATATCACCCTTTTGTGATATACTGTGAAATTTGACATCCAGATGTGCTTTCTGATTGACAAATAAATAATCCCATTGGTCATTATTTACATTCACACTTTGCTCTTTTTGATGATGTCATAATGATGTCACTAGCATGTGTGTATAAATAAGGCGCTCTGAATCTGAAATGTAGATCCATTGAGAAAGGAGCAACTACGTTCTGAAATGCATCTGGACTTGCACATGGCACTATTACAATAAAATGAAGCACCAACTACGATTGTGAGCCGTCCCTTTCTTTATATGGGTGGTGAGTACAGGATTTTGCTGTGGATTTCTATTTTTATTTTTATTTTAGATCATCCCTTTACCTGCTTCAGATAAGGACTTCATGTGGTGTGCCAGTGTGTCACATTAATGTTCACTTTTTTGTTTACTTTTTGGAATGCGCATAGATGTCTGGAGTGATTTAAATGTTAAATCCGGACAACACAAATAACCTGTACTGGCAAGTGTCACTCTGATCTGTGTTCAGCTACTGTTAACATCTGCTGTGGTGGTGCATACGTTTTCTCTATCTACTCCTTGTTAACATGATATGTTACCCTAATAAAAAATTACAAAGCACCCAATATCAAATAATCCATTTTGTCAAGGTTTATGTCAGCAACCTAATAAGGAGTCATGTTCTTGAGATTTAACCACTGTTTATTTTTAAAGATTAATGTACCATAGGTCAGATGGTGATGTACACATTTGAAACAAAATTTAACAAGAAAACGTAAAACACAATTCATATTGAGAACTGTCAGAAATGCAAGACCAAAGCAATGGAAATGTATTGCAAATGCCAAATGACCCTATCAAAAAACACATCTGGGTGGCGTCACAATGAGTTGTGTTAGACGCATCTGAGTTAAGACACTACAAATGTAATGGACCGATCCAAAACTGTGGCATTCACACATGATGCACCAGATGATGCCCCTGGTGTATTCACTCAGTGAATGCCATGGTTGCGCCCAGCCTGAGATGCATCACCACATCCAATGCTCAGGCTGGG
The DNA here is from genome assembly GCA_016271365.2 of Neoceratodus forsteri. Lineage (NCBI taxonomy): Eukaryota > Metazoa > Chordata > Ceratodontiformes > Ceratodontidae > Neoceratodus > Neoceratodus forsteri. The sequence continues at coordinate 564,403,343 of CM028132.1, forward strand.
AAACAGATGGGTCACCGCATCTCCAGATGAAATAAATCCAAGGGTGGTATTTACAGCCACAGACATGCAAATGGGCCCATTAGGCATGCAAGGTGCAATGGGGTCATTTGCATGCCATTATGGCTCAATTTGCATGCTCCTTGCAGGAGTGCACCATGCATAATGTGGTGAGCTCCTTCTTGGGCTGTGTGCATGAACCCCCCGCCCAGCCTGTATCCCCATAGCTAAACAAATATGTCATAAAAGTCAAATATGGTAGTCTACTGGTCCTCCAATCTCAATGCCTGACTCCCAGATTAGTACTGCAGTATCCCATAAAGACCCCTGCCAGGCTACTGCTCCCCCAACGGCAGCCACAATGTGTGCAGAATTACACCATTAATTCCTTGGCAAACAACTGTTCCCCACCCACCAGTGCAAAACACCAATGTACACATATACATCCCTATAACAGCCCTGGTAGTCATGTGGTCCCCCCCCACTCTGCCTGACTCTGAGATGTACATGAACATAACCCATAATGCATCCATGGTAGTCTAGCAGTAAAACTCTCTCTGCCACGACCCTATCACAATGTCTAGAAGAGTAACCAGTCTCTCTGGTGGTCCAGTGGCCACCCACTCAGGTGCACACCCATGCACCACACCATTCCACCCTGTCCAAGCATACTCTGATGGTTGGCAGGCAGGCAAACTGACCTGTACACCACCGTGGCTGCCCACCAACTGTTATGTCATTGAATGACAGCATGCAGTAGGGCTTAAAGCCCATTCCTTGATTGTATTAACCAATGGGCCCCCAGTGTGTACTGTGAGCCATTATTCACCACTTTGTGAATGATTGTGTAATTCACAAAGTTGTGATCGTGTTGGGGCAGGGATGGGGGAACTGATAGAATACCATGGATGCTTTCTGGGTTATGTACATTTACATCAGTGATTCAGCCAGGTTGGGGGGACCACTACACTACCAGGGCTGTTATCAGGCTGTAAATGTTTAGATCGGTGTTCTGAGGCAGAGTGAAAACTGGACTGCAAGTGCATAAATGGGATAATCCTGTTCACTTGGTGGCTGTGGGTGGGGGATGGGGGGTGCAGTAGCATGCCAGGCCACTAAACAGGATGCTACACAACTGATCTTGGATTCTGACAGGGAGGGTGTGGTGGGGGACATATGACTACCATGGTATGCAGATTGCCATGCTGCTGTGTGTGTTACGGCAGGCTGTCTGTGGACAGCCACCCATCTAAATCTACTGTTTGTGGACTTAGGTTTTGGAGGCACATCTCCCCACCAAAGTTGTTTGTAATAGGGATGAGCACCCTATTCATGTGCATGCCACCTAAACACTTGCAATGCACTGAATACCATTATATGTGTTTTCTGTGCATCAGGGATGCACCTGCGCATCTGTGATGCGCAGATGAATCACTGCCCTTTCAAAATTGCAATTTGGTGAATGTAGGATATGTGCCAAAGCCTTGCAGATGCTGTTTGTATATTGCTTTTGTGATTCCACCCCCCTTCATCTTGTTCTAAGCATCCATTGCTGCAATTAGATTCAGAAGAAGCAATTATGTATACCTTCACTCAGATGTAGTATTACCATGCCACTGAATTAATGTAAATTAATGTTTTGGAAAATCTATGAATCAACTTTAGTTGTCTATTTTAACTTTTCTGCTTAGTGTTATGATGCACTTCTCAGATGTGAAACACACACATTACAATAATATACATAGTTGTAATATAGTGTGCACCCATTCATAATGTTTGTAATGATCTTATTAAAACAATAAATATGATGTCATATTGACTCACAATTACTCTGTCCCCTTCTATGTTGACAGTGACATAATTACAGTGCAATGCTTCAGTTGAATAAGGTACTTTGCTGCATGTGTAACAACAGACAGTTAGGAGGTCTGAAGCATTTCCGAATAATAATTGCTAGACATGACCCCAAAACTAACAAGAAGGGTGCACAACTTGGCGATGTGTACAGACCAAATGGTATTTGTGAATGAGGTGCATGCTGGATATATAGGTGTTACTACAGCAGTCTTCAACAAACTTGTTGTGCAAGTCAAGGGAGGGGTAGTGTGTGAGTTGTGGCTTGTGGTGGCAGCATGTAGAGGTGTTCAGTTGGCATATTCAGTGTCCTATGAAGGTCCTTTTCTGCCTTCACATGTCTATGAATCAATGTTAGGATACTCTGTTTTACCTTTTTTTTATTTGGTGAAAGTTTTGAAATTGTGTTGTACTCCAAGTAAGGTTCTGTCCTAATTAATGAAAGCTGCTACATATCAGCTTCCCCGTGCCAGCATTAAATTCATGAGATGCTTTATTAATCTTAACCTCAGTGCATTGTGCACATCTCTAACACTGCACTACATTCACAGCAAATGTGCCATTAATTCATTACTTCAAATACCTTTGTATGAAGGCCTAACTAACAATTGTTAACAGTAACCAAAAATGACTTCATACAAAGCATTTGGAAGTAATGAGTTCAGCCTACCAAGTTACTCTTCAGTCTTCTGTCATCACCGTGTCTCTCTCTTCTGTTCACACAATACACAACAACCTCAAGTACTGTACATAACACCTTAATTGTGTAAAAAGGTGTTTATCCACACAATTCTAACACATTTTTAAATGGACCGTATGCCATAGAAAAACATTTCATTATAGGGGTTAATTGTGGGAGCAGAACAGAAGACATTCAAGAAAATGAGCATTACACTGATGTATGAGTCATCAAGTGACAGTACCAGTCAAATAATCTTTTGTTATAGATTGTTGCTAATTTACATGGTTCAAGATGAAGTGATGAAGGCATCATAGTTAGTTTATGGTGCTGTGTAGTTCATATGTGACCAGTTGCAGTGCTAAGGACAGACTGACAATGGCAAGCATTTTCATGGCTGTTGAGATACATGTCTTGGGTGGTTGAAGGGAGGAGGCCCAAATGAGACACTAGAATATAATATAAACAGATTTGTCCAGCCTGGTGGCGCTGAGCGTTGAGGTGCTGAACATCATACCTAACACCAGCGACCCGTGTTCGGGAATGAGCACAGGCTGCCATGGGTCAGCAGAGAGGAGATGGATCGAGTATCTGAAAGACTGCTCTCCATTTCGAGGGGGGGAGACCAGCGTCCGGTGCATGACTGACCCCTAGTTGAGGCTGGGGCTTGATAGTACAGAGCCAAAAGAATGTGGGATGGGAGCGCCACAGATGCTTGATATGGGCACGCATGGGAGTATGCATGATCCCCGACGAAGGCGTCATTGCAGAAAAATGGAAAAACAGTGGCAGTCAGGTCATGCAGCTTGATGGCCATCTGCCAGTGTGCACTGACTTCACATGCACCACCTGATCAAGATCCATGCTAGGTGGGGGAGTTGGGGGCTCCCTTGCCTCCCCACCATGGGGGGTAAGCTGTAGGGGAGTACAAGGTGGTGGCCTGAGAGGAGCTTGGAGTGGGTGGACGGTGGCTGGAATTGGAGGGAAGAGGAGTAGGAGTCAGCTGGGAGCCACAAAGGAGAAAAAGTAAGCAAAAAACAAATGTATAAATAGATTGGGTGGATTATAACACGAGCATGCTCATTACGATTGTTCACAGCACAACTTCGCTACAGCCATCAGGAAATCACAGAATCAGTTATTGCGAGATGTGAACTGCACTATAGTATACAACATTGATACTCCGTTGGATCCCAGCAAAACTTCAAAGTGGAGAAGTTGCTGTATAACACTTTATAACATTATTGACAGTATATGAGGCACACTTCTGGGGGTTTGTACTCCACTATGGATAACCATTTTCTGTTAACTCAATACAGGCATTCGTATGCTTGACATCCCCTACCTATTTGCAGACAGTTGTAATTCTACAGTATAATAAAGATAAACAATACATTTCAGGTGTGACAACTGAGATGTAGTCTGACTGAGATTCACAGCCATAGTATTCAAATTTGGCAAGAGTAACACAAAACAGCATGATAACATATTCCTCATGTATGACATCAGTATACGTCAACCAAGTTAGCAAGTGACCTGTAATATTTTGACCAACTTAACAAACTGAGCAGAGATGCTACCCAGACCAATAATTGCATTGCTGCATCAGTTCACATATGACAGCAGAGTTCCTGTCATTTTTGCAACTATTGTTCTAGCTGTTGTGGTTCAGCAGCAATGCTAGTGTCTTTCATCATGAAACATGAATGATGTTTCTGCAAAAGTTCAGTTTTGCTGGGGTGGATGTACCTTGATGCTACTGGTGACGGAATAGTCCAGTTCTCATATAGACATTTAGCCTTGCTATATGACAGGAACTGTTATTGCAGTGTCACTACTTCTTTCAGCATTTTTATTTTTTTATTTTAGTCTTTGGTAACCATGGAAGTCCCATTAGGCACAAGTGCCTGTTTTCAGGGGTGACCTGGGAGCACTGGGCAGTTAAGTGACTTGCTCAGAGTCACTCAATATGCAAGTGGAGGTTGTGAGAATCAAACTCAGGTCTGGTCTGCTGGATGTATCAAGGTCGTTCATATCTCATTCCTCTAACCTAGGCTATACTGCCAGCCCAGTATTGTGCTAACATAACCTGCAGAAAAAAAGGCAAACAAAATGAGTCATGGTACTACTACATATATGTACTATATGTCCAGACTTTGGTGTACATAAAGCTTGTTAGGCACAGTTGTGGTCTCACCATTACTTACATGGTGATATGCTAATAAGGCAACAAAATCCTAACATTGTCATCTGTAAATGTTAATTATTTTCTTTTATATACAAACCAAGTACCAGGAAAACACAACTGTTTCTGTTGTTACTATTGTGCTTCTGAGGCAAATAATATGTAACAATGCAACAATAAGCAGTATATCATGGACATGAGTGAACAGCCAATGAAACTGTCAAACTGGCACATTACCACTGTTGTAAATCCTCTGATAATCAATGGCTGATGAAAAGGACATCATCTATGGATTCGTAGCATAGTAATAAATACAATAAAAGTACAAAAAACAAAGCAACCTCTTTAATATTTGTATTCTATTATAGTACAAAAAAATTAACATTGGTATATTCACAATAAGCCACTCAGAGGATGTGGGTTATCAGGGAATTTACCATTGCTGGCGAGGATTTACCCACTCCAGCCATGGTAAATCCCCTGATAGCCCACACACCCTCATGGTTTATTGCTTAAGTAACACATAAAAATTATGCACTGCCTTTAGAAAAGCCATCTTGTTCATTGTGGCTTACCATTATATAGAGGCAATAAATATGAAACTGTCTATTATGTTTTTTGATACCCCCAAGGAGTGTGATGAGCAATTAAAATGGGAGGTGAAGAATTAATGTTGTTGAACTGTAAACAATAACAGCAAGGAAAAGTGAGAGAAAGGTGGATCTCATAAATGCTGTAATCTGATTGGCACGCTGTCATGTACAGCATGATTTCAATGGCATGTGGATTGTTTCTGTCAGCATTGTATCCTCTAGCTCTGCTGAAAGGATGGGATGCTGCATTCTGCTTTCAACCAATATCCTTAAACTGTTGCTGGAAAACAGATTTATTACCAGTCTCCATCTACAGTAGCTAAACATTATAAAAATATAATTTTGCCACTCTTTAGAAACAACATCTTTTTAATAGCAATATGACACCTGCAGGAGTTAGAATAACAGTCATTTAGTCACCTACTAGGTGCAATAGGGCACTCTGCTGTGCCTTGGGCATTATTATGAAATGTGTGTAAGTAATGCTGATTTCTGATTGGCTGAGACCTGCTTTCAGCTGGTCCATTATCCCAGCACAACGGCCCAGCTGAATGTAATATGTTTAAAAAAAAAATGCATAAAATTTGCTAAAACAGACCTATTTTATAATCACATTAAGGCATTCCAAGTGGTATGTTATGGTGGGCTAATGGCCCTTCATGGGTGGTGGAAACACTCTGCTATGCCTCGTGCTTCAATCCACCTGAGGTGGGCCATTATCCCACCATAACGCACCCCCTGTCATTCCTTATTGCTTAATTACACACCTATGATGTTATTAACAGACTGTTAATCTATCCAGTTGTCATGCATTACTGCTTAAAGAACATCGGCATGAATGAAAGTCTAATTCACGCATCAGAATCAAATAACCTCCGCCTTCAAGTCACTCAATAATAATAGTCAGTCAGTGCTGTAACAGCTGCTATGCAGTCCATTTCGGTTTCATTAACTGTTACTTTATAAACTGGGAGATGAGGAACTGTGCTGAAATAGTCCAATTCATAAGTTTCTCATAATTATTTTATGTTGGCAACAATTTGCCATAGGTTGTTGCACTTTTTACAAGTTTTACAACTGCTTCCTCTCCTTTCTTAGCCTTTGGAAAGGCTACTTTGAACCTCTGCTCACCATCAGATGTTATTGCCTGTCCATGAGTTACATTTTCATTAAAATGGAGGACAGCCGTCATGTGCCTGTTATAGATCACAAACATTACAATTTTACCTGTTAAGCAACTGTTTCTGGCATTAAAATGTAGGTCATGGTACAACAATATCGCATGTGCATTAATGGTTGAAACAATTAAATACGACGACAAATAGAAACTGTCGATATCATGCAATAGTAGACAACTGTAAATTAGTTATTCTGCACATCAGCAACAATGCATATTTGCTCATGTGTCACTCTTAAATGGCATCAAACAAGCGTGCATTGCTGTAACTCAGCTAATACCTCAAAAGATCGGGTGCAAAGGCAGTGTATGTTCCATGATAAGATTCTGTACCCTACAGCACATGGGGTAAATGTATGTCAAATTACATGTAGCTTGATGACCAGCTGGTGGACATGTTTAGTACCAGAAAAGGGTGGAATGTATTAGGATGGTCAATGACTTCTGTTAACGCTACTTTACAGTAACACAACATATCTTTGACACAGTAGCGTTAAACCATAGACATGCATTTAAGAATCATGACCATTGATGTCTGCCATTCAGTTGTCACATGGTCAGTGATGCTGCAAACACAGTACTACATAATTAGCAAATGTTATATATGACTTTTCTCTTCTGAGTTGCTTACCAAGCATTCATTGCAGGAAAAAAGAAATGCAAAAACTTAGGAGCAAATCGACAAACAACACTGTGGAACACTTCCAGAGCATAGGTTTGGTTAATTGGTGACACCTGTCTCAGGTCATGCTGTAGGTATGAGCTGGAAACTACCTCACTTATCAACTTGTGCTGGTAGGTACTTACAATCATTGAGTGAACAGGAATCAGTAATGTACATGTGCTTGCAACGCAAAAAATATGACAGCAAATGTCACATGGAGTGACAACTAATTCTAAAACAACTTTTCAGACATGTATACAAAGAGTTGCACTGCTGTTTGTGATAATTCTCAAGCAACTATCTGTCGTGAGTTGCGTGCATGCCTAACAGGAGCAGTGGACAAATATCACTACATCAATCAGGCGGTAAACTCATCATTGTTTAAAATGTGCAGATTCATGATTACAGCAATGATTTCATAAACTTATGAACTTACTATCAACCCCGACATTGCACACACGTATTCCAGTTGTAAAAACAGAGACAGTTGTATATACTGAAAGCAATGCAAGTCAATTACACTTGCATAATCACAGTGCATTATTTTGTACAATTGTACATTAATACCACACCTCTTCCCATATTCAGTATGCCCAAAGCTGACTGCTGAACTGTATGATCACCAACATGCTGTCTTTTAAATGAATGCATTCCCATTACTGTGCTTAACAATTTATATGTCGGATTATATGTTATTTTACCTTGGCTTATCCATTCTTTGTCCTCCTCTAGAGGACCGTGCAAACATGCTGGAAAGAGAGGCCCATGTCCAATATGCACATCAGAAATGTGATTTAGAAAACTCTCCCATTTCTGAACCACAATCTCCGGGTCACTTTGACTTGTCGTGGCCGACCAAAACATGTGGCTTGTGATTAACTTTATCCACAAGCATATGTCTCTGTTTTTTTTTCTTAGAATGATTTTCCATTTTTTTCCCCCCAACTCCTGTGTGGTGACAGTAGTGCAGACTGTTAAATCACATATCTGACTATATGATGTGTAATATGTTTTTTACTCTCTGTCACAATGGAAGTGAGAAAGCCAGTAAGGGTACATTAGCACAAAGCTTTTTTTCACATTGACATTAGCATTGTAGCACCTATTTGTAGTTACAGTTAGATCACTGGTCTGTTATGCATGGCATGTGAAAGTGAACATGTATGCTATAACCAGTGATAGACCATGTGTGTTTTTGGCATGATTGCACACCCAAGGTGCGTTGTGACTAATGATGCCTGGACACAGAGAATTCAGCATGCTGTGAAGTGTATTACTGCAATGATATATACACATGGGCTGGAGTGCATTATCACAGTTCTCAAAAATCGGTATCAAATTGTAAAAATGAAACAAAAAAGGGATTTTGTAAACAATACGAATGTTAATTATTGTTTTGTCATGTCACTAGTGAATTGTCATGTTACACTTCAAGCCCAGTGACACAGTATAATTTGACCAACCCTTGCTGCAAGGCTTTAAAAACACAATACAAAGGTTGGATATGTAAATAGTATGACATGATGTGATGTATGTTAGATAGTTCAAACACCCAGTTAGGGGGCATAGTGAGGCACGATGATGCAAGCCTAATGCATGCAGACCACTAGTCATGCATTAGAGCTGTCTAATGCACACCCACTTGGTGGCACATTGTGCTTAAAACATGGCTCTGTGTATTATAGGTGGGGTTTGTAGTTTTAGCTATGCGTTACACATTAATAATGCACGGGTAACAACCAATCATAATGCTTTGAATTCTTTTCCCATTTTACAAATAACATACATTGTGTTGTCATTGTTATGTGATTCCATGGCAATGATACAATGCTGCTGCAAAATCAAGCTGAATCATTGCACTCATTCCAAAGTACTACCTGACTGGGTAGTGACCTGATGAACCATAGCTACATGACAGTACAGCAGGTAGTGATGTTTTGATGCTGGAAAGGTAACACACACACTCACAGTGATGCATTTATATGTACCTTTTTGTAATGATGGCAAAATATGTCCCTCATGTTGCAATCTTTCCCATAATGGCACCCTTTTGTTGTTATGAGTAACATATCTGAATTCATTGGTATACAACAGCAGCTGTTCATAAGAGTTGTACCATACTTGAGACAAAACCAATAAATGTACAAAACCCCTGCTGAATGAGCAATCTGATATTCCATCATGGAGATGTTTTGAATGCAATTGAACCGTGATATAAGATTTAATTATTAAAATGTTTTAAAAATGATGAAAACTGATATGGTGTTATGATTTGCACAGCCTTACATTAATGCAAGGAACACTGTCATGTACAGCGTAGTCACGGTGGCAATTTGTGACTTAAAGTCATCAGTGTATGCAGTCTGACTGCTGAATGACTGCAATGATGCATCCTGATTTTGAAAAAGCAGTGTGAGACGGCAATAGGAATAAGTATGTTATTAAAAATTGAGCTACAAAGGATGAAACAATATAAAAATATTACTTCAAGACTCAGAGTTTTGACCATGAATGCTCTACCACCCTTTGATTAACACTCAGTTAACACATAGAAACATAGACTTTGACGGCAGATAAGAACCACTTGGCCCACCCAGTCTGCCCATTTCCCTTCCTATTGGATAAGCTGCAGATTCTAGTTAACCAACAGCCTACTTCCTGCAACCCACCACTACAATTGCCTTATGTCTGTCCCATGCATGTTTGAATTCCCCCACTGTTTTAGACCCAACAACCTCCCCAGGAAGGCGGTTCCATGCATCCACCCACTCTCTCCATGAAAAAAAAATTCTTCACATTACCCCTGAGCCGTCCCCCCTCTATCTTTAAATTGTGTCCCCTTGTTCTTACACATCTCTTTTTCTGAAAGATGCTACCCTCCTGGGCTTTCCTGATTCCCTTGAGGTACTTAAAAGTTTCTATCATGTCCCCCCATCCCTCCTTTCATCAAGGGTGTACATATTAAGCTCTCTCAGTCTCTCTTCATATGGTTTCTGATGCAGTCCCTGCACCATTTTAGTTGCCCTCCTCTGGACTGTTTCCATCCTGTCTGTGTCCTTGCGTAGATGGGGTCTCCAAAACTGCACACAGTATTCCACATGGGGTCTCACCAACTGTCTGTAAAGAGGGATAACCACTTCCCTTTTTCTACTTGTGATGCCCCTTCCTATGCATCCCAGTATCCCCCTGGCTCTCCTTACTGACTTCTCACATTACTTATCCACCTTTAGGTCATCTGATATGACTACCCCCAAGTCCTTTTCCATTTTTGTTGTTGTTAGTACCTCCCCTGCTATTGTGTACTCTTCTCCTGGGTTTTTGTTTCCAGGTGCATTACTTTGCACTTCTTTGCATTGAATCTAAGTTGCCATATGTCTGACCATTCCTCCAACCTTGCCAAGTCTCTTCTCATCCTTTCTACCCCCCCTTGTGTATCACCTCTGTTACAGATCTTTATGTCATCTGCAAAGAGGTATACCTTTCCCTCCAGACCCTCTGCAATGTCACCTATAAATATGTTAAAGAGAACTGGACCCAGTACTGGGCCTTGAGGTACTCCACTAGTAACCCTCTTTTCTTTGGAATGTGTTCCATTCACTATTACCTTCTGTGTCCTGTTGTGCAGCCAGTTTGCTACCCAGGCTACCACCCTGGAACCTACTCCCAGGCTGACTAACTTGATTATTAGTCTTTTGTGCGGGACTGTGTCAAATGCCTTGCTAAAGTCTAGGTATGCCATATCCACAGCCCCTCCCTGGTCTATTACTTTGGTCACCCAGTCAAAGAAATCAATTAGATTCATCTGACATGACCTTCTTGCTGTAAATCCATGCTGCTTTGGGTCCTGTGCCCCGCTGGCCTCTAGGTACTCAACAATTCTTTCTTTCAGAAGTGATTCCATCATTTTCCCTACCACTGAGGTCAAACTTACAGGTCTGTAGTTTCCTACTTCTGCCTTGCTCCCACTTTTGTAAAGGGTAATCATATCTGCCCTCCTCCAGTCCTCAGGTACCACCCCATCCTCCCATGATTTGTTAAAAGTGTGGTAAGTGGTGTCACTAGGTCCTCCCTTAGTTCTTTTAGGATTCTGGGGTGAATCCCATCAGGCCCCATTGCTTTGTCTACCTTGAGTTTTAGGAGTTCTTTCAGGACTCTTTCTTCTGTAAATGGACTGGTGTCAACCCCCCTACCCAGAGTGCTTCTATTGTCTGGTTTAGGTAACTCCTCCTCATCTTCTTTTGTGAATACTGAGCAAAAGTATTCATTCAGTATCTCTGCCTTTTCACTGTCTCCCTCTGCCCACCTCCCTCCTTTATTAATCTTCACTATTCCTCCCTTAACCTTTCTATGCTCCCTAATGTACCTATAAAAGGTTTTATCCCCCTTCTTAACTGAGTTGGCTATTTTTTCCTCGGTTTGGCCCTTTGCTATTCTGACTGCCTTCCCCACTTCTTTCTGCTTTAATTGATACAGTTCCCTGTCGTGCTCCTTCTGTGATTCCTTATACTTTTTGAATGCAGCCTTTTTCTGATTAACCTTCCCTGCCACCTCTTTTGAGAACCATAGTGGTTTTTTACTCTGCTTTGTTTTCTTTATTTGTTTCATACAAAGGATTGTTGCCTCTATGACAGCAGTTTTGATTTTTCTCCATTGTTCTTCCACCCCTCCTTTCTGGCCATTTGCTAGTGCATTCCTCAGGTATTCACCCATTTTGCCAAAGCCGGCCCTTCTAAAGTCCAGTATCCTTGTTTTTGTATGGCTTGTCTCCATTGTTGTGCATATTGTGAAGCACACTGTGCAATGGTCACTTGTTCCCAGATGTCTACTGACTTCTAAATTTGTGACCCTCTCTCCATTTGAGAGTACCAGGTCTAGTATTGCTCCCCTCCCGAGTGGGTTCTAACACTAGCTGTCTGAGGCCTGCCCCCTGCAGGGCATTGAGAATGACCCTGCTCTTGGATGTGGCTGCAGTACATGTCATCCAGTTAACATCTGGCATATTCAGGTCCCCCATCAACAGTATCTCCCCTTTTTCAGCCATTTTGAGAATGTCCTCTATCATTTTCTTGTCCATTTCCTCCCCTTGAGATGGGGGTCTGTATACAACCCCTGTGCGGATTGTGATGCCATTCCCTGTCTCCAAGGTGACCCAGAGTGCTTCTTGTCCTCCCCCTTTACTTTTTAGTTCTGTAGCTTTGATCCCTTCCCTTATGTATAGAGCTACTCCACCTCCTCTTTTACCCTCCCTGTCCCTTCTGTAGACTGTGTACCCCAGTATGTTGACATCCCAGTCATGGTTCTCCTTGTACCATGTTTCCGTGACTGCCACAATATTCAATTTTTCATCTTCCATCAGGGCTACTAGCTCAGGAAGTTTGTTTCCCAGACTACAGGCATTGGTACTCATTGCCCTCCATTTAATGTTGGCTTTATCCTTTTTCCCCCACCCCTGCTCTTATTGCCCTTGTCTATTTTTCCATTTACCCCTGTTCTGCCCTCTGTTGAGCTCTGTACCTCAGTGTTTACCTTACTACCTGGCATGTTTTGTGGGTGGAGGCTTGAAATTTGCTGCCTCTTATCAGCACCTCCCCCCTTGGCTAGTTTTAAAGCTTGCTAAGGAAGCATTTAAACCCATCACTTAGGAGCTTGGTTCCCTTCATGGACAGATGCAGACCATCGTGCCAGTATAGACCTTCATCTCTCCAGGTGTACCCCCAGTCCCCAATGAAGCCAAAGTCCTGTGCTCTGCACTAGTTTTGCAACCATTCATTAAACTGCATGGTGTGCGGTACCCTAGCCTCACCCCTGCCATGGACTGGTAGCACCTCTGAGAAGGTAACCGTGTTTGCTACCTGTCTGAGGCTCCTTCCCAACTCCACAAATTCATCCTGCACTGCACTGATTCCATGCCTAGCTAGGTCATTTGTCCCAAGGTGGACAATGATATCTAGTTCCCTCTCCCGTGATGCTGCTTCTGCAATCATGAGGATTCACTTCTTGTCCCTCCAAGCCATGGCACCAGGCAGGCACCTTACTTTCCTCTCCTCTCCCTTCCCCAGTTCTACCCCCCTAACAATTGAGTCCCCTATCAGAAGCTGTTTCCTTTCCCTGTGGTCTCCCTTGCCACCCTTTTGTGGGTCTTCCTTGTGGATGTCCTCAGCATTCTTCTTGGTCTCCACAGAGGGTGCCATCATAGAGGAACCTTGCTCTGCCAGACTGGCGCATGATTTGTGTAGAGGTACAACTAGGGGGCTTCACCTCTGTTCCACCACCTGCACCCTCCCAGAACCCACTGTGGTCCAACTGCTCTTCATACTTGGCAACCTCTGAGGCAGTGGTTATGGCAGTGGTGCTCTTTGGGTGGGGGAGGCCTCCTTAGTCCTTGCCAGTTCAGCCTGGAGGTGGGCAATCTCCTCCCTCAGAGTTGACAGTTGCCTGCAAATAGGACAGCAAAGCAGTTTCCAGAATGTCTCCTGAAAACTGCTGCCCCACAGCCAGTGCATTACACCACTCCCACATGTCCCTCTCCATATAATATACAATATCTAATATATATATATATATATATATATTTTTATTTTGGTGGTGTGTACTTACCCTTTATGCACTGTGATGGGTTATTAAGAATATGACAGTTCTGCCCCAAGACCTGTTGAGGAAGTGATGTCAGAACTTTGGCTATAAAGGAAATGCCACGCTTGGGGGGTAGGGTGTGGGGAGGGGGGTAGTCCACAACCACAGGTGACTGTTAGAAACAATCAAATACACCACTGCTCCACCACCCTGGTGAGTACTGCCCTTTATAGTAATTCAACTAACCTCCAGTAACTTATTTAAAAATAGTTTAACTATCACAAAATCCTACGCACCAGTAAATTATTTAAAAATAGTTTCTGTCCCAAAATCCTAGTAGTCAATCCAGCTACCCACAAGGGACAACCAAAATACAGTATTCAAACCCTTGTGAAGTTACTTCCAAGATAAGCAGAGTTTGCAAGCTCCTTTTTCAACTCCTCAGCCACCTGTAAATTATTTTAAAAAAGTTTAACTGTCAGACAATCCTAGTATACAATCTAGCTACCTCCAAGGGTCAACCCAAATTCAGTATTTAAATCCTTCTGAAGTTACTCACAAGATAAACAGAGTTTGCAAGCCCCTTCTTGGTTAAACACTAAATAAATATGTAAATAAAAAGCAATTACCAAGGGTAGTTAGTTTCGCCTCCCACAGAATTGAGCAAAAGTGCACATTGTTGCAGATATCAAGTGCAATATAGAATTTCCCCACACAGTTCACAGCTGAATAAAGAAGTAGTGTCCTTCCAGGTCAAGAAGATGTGCTTTGTGTCTCTAAATATTGCAACCACCAGTAACTTATAGTAATCTGATCAAGTCTGGATATCTCCACCCAGGGCTATTTGTTGACAATGGTTATGATGTAGCCTTTCCTGACCCAATATAACACTTTGTGGTCTAAAAACAATGAGGGAAACAATTTCCTGCACCTGAGGCTGTCTGTGTTTCAATTCACACTGCCGGTTTTGCTATGACAACTCTTTAACCACAGTAACTTATTTAAAAATAGTTTAACTATCACAAAATCCTACGCACCAGTAAATTATTTAAAAATAGTTTCTGTCCCAAAATCCTAGTAGTCAATCTAGCTACCCCAAGGGACAACCAAAATGCAGTATTCAAACCCTTGTGAAGTTACTTCCAAGATAAGCAGAGTTTGCAAGCTCCTTTTTCAACTCCTCAGCCACCTGTAAATTATTTAAAAAAATTTTAACTGTCAGACAATCCTAGTAGACAATCTAGCTACCTCCAAGGGTCTACCCAAATGCAGTATTTAAATCCTTCTGAAGTTACTCATGAGATAAACAGAGTTTGCAAGCCTCTTCTTGGTTAAACACTGAATAAATATGTAAATAAAAAGCAATTACCAAGGGTAGTTAGTTTCACCTCCCACAGAATTGAGCAAAAGTGCACGTTGTTGCAGATATCAAGTGCAATATAGAATTTCCAACACAGTTCACAGCTGAATAAAGAAGTAGTGTCCTTCCAGGTCAATAAGATGTGCTTTGTTCATTGGTTCAATGTGGAACTCTGCAGCCCATCGAGCAACATTACACAACCATGGTGTGGTTAACATACTGTTACTTTACCACCTTGTACTTGCACTAACAAAATGAATGCATGCAATCTAGTGCAGTACGCCAAACAGACAAGTCACAGTGCTGCAATTGGTGCTCTGCTGCAAACAACTTTAGTACTGCTAATTTTCATGCATTGGTATATTATTGTCATACCCTTAGCATGTGCCAAAAGTCGAAGTGGTGATGGCTTGTGGGATGGCTTCTCTTCATGAAGGATTTCACCTGTACATGCCAGTCCATCACCAGAGTTGATATTGTACACCCACGGTCATGAAGAATTTCAGTACTCCTCTTAAGGCCTTCAAGTTCCATGGAAGTGGAATTTATGACCTGAGAACTCTAGATATATGAATAAGGTTCATATTAGGCAAATTTACATTACTGACAGAATGTGACCTACATCTCACAAATGTCAGGATACCAACGTGTACCAGCTGTATGGAGACCACTTTGGTGGTTTCCAGATTCATTAGGGTGTAAAGTCCATATTTTGCCAAATGGCCTGGCAAATCACAACATCTGTCACCTTCCAGAATTAGTTGTTTCCCCTGCAGCTTAATCAGCATGGCATCTTGATTCTGTTTCCATATGTTGTTTACTGCTGGAATTATGTAAGATTGCTGTATCTCAATGAAAGTTTGGGCATATTGAAAAACTTAAAAAGTCTCAGTTCCTTTGATGGAGTTATGCTGCTGCAAAATATAGTGGCGCATATAATTATTTTTTCCCCACGGCATGGTACCGCTGGCATTCTGGCTTTGCCATTCCATTTATGTTCCTTGGGACATTCACAGGAGATAATGATCATTGTACCAACCATTTGTTTGATTTTTGCCATGGCATTAGAGAAATACTTGCAGCACTGTTTAAACAGTGTCACTAAGCTTTGTTCAGAAACCATGAAATACTTTTGTTCTGATGGATGAACAGATTCAGAAGACAGCACTCGCATGGATGACATATCCATCGATTGATGTACCGAGTGTATGTTTGGCACATAGTCAGAGTCACAGTCTTAGTGTTCATGATCCTGTTCTGATAAGCTGTCATCGTTACTGAGGAATGGATCATATAGAGTAATGCTTGTAGCGATGTCATTGGTGTCTGTTGGATTCATGGTTGTACTGAATTGTAATAGCAATCTTTTCAACTAATGCACAGAAGCATTTAGTTTTTAACTTATCGGTCTGTGTGCCATGTGACAAAGATTTCACTTTAACATTGACCTGGCACTTGATGCTCCTTGTAGATGTAGCCATCAACTTGTCTGATGACGGCAACTTTTGACACTCATTTGTAGAAACGACAGACACATTAAGCGAATCAGTTGCAAGATCTTCAACACTGACCTCATGAAGGTCAAGAGTGACATATTCACAAATCATACTTCCACTTATTGGTGTTTCCTGTATGTAAGATACATTAGAACTCATTGACAAGTCCAGTGGCAGTTCCTGATCCACTGATGCAGTCACCATATCTTGACTGAAGTTATCACTATGGACATCTGCAAAATCAAATGTGGTATGAAGGTCATCCACTGTATGGTATCTGTGAGCCATCTCATCAATATGGCCAGCATAATTATACATTGGTGCCATGTGTATGTCATAAGATGAACCCACTGAGGTACATGCGATGTCACAGGAAAAATCAACTGTGGTGTGGAGCTCACCAATGGGATTGTCACAGTCTAACATGCATTCAATACCATCTGCTGACATCGACGCTGGTGGCATGTGGACATCGTGAGAAGTACCAGCAGAGGAAGATGAACTGTCTTTCTTGCTTTGTCCATGGAGAACAGGGATCTTTGCAAGGACTTCGTTTAATGCTTGTAAAGACAATGATATTTGTTGATATGAACAAGGTGGTCTGTATGCATTGATACACACTATAATATTATGAAGCATAATGTTCAAAGTGATGATAGTCACCAAACAGATTTTCAATTGTGTAATGAATCAAACGTAAGTCTTGTGGTGAGTGGGTGACCATGCATCCACCATGGTGACATGAACACAGTCATGTCCATTGCTTGCTCTGTGGCAAGAAGCCATTCATGCAAATGTGGAAATTTGAGTGCTGTATCCTGTGAATAGAGGCTACACACTGAACATAGCGGAACGAGGTTGTATAGGGTTGGGTTGGTGGTACTTTACCTGTCCAATGAACAAGTTTCTGGAGCAAGTCTGCTGTCGGAGTCTCGGATGGGTGGAGGAAAATGTACTACACCATGGACTACTCTCCTACAGGGAGGGTGGAAAGGGTATACAGCTGATGATCTTGCTCAATGAGGCGATCTGGTGATGCTGCATCTTCATTGTCTTGCTGTGTGTGTTGCCACATCGTCTATGAAACTACTGGCGTGGTTCATTGGAGTGAGGGTGGGTACGGTTCCGGGATGAAGGAAAGACAGACATCATGCAGCTCATTGATAATCTGGTGTGGAAATGACCTAATGATGCCATATGTTGAATGGTACATGTATGCTGCATGTAATATCACCCTGTCACAAGCTGTTACCACAGTAGACATGTACCAGCCAACATACTACAGCTTTAGTTCAACACCCGAGTATCTGCGAGGTGCATTACATCTGTCTACCCTTCCCCGCGCAACCCCACCCTCAACCACAACCATGGCAGTAATGTTGTATATGATGTTTAATGCCACTCTCCACCAACCCTTGCCTTAGACTTCTAGTTGCAAAACAGTCTGTGTTAGTTAATTCTGGGCTGAAAGTCATGCTGGCAGTATAGCCTAGAGGTTGGAGGAATGAGGTGTGAACAAGCTTGATATATCCAGCAGACCAGACCTGAGTTTGATTCTCACAACCTCCACTTGCATACTATGTGACTCTGAGCAAGTCACTTAACTGCCCAATGCTCCCAGGTCACCCCTGAAAACAGGCGTTTGTGCCTAGTGGGCCTTACCCGGTTACCAAAGACTAAAATAAATAAATGCTGCTCTCTATGTCATGTATAACTACACGCAAATATATCAAGACCATAGTCAACCATGATGGAGAGAACAGCATGTCTTTCCTGACTGAATCTCCTGACACAGACTGTTTATCAAGTACAGGCCTAAGTCAATTGTGGGTTTAGGTTGGCATTAAACATCATATATGACATTACTGGCAGGGTTCATGTGTGGGGGGTGGGGGAGGGTATAGAGGTAAGAGTAGACAGAGGTCATGCGGCTCAAATATAGTCAGTTAGGGAAATTACCTAAAGCTGCCAAATGTTGATTGATACATGTCTGCTGTCTATAATATCACACAGCCACAAGCTGATACCACAACAGACAACTACCAGTAAACATATGGCAGCCTTAGTTCACTTTCCAAACTTAGTATATGTGATCCGCAGTACCACTGTCTACCCTTCCTCCAGCAACAAATGACAGCACCCAATCACGACGCTGGCAGTGATCTCATATATATAAGCAATAAGACACAATGGGGAGTGCATTAGACAGTTCTAATGCACGGCTAGGGGGATGTAGTGAGGCACGAGGCCACAGGCCGTGGTGCCCAGTCTCTAGCCGCATTGTGGAACTGTCTAATGCACTGACCCGGAGTGGCTTATTGTGCTTACAAAATGGACCTGTATATTCTAAATGGGGTTTCTAGTTTTAGCTGTGCATTAGACATGTCTAATGCATGGCTAACAACCAATCAGATTGCTTGAAATCCTTTGCCCATTTTACAAGAACTTTTATTGAAGCCTCCACCCATCCATGCCTTATGCCGGTACTTTCAAAACAGTGTTTATCAGTACATTCCATGCTACCGTTAATGCTAATATCTCCACTTTGGTGGACTATGGTTTTGACATATATGCCTCAAGTTAGACTTGGTGGAGAGAGCAGCATGACTGTCAGCCAGTACTGTCATGATGCAGACTGTTTTAAAAGTACAGGCCTAAGTCAATTGTGGTTGTAGTTTGGAATTAAACATAATATATAACATTACTGCAAAGGTTCGTATGGTGGGGGGGTAGTTTCTGGAAGAAGGTTAGACAGACATCATGAGGCTCACATATATTCAGGTAGGGAACTGATTGAAAGCTGCCATATGATGACTGGTAGATGTCTGTTGTGGTATCAGCTTGTGGCAGTGTGATATTACATGCAGCAGACATGTACCAATCAACATATGCCAGCTGTAGGTCATTTCCATATCTGAGTATATGTGAGCCTCATGTTGTCTGCCTACCATTACTCCAGCACCCTTCCCCCCACCCCACCCACCTGAACCATGGCAGTACTTTCGAATATGATGTTTAATGTCAACCAGCATCCACACTTGACTTAGGCCTGTACTCGCCAAACAATCTGTGTCAGTAGATTCTAGTCTGACAGTCATGCTGCTCTCTACATCATGGTGGACAATGTTCTTGATATATTTGTCTGGATTTATACTTGGTGGGGAGAGCAGCGTGACTGTCAACCCAGAATATACTGACACAGACTGATTGCAAAGTACAGGCCTAGTGCAACGATGGATGGAGGTTTGCATTAAACATCATATATGAAAGTACTGCCATGGTTGTGTCAGGGGTGTGTGTTTTCGAGAGGAAGGATAAACAGAGATCATGCAGCTTGCAGATACTCAGCTGGGGTAATGACATAAAGCTGCCATATGATGACTGGTAGATGTCTGTTGTGGTATCAGCTTGTGGCAGTGTGATATTACATGCAGCAGACATGTACCAATCAACATATGCCAGCTGTAGGTCATTTCCATATCTGAGTATATGTGAGCCTCATGTTGTCTGCCTACCATTACTCCAGCACCCTCCCCCCACCCCACCCACCTGAACCATGGCAGTACTTTTTGATATGATAATTATTGCCAACCAGCATCCCTTGACTTAGGCCTGCACTCACCAAACAATCTGAGTCAGTAGATTCCGGTCAGACAGTCATGCTGCTGTCAACATTATGGTGGACTATGTTCTTGACATATTTGCCTGAATTTATATGTGGTGGGGAGAGCAGCGTGACTATCAACCCAGAATATAGTGACGCAGACTGTTTGGAAAGCACATGCACAGGGCAATGATGGATGAAGGTTTACATTAAACATCATATATGAAAGTACTGCCATGGTTGTGTCAGGGGTGTGTGTTTGTGGGAGGAAGGGTAGACAGAGATCATGCAGCTTTCAGATACTCAGCTGGGGAAATGGCATGCAGCGGACATCCGTTGACAGGTAGATGTCTGCTGCCTGTAATATCACACTGCCACAAGCTGATACAACAGACATGTATCAGTCAACATATAGCAGCTTTAGGTCACATCAAAACCTGAGCATATGCAAGACAAACGATGTCTGTCTATACTTCCTCATGTGGCCCCACCCCCCCCAGCCACAACACTGGCAGTAATTTTGTTCATGATGAGTAATGCAAACTTACACTCACCATTGCCTTAGGCCTGTACTTTCAAAACAGTCTGCCTCACTACATTCCAGGTTGGCAGTCATGGTGCTGTCTCCAGTAAGGTGGACTGGGTCTTAACATATTTGTCTGAAGTTTGACTTGGTGGCAAGAGTAGCATGACTGTCAGCCCTGAATGTTCTGACACATACTATTTTGAAAGTAGAGGCCTAATACAAGGGGAGGTGGAGGTTGTCATTTATGAAATTACTACCATGCTTGTTGCGGGATTGGGGGTCCTAGGAAGGGTAGACCGAGATTATATGGCTCACATATACTCAGGTAGGGAAACGACCTACAGCAGACACACGTTGACTGGTGGATGTCTGCTCCCTGTAATATCACACTCCCACAAGCTAATACCACAGCAAACATGTACCAGTGAACATATAGCAGCTTTAGTTAATTTCCCCAGCAGAGTATTTGATAAACGTATGACCACTATGTATACTTCCTCCCACAACACCAGATCACCCACCACAATCATGGCAGTAATCTCACATATGAAGTTTAATGGAAACCCTCCACCCACCATTGCCTTAGGCCTACACTTTCAAAACAGTGTGAGGCAGTACATTCCAGGCTACCAGTCATGCTGCACTCTCCACTATGGCGGAGTAAGGTCTTGACATATTGTATGAAGTTAGACTTGGTGGAGACAGCAGCATGACTTTCCACCCTGAATGTACTGACACAGACTGTTTTGAAATTACAGGCATAAGGCAATGGGGGGTTGACTTTGGCATTAAGCATCATATATGAACTTACTGCAGCTGTTGTTGGCAGGGTGGTGGGTTGCGTGAGAAGGGACAGACAGAGGTAAAATGTGGCTCACATTTACTCACGTGTTGCAATAACCTAAATCTGCCATATGTAGACTGTAGATGTCAGATGCGGTATCACCTTGCGGCACTGTGATATTCCATGTAGTAGATATGTACCGGTAAAAATATGCTAGCGTTACTTCATTTCACAACCTCAGTATCTGTGATCTGCATCACACATAGTTGCACCCTTCCTCATGCACCCCCCACCCAACCATGGCATGAATTTCGTATATGGCGTTTAATGACAACCACCACTGACCTTTGGCTTAGACCCATGATTTCAAAACCGTCTGTGCCAGTAGATTCTGGGATTTTAGTCATGCTGCTCTCTCCACCATGATGGACTAGGGTCTAAACATGTAAGTAATAAGCCACGACAGGGTGTGCATTAAAGGATTTTAATTCACGCCCAAGGGGTGTACTAAGGCACAAGGCCAAAGGCCGAGTGACCTTATGCCCCTGGGAAGTGCATTAAAATCCTTTAATGCACACCCTGGAGTGGCTTATCACACTTATAAAATGGGCCACCATCATAAAAGAATTAGTTTGATTTACTCTGATCGGGATTAGAAAATGGGCAAAGACCATTCTGTCTTCTGATTGGCTGAGACACTTATTTAGGTGGGCATCTATCAGACAATAGATGCCCACCAAATAAAAAGCCCCAGCCTAAGCCTGCCTGATAGCCAGCAAAGTATGTGTGTGCCCAGAACCCTGCTTCCTCATTGGCTGAAGTGCTGGGTACACAATTTCAAACTGCCACCATTTTTTTCTCTCGCTTAGCGAGCGAGTGTTCACCCCCAACAACGGCACTCATGGCAGTAGTCACCCAATGTAAGTTAACAAAATAAAACTTTCTATAAAAAAAAAAAAGGAACAGCTGTGGTGCATACCTTACGCTGCACTACACTAATCAACTGCACTGCTTTTACTATTCGCTCAGCTCCCATACACTCCTTTGAGGACTGAATCCAAAACAAAGCATGACCCCACTTCCCACAACTCCACTGGCAATGCCTTCCTTTTAATAAATGTAACCCCGCATTCAGATTCCAGCTGTTTATTTAAACAATGTGAGCCCAAACCTAAAAAAAAAAAAAAAAAAAAAACCTGCAAGACTGTAGCGGCAGCTCCGTTTGTGCTCATGACCAGCTTGCCACCCGCTATCAACTCGTCTGTGTTGTTTACCATAACATGCAGAGAGGATGGCAGCAGCAGTAAACGGAGCAGGAGTTGAAATGGAGGCCAAAAAGGGATACCAGCATCTGTAATAAATCGACACTTGAAAGGTCTGAAGAATTGACTGCTATGCGAAAAGAAAAAAAAAATAGAAATCCCTGTACTTTCGATCGCTGTTCAGTAAAGGGGTTAAAAAACAGTAACCTGGACGTCTGTCTCGTGTCTCGTTCACAGCCATCGCACGGTAACGCTCCCAATCTTAACAGTCTCAATTTACTAATCTCAGAAAAAAGAACAACAAGAAAACTGGTAAAACATTTTATTTATTTAAAACTCAAAACGTTTAGAAACTGTATCTTCTTCTGGAAATTGGGGGTATATGTACAAGAGAATAGCTCTGTGGGGGGTAACATAAGATGGGACAGCACAGAAACCAGGGACTACTTTACCTAAAAGAAAATGTTGTAGTGCTTATATATATTTTTTCACAGTAATTTCTCTGTTATTTTATTATTTTATTAAAATGTCACGGTAGCCATTTTCTAAGCGCAATAATACCCTCCAGGGTGGTGATATGGGCAATACCCGGACCTTCCAGGGGCTATAAGGCCCTCGCCTGCGCGCCGGGCCTCATTACGCCTCTGAGCGGTCCGGTATTGCCCAATACCGCCCACCCTGTCGGGTATTATTGCTTACTTAAAACGTATTTACTATTTTCAAGAGTGTACAATACATTACCTCTAAAACATCTAAAAATGGAAAAAGTAGTCCTTATTAATGCATAAAATAGCATATCTCAGCAATTGGTTAACTATTGCAGTACTTTGCAGTTAAAGTATTTATTAGTAGAGTTGGTTGAAAATAAATATTTTCTATGTGGACATGTAAATTTTATGATATAAATGCACTGTAATATCTGTAAATTTGTAAAACATAAGCAGTGTTTAAAACTTAATTTTCATTACACTGTAGTTATATAGTTTCATTGAAGGCAGCCTTCTCTTTATTTTTGTTTTTCGCTTATGTGTTATGGTCCAGTACATAAAAGGAAAACTGCTATAGGATTGAGGTGAAAGGTTAGTAAGAAAAATAAACTTTAAACCTGCCAAGTTGCCTTTTTTTGGTGGGGAAGGGGGTACATTTCACCTGAACACACCTCTGTATGATTCAAACGTATGTGCTTTTACAAACATCAGCAATATATTTGAGCAGTTTGAGTCTTCCTCTGCCTATGTACAGTGTGTTTTCACACTTTTTCTCTTTGTTTATAAAGTATTACTGTATTGCCTATTTTCTTCATCTTGTTTTTTTTGTCTGTGTTTCCCCACATTCAAGACATAGAATGTTCATCATGGAATGTTTACCATGGAATACAGGGATTCAGAATTCTGCTCTGTTCCACTGGTAGAATGTTCCTCTCCTAACATACTATACACACAGACAACAAAGGCCTGTTTTAGAGCCACAAACTCAATTATCTCACTGTCAGCGTAAGCAGAAGAGATTTCCCTGATGAGCAGGTAAAGACAGAAGGGTGATTTTTCACCGTTAGTAAAGAAACAGTTGTAATGAAAACTATAAACAATACTTAATATTTCTAATTTGTTTATGTGTTTAAGGAGAGTGTGATGATCAGGGAAACAACATTTAATTAATTTGTTTTATTTTTTTGTTTAAGGTAGTTTCATATTTAGGGCCCAGTTGAAGGTTTTTACAGTGTAAAGGTAGCAGCCATGTTTGTGATGGAAGACCAGTTCTGGTTGCAGGGGGACTGATGGAAGATAGTTCTGGCTGTAGGAGGACTGATTTGTTCATTGTGTGTTGTGGTTTAGGACCAGGATGACTGTGTGTATAAAGAGATTTAATGTACAGTCAGTTGATGTCTCTTGGCCAATGAGATTTCTAGATTTTTTCTTGCCATTTTATAAATTCATGAAGTTATACATGGTGGACAGCCGCATAACTGTCAGTCCAGAATTTTCTGACACCGAATTTTTGGAAAGTACAGGCCTAGGTAAACTGTGGGTGTGGCTTGGCATTCAACATAATATATGAAATTACTGCAAAGGTTCAGGAGATGGGGGGGGGGGGTTGATGGTTCCTGGAGGAAGGTTAGACATAGATCATGAGGCTAGCATATATTCAGGTGGGGAAATTACCTAAAGCTGCCATATGTTGTCTGTTACATGTCTGCTGCCTATAATATAACCCTGTCACAGGCTGATACCACAGCAGACATCTTCAGGTCAACATATGACAGCTTATTGCATTTCCTCACAAAAGTGTATGTTAGCCACATGATCTCTACCATTCTGACAGAAACTCTGAGCACCATGGCATGAATTTCATATATGACATTTAATGACAACCAGCAACGACCTTTGGCCTAGACCCATGATTTCAAAACAGTCTGTGTCAGTAGAGTCTGGGCTTTTAGTCATGCTGTTGTCTCCACCATGATGAACTAGGGTCTAGATATATTCGTATGAAGTTATACATAGTGGAGAGCTGCATGACTGGCAGTCCAGAATTTACTGACACCGAATTTTTAGAAAGTATAGGCCTATGCAAACTGTGGGTGTGGCTTGGCATTCAACATAATATATGAAATTAGTGCAAAGGTTCAGGAGTTGGGGGGTTGATGGTTTCTGGAGGAAGGTTAGACATAGATCATGAGGTTAACATATATTCAGGTGGGGAAATTACCTAAAGCTGCCATGTGTTGTCTGTTACATGTCTGCTGCCTGTTATATAACCCTGTCACAGGCTGATACCACAGCAGATATCTTCAAGCCAACGTATGACAGCTTTATTGCATTTTCTCACAAGAGTATATGTTAGCCGCATGATCTCTGGCTACCATTCTGCCAGAAAGCCTGAGCACCAGCCACCAGAACCATGGTACTAATTTCAAATATGATGTTTACTGCCAACATCAATCAACCCTTGCGTTAGGTCTGTACTTCCTAAAATGTCTGTATCAGTACATTCCAGACTGACAGGCATTTGGCTCTACACTGAATACAAATTCATACAAATATGACAAGACCATGGTGGATACAGCAGCATGACTGTAAGGACGGAATACAGTGACACAGACTGTTTAGAAAGTACAGGCATAAGGCAACGGGAGGTTACCATTAAGCATCATATATGAAATTAATGGCATGGTTGTGGCAGGAGTGGGGGATTGCGGGATGAAGGTTAGACAGAGATCATGCAGCTCCCAGATACTCAGGTGTGGAAATAACCTACAGCAGACATATGTTGATTGATAGATGTCTACTGCCTGTAATATAACCACGCCACAAGCTGATACCACAGCAGACATGTAACAGTGAACATATGGCAGCTTTAGTTCATTTCCCCACCGGAGTATCTTAGAACTGCATGACCTCTATCTACCCTTTATCTTGCATCCCCACACCACACACCACAACCATGGCAGTAATTTGTAATGCAAACC
Source organism: Neoceratodus forsteri (assembly GCA_016271365.2). NCBI lineage: Eukaryota > Metazoa > Chordata > Ceratodontiformes > Ceratodontidae > Neoceratodus > Neoceratodus forsteri. The sequence continues at coordinate 564,429,566 of CM028132.1, forward strand.
TCCACCCACCATTGTCTTAGAGATGTACTTTCAAAACAGTGTGTGTCAGTACATTCCAGGCTGCCAGTCAGGATGTTCTGTCCACTACTGTGGACTGTGGTCATGACATATTTCTCTGAAGTTATACTTGGTGTAAAGAGCAACATGACTGTATCCCATAATCTATGGGGATGAACTGTTTTAAAAGTACAAGCCTAAGGCAATGGTGGGTGAAGGTTGCCATTAAACATCATATTCAAAATACCGCCATGGTGGTGGTAGGGGTGGGGGCTTTAGGGAGGAAGGGTTGACAGAGGGCATTTGACTCATATATAAAGTGTGGAAATCACTGACAGCTGCAATATGTTGACTGGTGGATGTCTGTTGTGGTATCATCTTGTGGCAGTGTGATATTTCATGCTGCAGATATCTACAGGTCCATGGCAGCTTTATGTCATTTGCTTACCAGAGTATTTGTGACATACGTGATCTCTGTCTAGCCTTCTTCCCGCACCCCACACCAACAATGTCAGTCATTTCTTATATGATATTTAATACCAACCTACACCCACCCTTGCCTTAGGTCTGCACTTTCAAAACACTCGGTCTCCGTAGATTATGGGCTGACAGTCAGGCTGCTCTCTCCACTAACTACATCTTCATACAGATATGCCAATACTTTGGAAATAAGCCCCCTATTGCAATGTCAACTAGAACGCATAACACAATTTTTACAAATTAATTGTGCACACTAAAAGTGGGGGGGGGACAATCACAGCACTTGAAGCATGGGTGGACTATATGGAGAGTCATCACAGTGCCATTTGTAAGCAGTTTATGTTGTCAAAGTCAGGCCAATAGGTGACAATACATCATCACATAACAGGCACATTACAACTCAAACAAAGCATCAACCTCCACGTTAACAGTCTCAAATTGCAGACAATGTGTGTGACTAAGCAAATTCATAAAGTACACAAGAATCAACACAACTAATAGGGAATATTACTTGTCTCTGCCCAGGCCAAATGCAAACACATACACCAAGCTTCACAGCTAGTGGCAGTGGTAGGAGATAGTGAAAGCACATGCAGAAGTACTCAGTTACAATAGTAACACAGGTAACATTTTGCAAATAAATACAATAGCAATATACCTGTATATGACTTTTCTTGGCATAGGCTGAATGCTGCAGAGGTGGCCTGTTAGACTTCAGCTCTCTCGAAGGATGAAAGATTGATGGTACAGCATCAGCCTTCAGTTTTGGTTCGGCGTTGTCCCAGCCCAAGGATGCTAATTTGATGGGGAATAGATTCGACTGTATATTGAGGGCTTGAAATTTTTACACCGGCAGAAATGCACCCAAGCCTTCCTCACCTTTGCATCCTTAGGGCAAAAGAATAAATGTAGACTGCATCCTTTTCTGCTTTTATTGTTACACCCATATACAAAGCAGTAAGGCATATTTTGATGCAATAGTTTAAAATTATTGGAAAAATTAGTTTTTGCAGGGTGAGATCAGCAATTATATGCTGAAATCTGTGACTTTCTCATCGGATACACACAGAAAGCAATGAATATTTCTGATAAGCCCTTCTCTGACCAGCACTCTGACTGAACCCATGCACCCACACAATATTTCCCTCCAAAATGACCATGTGTTTACATTTCAGACATATGAACAAATTGCACACAGTGCTCAAAAAACAAGGAAACATACACAATGTCAGTTTGTAAACATTATTTTTATTCATTTAAAATAGTACTGACAAAAGAATAATAGATATAAGCAATTAATTATTTTTTACACACACTGTAACTGACCTTGTCTCCTCCCCCAAACATCTGTCACAGCAGCAATATAAGGAAGAAACCTGTATAACCATAAAATCAATGACACACAATCTATGCATGGTAAACCATGCTAAAACATCACTGCACAGATTTACAAGATGCAACTATTAAAAATTAAACTGTCAACTAAACATATAAAAACGAGGAATACAAAGTGAAGGACGTATACGCCCAACAGTATTTACATCACTGTGCATGGCAAAGTTTCACTGAAGCACTCGCACCACCTAAATAATACATATACTAGGGACCGTTATTCACAAATAAGCTGGACAGAGATACATAAAACAATTTGGCAGATCTGTATATCCAGCATTTAAATGACCTGCTGTCATGTTGGAAACTAGTACACAGGGTGTGCACCATGCAAATGAGGACACCGCAGCTAAAATACATATTCTTTAACTTTATAATGCAAATCAGGTGCTGCAAAGAATTAGGTCACACACAGGAATAAAGAATAATACTTTATTACAATATATTGGACAATGCAGAACATTATTTTTGGCTCTATTTAATCAGATGCATGTCTCCCGCTCTACTGCAGTGGCTCCCATGACATCATCAATAAGTGGCGCATGCATCTGACCTGCAACGCACTTGTCTCAGATCGGAGAATGCAGCATGGTGAATCATCAAAACAGGGTTTGTTTTCAAACAACTTTCCGGTTTGATAAATACCTATGGATCAGTTCTGGAAAAGGTAGGAAACTCATTTTAGCAACTCATGGCTGCATAATACAGAGCTGGGGAGTGAAATCTAAAGAATTAAAAAACAGGGCTATTTAGGTGTCCTTTAAACAGTGTATCTGGCAGGCTTACCGTCAGATCACTTTGCAGCGAAAAACATTGTCTATTAACATGTTGACAGAAATGCAGGCAGCAGATTGTCTCTTGCTGGCCAAGATACAACACTTGCAGAACAGGGTGGTTTGAGTTTCTGAGGTGATTCAAAAGGTTGAGCATGCTTGCTGGGTGTCTTTATGGTTCTGTCTCCTTCTTGTTGCTTTCTGTTTGCTTCTGCTTTGTATTGTACAGTATGTACCCTGGTGAAGTAATTTTATTCTTGTACCTGCTTTTGATTTCTTAATTAGCCTACTTTCCTTTGATTATTGCCATGGGATCTTTAATTTCTACCTAAACATTGACCAGAGATGGGCAGAAGGGACCTCAGTTTAATGACTCATCAGAAAGATGGCACCTCAACAGTGCAGCACTCCCCTCGTTCTGCATTACAGGGTCAGGTATGGGAATAGATTCAAGTACCTGATATGGGACTAGAACCCATGACTCTCTAGTTTTCTGACTCTTGATGTGAGCATGCTACTGAGCTACTGGCACTGATTTAAAAAAACACTTAATAACATACATGCCATACATCAGACCTAGATAAAGTCTAAATTCCCCTGGTAAAGAGTAAAAACTGTTGGAAATAAAGACCCTGGAAAAATACTTTCAGATGGTAGAGGAAGTCAGTTTAGTCACATATGACTACAAGACAGACAGACAGATCCGATATAATGAATACCTAAAGCAACTGTAATTGCTATCCAGCTACATAAATTACATAAATACAGATTTATTTTTATGTAATGACTACTGGAAGACAAATGTAATTAACATACCACTAAATGCAATTATAAAAATACAGAATGTTATTTCATTTAGTTAAAAAAACTAATTCAGTGAATACATCATAAAATATAATTATGTTACTAAAGTTTTCTTATTTAATAAATATATAAAGACACATTCAATGTATGTACTACATATTCTTTTGGCAGAGTTTAAACAATTGAAGATGCTGAAGCCCATAAAGAAGTGCTTACAGAAATCATAGGAGGTGGACAAACATGAGTGCAAGGAACAGAAATTAGATATCATAATACATGGAAAGACTGAATGACTATACTATTAAATATAAATATTTAAATATGTGAGTAGTATTTAAAAAATTAGTAAACACTTTACCTGAAAATATGAAAGCAAAATGCTACCTAAACCACACAGACATTTCTCAGACTCAGTAGAAAAATGAACCAGCAGTATGATCAGTAATAACTTTAAATGGGACAACAGTGTTGGGTAGTAGCTAGCAAAACAAATAAAATCATGGTGTGTAGCTAAAGACACCTAGCATGGAGAATAAGATATACTTTTTTTTAACTTGCTTTTTTTCCCCCTAGGAGCTTCAGTGGACCTACCTCTGACCCGACCAGACACCACGATCTGGCAGTCAGCCCCCCATGCAGCCGTTGATCCTCCACCCAGGTGGGGATAGGGTGGGCAGGAGTCCCCTGTCCTTGCTGTGTTGGGTCCCAAGTATGGCCTCTTGGGCTGGTCGGTGAGGAGTGCCTCCTCTGTCAGTGGTGGTGCTATGCTGGGTTCCCAGTTTCCATCCCCGTAATGCCCCTGGAGTCATGGCTGCACTGTGACATCAAGGTGTATGCTGATGTCTTGCCACGTCCCCTCCCCCACTGTAAGGCATTGATCTGCTGTTCCTCTGGTCTCCACCAGAGGCCATGCATGCTCTGGCCCATCATCCCCCCACCCTCCCAGGGCACACAAGCTGTCCATTGGATGCTCAAGCCTCACCTCCCCTCCCTGGCCATCCCTCCCACTCCCAGGTGCACTCCCAAACCTAGGTTGCTGGCATCACAAGCAGTAGTGCTACTGCTGTGCCAGTGGGCTGGTGAATAAGAGACACTGTAATGCCCCTCTACAGATCACTGGTCAGACCCCATCTTGAGTTTAGTATTCAGTTCTGGACATCATATCTGAGAAAAGATAATAGAACTGAGAAGGTTCGGAGGAAAGCAACCTAGGTGGTCGAAGGCTTGAAAAAACATGGTCTATGAAGACTGACTAGGATTAGAACTGGGCTTGTTCGCCATGGAAAAAAGTTGCCTGGGATTGACATGATTAGAGTCTTCAAATACTGTATCTGAAAGGTATGACACCATCAGACCAAAAGAAAACATTCAGGACATACACCAATGAAAGGATAAGACTCCACTTGAAGTGAACCTGTCTCGATCAGTCAAACAACACAAAGGAAGCTCTCTTAGCTCAATGGGAATTCCTTTGTGGCACTTTGAAAATTTTTTAAACAGCCCCCAAAGAAAAAGATGGAATCATAATGTGCCCCTGAGGGGCTAGCCACATGATCTCTTTTCACTTCCTAGTAGCCTGCACTACCGCAGCATTTTGACATTTTATGACATCTGTATAGGAGAGTGCAGGGTGCGCCCATTAAATATATATGGAGTATCATTTTAATCGATAGCTTGTTGTTTATGGAGATTAGGTGAAATCAGAGTCAGGGGTCAATTAAACAAGACTCTTGGTAGTTAAACCCCTGGCTCCAATTTCACTTAATGTCCACTTACACAGCAAAAAGCAAAACAAAAAAAAAAACAGTGTTTGAAAATGATGCTCCATAGACTACAAAGGAGTGAACCACTGCGCTTTCCCTATGCAGACACCATAAAATGCTAGAACAAGGGAGTGGAGTAGGATACTAGGAAATGGAAAGGGACCATGCAGCTAGTCCCTCAGGGGCACATTACAATCCCTTACATTTTTCTTGGGGGGGGGCTGTTTAAAAATTAACAAAGTGATGCCAGCCCAGTGGTCCTGGAGGCTGAGGTGCTGGTTGCTACACCTCGAGCCATGCCGGTGACCCAGGTTAGGGAACAAGCCTGGGTTGTTGGAAGTTGGCAGGTGGAGAGAGGATTGAGCACACGGAGGACTGCTCTAAGAGGGAGGGTACATGTTGTCCCACTCGTTGATTGCCCTCTGGTGGTGACTGGAGGGCAATATGAGTCGGGAGGTGCAATCCAGCATAGTTGAGTCAGTAGGGAGGGGGACATGAGAAAGCAGGAGGAAAACAAGCCTGACAGGGCTCCATGATGGTCCTCCATTTCACTGGTCAACCCTGGGGGTCCTGGATTGGGTTCCCAGGGAGGGGACGCTGCCTTCCTGGCCCTGTCATAAGGGGGCAAGCCGTTGGGGAAATACCGGGGTCAGCTAATTGCAACAAGGTGAGACCTGAGAAAGGGTTCCTCCCTCAGGATGACCAAAGTCCCTGCCAGGGCTAAGGAGGATAACAATCTGTATATATATATATATATATATATATATATATATATATATATAAAACAATGAAGTGGCACAGTGGAACTCCCACTGAGGTAAGGGAATTTCCTCTTTGGTGTTTTAGATATTTTAAAAATGAGACAGGTTCTTGTTAATGCCACTGAAGGAGGACAATTTAAGGGAATGTCAGAAAGAAATACTTCACAGAATGAGAGTCTGACACTTGGAACAGATGTTCACAATGTACCTAGATCTACAGGGATTATTGTATTTTTATAGGCAAAAGGTGCTACCTGCAGGGATGTTGTTCCCACAGACTTGCATCACTTACAGAAGAAAAAAGGTAATGGTATTCTTTTATTGATCAATCTAAAAAGATCATTACAAATATATGAAACACAAAAATACAAATACATACATCAAGACACTTAAAAAACATTGTTTTCCATAAATACATATGCTCATATATTTATCATTTTTATTCTTCTTTCCTAATACCATGTATAGTCCCTAAAAGGTTTGCCAGACTTCTTATTATAAATTTGTCTTCAGTTGTTAACAATACATTAATTTTTACATCATCACAGCATTGCAGATAGGATAACGCATCTCCCAGCCATTTTTTTGGTGTTTTCATACCAGCAGCACTTTAGTATAGTATGTGAAAGGTTCTCTATTTTTTGTGCCCCTCAAAAACAATGTGAGTGAACAGGGTTTCCTAACTGCTTAAATCTTGCCACGAGTACATTTGATTCTTGAGATTCCACCCTAAATCTAGCATAGGTTTTCCTTAATTTTGTATCTTCCAAGACATCCAGGTAGTATTTAAATGTATGGGTCACTACGTTCTTACTATACCACAGAGAAAAATAGGAATTCCTTATTTTTTCCAAATCCTCTTGATTCTATTTTTTAATAAGTAATTTCTTAATATATTTTTTATATTGTGTAGAAACTGTGATATTTCTAAATATTAAATCTAGTAGGAATTCAAGGCCTACTGACCTTAATATTTGCCTGACTTTTGATAACCAGGATGATTGCCGGAAGCCATTTGCCAACCACCATTTGTTTTCCTCCAAACGGTTACTAGCAATTCTGTTGTCCTGGAGAACATTCAGTCTAATCCAAAAATTAATTAGGCATGATTCCGCTGGGCTTTCAGATTAGTTAGACCTGTTTCTGCCTATACATAAGTTGCAGGGGCTATAGTAGGAAAACCCAGTGTCAATCTTAAAAGACATATTATTGTTTTTTTCTAAGTTTAATAAGTATTTATGGTCCCATAGTTCTGTGCCATATAATATTTGGGAGTTATAGTTTACATCAATTGCACTCAGCAATAATCTTATTGAGGACCCATCAAATTTATACTGAATCTCTCTTCAATGCCAATGATGTACAGTATTTGCAGCCTTGTTTTGAATGGATACAAAATATGACTTCCAACATAGGTTTCTAGAAAAGACAAGGCCCAGAGATGTATAGTCATTTGTGACTTGTAAAGCCTGTGATTTTGCATACTATTTTTCAGAATATTTTTTGACACCAAATAACATTATGATTGATTATGACATATTTATTTTTAAGCTCATTTCATATGCAAAAGAGTCCAGTAGATTTATTTCCCCTGAAGACCCTTGGCTGTTAAAGATAACAGTATCAGATTGTCTGCATATGTGAGACCTGCACATTGTTCACACCTGATCTTTGGTGAATCCATACTAGAGGTATGCAATGTTTTCAGTAAAGGATCCGAATAAATTAAGAACAGACTGGGTGCAAGAATGCACCCCTGTCTAACCCTTGTATTTGTTGGAAATTGTGAAGAAAAATACCACCCATATCTAGCCTAACTTGTGCTCATGTGTTAGAGTATAGTAACTTATGATGTTAATCATAACTGGCTCTATTCCTATACTAAACATTGAATCTCAAAGCTTGGTTCTATTTATCGTATCGAAGACAGTTGAAAAATCAATGTATGCTGCATATAATTTTTGTGCCCTTAGTTTAATATATTTTTCATATAAGTGATGCAATATAAAACAGTTATCCATTGTTGAGTAGGTCTGACAAAAACCTGCTTGGAGTGGTGATAAACCTCCATTTTTTTAATACTAACAACCAATCGACCTAACAGAACCCAGGCAAAAATTTTCCCTATGATGTCTAGCAAACTAATTGCTCTATAATTTTTGGGATCCTATCTGTTTCCTTTTTTATAAATTGGCACTATCACAGCTTCCTTCCATGAGTCTGGGATATAATTATCAATTATACATTTATTAAACAAGGAACATAATATTTCTGACCACTGCTTCTCCTTACATTCAAATAGTTCTCCAGGGATCATGTCTGGGCCTTGGCCCTTATTTAATTTTAAGCTCTCTGTGGCATCCGAAACCTCCGATTTGGTAATTGAATGGAAGTATAGTTGGATGGGTGCTTTTTTTCACTTTGATTTTTCCTGCAGTTTTGGTTATACAGCACCATCCATTTACTGATATTCCAGGTTTGTTTGCTGAAGTTCAGTTTAATCAAAATGTTATCCATGCTCAACCATGATTTCCCCTCAAAAGTATTTATCATCACTTCTGAGAAATATTTCACCCATTCTTCTGCTGACACATAGTTTTCAATCTCCACCATTACTTCCTTACAACCATGGGCCACTAAAGACCAAAATCTTTTGCTGTCCTTAGATTCTATTACTTCTATCATTTGTTTCCATTGTTCTTCATAATATTCCTTCTTTTTCTTTACCAATAGAATTCTGTATTTATTTCTTAATACTTTTAGCTGTTCATATAATTATTTGGTGCCAGTTTGTCTACAAGCTCTTAGACCCTTCATGAGTTGTTTTTTGCTTGATTTACACTCTTTATCAAACCATCCCTTGAGTTCTTTCTTGGGTTTATGACACCCTTTTTTTCCTTTTTTGTGTCTACTTTTCCATTTGCAAATTATACTGCAACGCCAGTAGAGGGTAACAACTCTTGGAGGTTGCATTCCTCTTCCCACTGCTCTCCCCTAACACTTCTCATCCTGGGTCCTTCTTACCTAAAGCAAATTACTACACTCTAACAAACCAAAGTCTGTCACCCTACTGCTGTGCCATAGAGACCACCACAATTATGGGTATCGGAGTGCACCCCTTATACCAACACTGGGCCACTGTCCCCTTATCACCACTTTCTGGGCACCCATTGTCTCATGGACCACCCAGGCTCCTACTGATCAATCTTACTATCCTACTTCTTGGACCCCTGAGCCCTCCCCTCAAGGGCCTTCTTCCCACACCTCCCACCCCCATGAGCCATCACCGACTGCCGCCACACTGCCACTGCCTGTAATGCATCCCCCATCCCCCCCACATATATCGCTGCAGTCATGTGCCACCATCAACCTCCATGCCGGATCACATTCCTATCCTTTCCAATCCTTATCACCCTGGCCATCCCATGTACTACCCACACTATATCTAGGTGGCAGCTATCCTTGACAATAAAGCAATTATCTTTTGCTCTCCTCAGAGTTTTTGCCATACTCCTACTAATTTCAGGAAATGTTAATCCTAACCTGGGCCTTGTCTCACCCAGTCCTAGCCTCTTGCACCACGGGCTTAGACTAGCTGCAATGAACATTTGAAGCTTACCCAAAAAGATGGCAGGTCTCCAATGCTGGATACTGCAAAATCAGCCAGATGTGCTCGCCCTCACAGAAACCTGGTTCTCCAAAGAAAACCTGACTTTTTGGTCACCCTCCCTGGCTTCACCCTTCACAGAGCCAACAGAGTGGGCAAACGTGGTGGGGGTGTGCTGTGTACGTCCATGACTCCATGATATGCCATGCCCTTCCAACACCTCCACTAGACCATTGTGCCTAAGCCTTATCATTAAAACTTGCTCCAGATCCCTCCAGAACCCCTGTAACACTTACTGTCACATATGTCCCCCCAAAAACCAAGCTCCTGCTACACAGTCCCTTGCTAACTACATCTCTGGCTCCCCCCCAAAATGGAACACATCATAGTTGGAGACTTTAATGTGAACTGGCTTGCCAGTTCAGCTTCCCACTCCAAGGATACCTTCATTGCACTGTATCTGACCCAGTTAGTCAGCCAGCCTACCAGGGTGAACCCCATTAATGGCTGTAGCACACTGGTCAACCTTCTCCTCACCAACCATCCCCACAGAATCTCTGACCTGGTGGTCCTTCTGGACTCCCTAAGTGAACACTCACCCATCCTCTTTTCCTGGTTTTGTCTTCAGCAGAAACACAAACCAAACTATATTGCCCAGTGTCATCTCTGACCTGGAGACCTCACAAAACTAAGAAAATACTTAACTGTATGGGATTGGTCCCCCAGCTCCCAGGCCCCTACTATAGATGAAGCCCTTGATTATTTCACCTGTTCTTTTAATAAAGCATGTGACATCTATGCCCCACTAGCAAAAGTGCAATCCAAGAAACGTAATGCCCCCTGGGTCATGCCTGAACTTCTCCAACAGCTAAAGCACAGAGATGATCTCTGGCATGAAGCAGTCACATCTGGCATGCTGGCAGACAGACAAGCCTATAAAGTGGCTCATAACTGATGCACTTGGGCCATAAAACAGCCCAAATCAGGCTATTACAAAATGACCCTTGCCTCCTCCTGAGGGAATGCTCAGTTGTTCTGGGACAATATCAAGGAACGCAACAGTTTCCCTAACACCAACCCACTGGCCATCGCCAACTGCCTCAACTCATTATTTTCTGACCTTAGTGCAGTACTTTCAAATAACTTCTTTGACCCCACTCCTGCAACCCTGCCCCCTAACACCCAGCATCCACCCTTCCATCTCAGGGTGATCTCTATGAATGAGGCAAGGCCTTATCTCAATAAAGCACTCAGTGGCTCTTGCTAGTGCAAAGATTCTTTTGATATGAGAATCTTACATCTAGTACTAGATACAGTCTTCTCCCCACTGACTGTCCTCATTAACCGCTCCCTAAGTCTGGGTCAGTTCCCAGCAGCCTGGAAGACTGCCACAATCACCCCAATACTGATGAGTGGTGACAGCACTTCGTCCAATAATTATCATCTAATATCCATTCTCCCACCACTCTCAAAAGTCCTTGAAAAATTATAGCCACCCAACTCACTGAGTACCTGCTTGCTCATGACCTACTTTGCAGGGAGCAGCATGACTTCAGATCTGGTCACAGTAGAACTACGGCTCTCACTGAGTTCTCTAATTTTATTCACTCTGCCCTGGATAGAAAACACCTAGCTGGAGCTGTCTTCATCAACCTGTCTAAGGCCTTTGATACAGTTTCCCACCCCTTACTTTTAAGCACACTCCACAACATAGGTTTGTCACAAGGACCAGTCTCCTGCTTTACCAGTTACCTCACAGCTAGATCACAATGTGTCAAAATAAACAACACCCTCTCAACCACCCTGCCAGTCCACTCTAGGGTTCCCCAGGGCTCCATCCTCGGCCCTCTATTATTCAGCATCTACCTAAACACCTTGCCTAATTCCTGCTCCAGCAGCCTACTACTCTATGTGGATGTCACGGTTTTTTTTGCCTCACACCCAGATCCCACAGTATTGCAGTCCTCCATCCAACACACATTTAATCAGATTGAAAACTGGTTCATAGACCAAAGACTTGTTGTCAATGTAAAAAAGACAAAGACCATGCTCTTTTCCCACCAACAGAATAAGGCCAAGAAGGTGCAGTTAACAATCCTCTCCCACTCTCTCTCCCTCCTCTAGAACAGGTCCATACATACAAATACCTGGGCCTCATGTTTGATTCCAGCCTCTCCTTCCATTCACACACTGACACTCTATCATCTGCCATAAATGTCCGTATAGGCCTATTGTATCGGCACAAGGTTTGCCTACCTTTGGAAGCCCTTAATCTGGCTGTCACCTCCTCAGTCCTCTCCCTAGTCAATTATGGGCTCACTATCTACTTGGCTACTGACCACACAGCCCTTAACAAAATCCACCTGGCCATAAACAAAGTGTGCAAACTTCTCTCCAGGGCAGACAAGCGTACCCATACTTGTACCCTATATGCCCTGACAAATCTCCTCACGCTGGATGAAAGGCTATTTTATCAAACATGTCTCCTCACAAAGAAAATACACCTGGGGCTAACCCCTTTGCAGGTTTCTGCCTTTCTCTCCTATCCTCCTACATCTCAGTGAATACCCACACTGTCAACCAACAGGTGTGGTCCATCCTGAGAGTTAGAATCTCCTTAGCCCAAAGGTCGTTCCTACACAGGGCCCCAGTATGGTACAACAAACTCCCCTCAGATGTCTCCTCCATCTCCAAATTAGGACCTTTCAAGTCAGCCCTCAAAAAGCACATTCTCGCTTCATGGCACTGCCAATGTACCAGCTAGTGCTGGGTCATCTATCTATCATCTTACGGGAACACCCCACCACTGAGCTCTTACTGATAGGGCTCCCAAACATTACCTATTAACAATGCCTCCTTTGGCTGCACTCACAAGATATCTGTCTAATTCTCTGCTTTGCTGTAAATATCAAACCTGTTACTCCTTCCCTCTATCAGCAAACTCTTTGTTCTCTGAAAAACTGTAAAATACAGCTTTTGGTAACACGTTCAGTGCATCTTGATTCTGCAATATTGTATAACTGAAAAAACTGTAACCTTTAGCTGCCATTCTATGTCTATATGTATTAAGTGTTTGTATTTGTTTTTCTGATGCAAAGTCTTTGTAAATGAGTCCCTGACTCAAAGGTTGTAATCCTAAAGTCTGTTAAATAAATAAATAAATAAAATTTCAGTTGTATCTTATTAAAAAAGGATCTTTAGGATGTCATAAAACATAATGGTGTCTAAATTACCCATTATTGAGTTCATATATTCAAGAAGTACTTCTAATTGTTCTTTTATTTGACATTCCAGTGTATCTTACCAGACCAGTCTTCTTTTATATCTTATTCAGATTGCTTTGACTTTATATTAGTTT